>CM042690.1:509572062-510039562 GCA_023614405.1 Avena insularis
TCACTGACGGAGCTGCCCTCTTCCATCTTGCAGTTAAAGAACTTTTGAAGCCTCATAACTCTCAATCGCCAAGTGAGTCTCAAAGATCAATTTGAGATCACGGACAATATCATGTGGGTCTGAATTCTCAAACCTTTTACAAGCTCCGATTCTAAACCATACAAGATAGCACACTGAACTATGGAGTACTGATTCTTCCGAGCAAGGTAAACATTCTTTACTTCATCGGTAGCATCACCGCAGTGGGTCACCAAATGTGCATCCAGCACATAGGTCAAATTACCATGTGAGGACAATCCTCAAATTGCGGAACCAATCCATGATTGCTTCCATTGTTTTTCAACTTTTCTTTATCTAGGAACGCATTAAAATTGATGGTAGGGGCTGCCATTGATCTACAACATATTTGCAATAGTTTAGACTAAGTTTATGACAAATTCAGTTCAAATTAATAATAAAGTTTAATCTAGGTGAACTCCCACTCAAAACAACATCCCTCACATTGTTTTAGTGATCACACGAACCAAATCCACTATATCAAAACCGATCATCACGAGAGTTAATATAGTTTCAATGGCGAACAATCGACATGTTCATCATATCTACTATATGATTCATGTTTTACCTTTCGGTGATTCGTGTTCCTGAGACCATGTCTGTACATGCTAGGCTCGTCAAGATCAAACCTTAGCTACCGCATAAGCAAATATGGCTTGCTTACGTTGTATTCACTCGCGGAATCTAACACACCCGATCATCACGTGGTGCTTCAAAACAACAAGCTTTAGCAACGGTGCATACTAAGGGTGAACACTTTAGAACTTGAAATTTATGTGCATGAGGGATCATCTTATAATTCTACCGTCGTCTACTAAGCAATACAAGATGCATAAAGGAATAACATCACATGCAATTCATAATATGTGATATGATATGGCCTTTCTTCTTTGTGCTTCCGATCTCCATCTTCAATCACGAACATGATCTCCATCATCACTGGTATAGCATCAAGGTCAATGACGCTTCTTCATGGTTGTCGTCCACCGGCTTCAACTATTACAACTACTTTGAATAGACACGCGGGTCTTAACATAAATTAAAGACAACCATATGGCTCCTGCCGGTTGCCAACTTACAATAAGGAACATTGCATACATCAAATATAATCACAATCATGGCCATATCACATCACAGCACCACCGCAAAACAAAGTTAGACGCCTCTACTTTCTTTGCATATTTTACGTGGTTTGGGGATTTCAATAAGTGTCGTTCGAACTTACGAACAAGAACCACAACATTGATACTAGTATTGTTAATCACCCGTTGTAAATTGGATCTCCACTATGCTGGGAGAAACAGGCACCCGCAAAGCCACTTATGCAATACGAGTTGCATGTCAAGCGTGGAGCAAGTCTCATGAACGATGTCATGTAAGGTTAGCCCGGGCCGCTTCATCCCAACATCCCGCAAGATGCAAAGTACACAAGAAGCAATCGACAATAAAAGCATCAATGCCCACAATGACCATTGTGTTCTACTCGTGCAACAGATCTACATATAGACACGGCTCTGATACCACTGTAGGGTTTCGTAGCATGGAAAACAAAAATTTTCTACCGCATACAAACAAACAAGCCAAGATCTATCTACTAGATTGTAGCAACGAGTCGATGGAATAACTCACCCTCAAAGATTCCAAAGTGTTTAACGAGAGCAGATTCTTGTGGGTGATGTAGTCGTACTCTTTCCGATCTCAAGATCGCGTAGACGATACTTCCGGCGCCGCGTTCCGGCAGTGCTCCCGCAGTCGGTCACACGTTCGGTACTCGACGAAGACCTTACTCTCCCTTGTTCCAGCAGGCAGCGGAGGTTGTAGCACTCTCCTCATGATTCCGGCTGACAACAGTGGTGGAAGTAGAGGAGATCTCAGGGCTTCGCCTTAAGCCGGAGCGAGTAGTATGGTGGAGTATGAGAGGGCTCCTTGGCGATCTAGGTTTTAGATACACCAAGGAGGAGGTGCTAGAGAGCTGCTAGGGTTTGGGGCACCAAGTGGCGGCTAGGGCAACTCAGGAGGTGGCGGCAGCAGGAGGTGGTGGCGCCAATCTAGGGTTTTGGAGGAGAGGTACTTGTGTGCTAGGAGGCAGCCTGCCCTCCCTTTAAGGTGGGAGGCGCGCCAAGGGAGGAGTCCCTCCCCAACTCGGCTTGGAGGTGGGCCGGCGGTTGGAGGAGGGAATCCCTCCCCAACTCGGTTTCCCACTCCTCCTCCTCTTTCCAAAACTTGCTGTTTGACTTTCAAACTAGCCGTTTGACTTTTCAATTTAGGATTTAAATAAACCCTTTATTTTGGACAGCAAAGACACCTAGTACATGATGCAATCATTCCAACTTACAATGACACATTCATGTACCCTTCCCCTTCCCGGAGTGCCGGACATTCCGGAACCTTCTAGAATGTTCCCGATGAAAACACCGGAACCATTCCCCAATTCCGAAACGGGACTTTCCTTATATGAATCTTATTCTCCGGACCATTCCGGATCTCCTCGTGATATCCCGAATCCCATTCGAGACTCCGAACAACATTCGGACTCTTTCTCATCATTCCATAACTACTCAAACAACGTCGAATCCTTAAGTGTGTCTCCCTACGGTTCGTGAATTATGCGGACATGATCGAGACACTTCTCCGAACAATAACCAATAGAGGAATCTGGAAATTCATATGGCTCTACATATTTCTACGATTACTGCGATCGAATGAACCACTTACATACGATATCAATTTCCCTTTGTCTCACGATAGTTTACTTATCCGAGGTTATGATCGCTTAGATCTCTCGCATACCTAGTTCAACCTCACATCGATAAGTACTCTTTTCTCGTTCCGTGATATGTGATCCCTTGTGAGCTACCACATGCTTGCAAGCTAATTGGATGACATTTCACCGAGAGGGCCCAGAGTATATCTATCCGTCATATGGATGGACAAATCCCACTCTTGATCCATGTGTTTCAACCAATACTTTCTGAACACTCAATGACACCTTTATAGCCACCCCACGGTGTGGTGTTTGATGTCATCAAAGCATCCATCCGGCAAAGGTGATATGCATGATCTCATGGTCGAAGGAATTAGATAACTATGTATCAGAAAGCATATAGCAATTGAACTATTAAAATGACTTGATCTTTATGCTACGCTTATCTATAGGAGTATGTCCACCGTATCATTCTCCTAACGATATGATCTTGTTGTTAATAACATCTCAATGTTCATGATAGGGAAACCACAATCATCTATTAACCAACAAGCTAGTATTATACAGAGGCTTTACTAGGGACTTCAAATTAAGTTTACAAATCACACAAGTATTAATGTTTCCTTGTTAATACTATTATAGCATGAATGTAAACATTTATCATAAACACAAAGATATAATAATAACTATATTTATTATTGCCTCTAGGGCATATCTCCAACAGATTGCTGAGATGCTTGTTGTCTGCTTACCTTGTCATTTTGATATGGGGATTCTTCCGTATCATCGGGCAAGGGGTACCCCGTTGGCAGTTCTCTATGATACACATGTACTTACTATGACAAGAACTTACCGGTGATTAAACTTGAGTAGCATGAGGAGCGACCCTCGTATTCACGGGACATGAGATTTTCAACTTACAACTTGTCAAGCATATCCTCATATTTGATCACTTTAACCTTAATCACCTAAAGATGCTTATGATAGGGGCAATGAGAGCTGAAAGCTAATAAGTACCATAATTTTTGGAAGCTCTTTATGAAACTTGAAATCCTTGCTTCCCTCTGTGAAGGGCATTTCTTTTACTTTTGAGTTGAGTGAGTAAACCTATCTTCTTCTACCTCCGCAAGTATTTTGAGTTGTTGTGTTTCATTCAGTCATATGATGATTTATCCAATCATGTTTCTTATGTTCCTTATTTTGCACTTTGCTCTTATCTTAGTGTCTACTACTTTGAAAGCTATCATGGAAAACCATTTATTTGTGAACTCCTACAAATTGTCAACTATTCTTCGACCAAGAGCTAAGTTTGCCATTACTAATTCTGATTTACTTTATGCATCTTTATTGTGTTTCCTTTACTTATTGCAAGTTAAGTTATATAATAGTGAGTTGTCTTCTATTATGACTTATGTATTGATGAATGTGATGCTTCTTGTCCGTATTCTTTTATCGACTCTTCACTCCATAAACCTGAGGTCATATTTATTGAGTTCAGTTTCGCTTAGGGACAAGCGAAGTCTAAGCTTGGGGGGAGTTGATACGTCCATTTTGCATCACTATTCTATATCATAATTTACTATTATTTATTGATATATTTCATACTAAGAGATGATACTACTATTATTTCATCTATTTTTGCATGGTTGATGACTTTTGGAGCATGGACCGCTGCAGTCAGGATTCTGATGGAAAACTTGCTGTTTGGAGGCAAAATTCGCGAAGATCAGAAAATCCGGGAAAATACATGGAAAATCCTATTTTTTCAGAAGATGAAGAATGCCAGAAGGGGAAGTGGAGATGGGACACACCGGGCGCGAGCCACCCCAGTCAGCGCCAGGCCACTGTGGTGTGGCCACCTGTCCACTCGTGCTCTCCCCTCTAGCGTATATTATCCTCCCGAAACCCTAAGACTCGGGGAGCGACCACAGAAAGATTTCGTCGCCTCTGCTGGGCGGAAAACACCGAGAGAGATAGATCTCTCCGGTAGACAGAATTTTGCCGGGGGAATTCCTTCTCGGAGAGGGGAGATCGTCGCCATCAACACCACCATCAAGCTGGACTTCATCGGGATCATCATCATCATGATCACCACCATCATCTCCACCAGCACCATCATCACCACTTCATACCGCTGTAACAATTGGGTTGAATCTTGCATAGTTCTTAGGGGAAACTTTCCCAGTGTTGATTACTCCTTGTAGTTGATGTTATTGAGTAAACCATTGAATTATCATTTATGTTCAGATTGTTACATATCATTATATCATCTCTGATCATGATCCATATGATTTCTTGTGACTAGTTCGTTTTGTTCTTGAGGACATGGGAGAAGTCATGTTGTTAGTAGTGGAATTGTGTTGAGAAAGATTCAATAGTTTGATATTTAAGTTGTGGTGTACTTCTTCTAGTGGTGTCATGTGAACGTAGACTACATGACACTTCACCTATATGGGCCTAGAGGAATGCATTGTGTATTTGGCTACTAATTGTAGGGGTTGCCAGAGTGACTAAAACCTGAACCCCCGTTAGGAAACCATTGTACAAGGGACGTCAGGGTCTTAGAGTTTAAAGCTGTGGTTAGGTTTCTACCTTAATTACTTTCTTGTACTTGCGGATACTTGCAAGGGGTATAATCACAAGTATGTATTAGTCCTAGGAAGGTCGGTACATTAGCACAGGTTCACCCACACAACACTTAGCAAACTAAAGAAGATTAATCAACTATATGAAGCGAAAACACTTGATGATATTCCCCTGTGTCCTCGAGAACGTTTGGTCATCTTAAGTAATACAACTGACTTGTCCTTTGCTAAAGAAAGGATTGGGCCACTTGCTGCATTTATTCTTATTGTCTTTTATTTACTCGTACTTTATTTACCTACATTATCAAAAACCCCTAAAAATCCGTTTGCTAAGTATTTACAGAGAATTCCTACTCCTAGCCACTCACCAGCACCTTCTGCTCCTCGTTGGGTTCGACACTCTTACTTATCGAAAATACTGCGGATACACCCCCTATACTTGTGGGTCATCACGCACCCTCCTCTAGGACTTGGGGGAGACGTTTGGGAACCTTCGCGTGTACCAGATGAAGCTGAACGCGGAGAAGTGCATTTTTGGCGTACCATCCGGCCAACTCCTCGGTTTCATTGTTTCGAAGTGAGGAATCGAGGCAAATCAGGAGAAGATTGCAGCCATCGAGAGGATGCATCCGCCCAAGAGCTTGCTCGGAGTCTAGAAGTTTACCGACTGCCTCGCCTCCCTCAAACGTTTCGTCAGCCGACTGGGCGAGAAGGCACTCCCGCTGTACCAGTTGATGAAGAAGACGAACAAGTTCTCCTGGACCTCGCAAGCCGACACCACATTTCACGACCACAAGCGCATGATATCCACAGCACCGGTGATAGCCACGCTGGCTAGCAAGGAGCCGATGTTGCTCTATATAGCCGCCATAAGCCGGGTCGTCAGCGTCGTCCTGGTGGTGGAGCATCCTGAGGAAGGCAAGGCTCAGCCGGTTCAGAGGCCCGTCAACTAGCTTAGCGAGGTTCTCTCCCTCTCCAAGCAGAACTACCCCCACTACCAGAAGGAGTGTACCTGGCATGCAAGAAGCTCAAGCACTACTTCCAGGAGCATCTGATCAAGGTGGTGTGCACCGCCCCCTTTGGGAGATAATCCGCAACAAGGACGCCACCGGTCAAGTCGCCAAGTGGGCAATCAAGCTTGCCGCCTACTCCATCCATTACGAGCCAAGGCTCACGATCAAGTCGCAGGCTCTGACAGATTTCTTGGTCGACTGGGCTGAGACCCAGTACCTACCGTCGGTCCCTGACTCAGATCACTGGAGGATGCACTTTGACGGCTCGAAGATGCTCGGGGGCTTGGGAGCCGGCATTGTCCTCACCTCGCCCAAGGGGGACCTGCTAGAGTATGTTCTCCAGATCCACTTCAAGGCCTCCAACAACGTCGCCGAGTACGAGGCATTGGTGCACGGCCTCCGTCTCGCCAGGGAGATTGCCATCAACCAAATGCTTTGCTTCGGCGATTCGGATCTGGTGGTGCAACAAGTATCCGGAGAATGGGATGCTCGTGATGCGAACATGGCGCCTGCTTCGACGGATGTGAGTTCCATCATGTCCCTCGCCTAAACAACAATGCAGCCGACTCGCTCGCCCGAATTAGGTCCACCAAGCAGGCGATCCCGCCAGGCGTCTCCTTGGAGCATCTACGCAAGCCCTCCATCACTCCGTCTCCCGAGTTGGAATCCATCATATAGGCCGGAAGCTCGGGAGCTGCCGGCTCGGCAGACCCAGAACCTTTGGAGCCAGCGAAGGAGAAGGCCCGCACCGACTCTAGCGCACCCGCACCATCCGGATCGAAAGACTCAGGGACTGCCGACTCGTCAAGCAGCTCAGGGGCTGCCATTCCGGGTACCCAACCTGGACGACCCCCTGACATCCCCCAGCTGGAGCATGGCAGCGTCCTCACCATCCGAGAGATACCATCCCGAGCACAGCCCTTCATGAACTACATCGCCAATGGGGAGCTTCCGGATGACAAGGTGGAGGCTAGGCAAATCCAGCGACGTGCGCACATGTACACCATCATCAACAAAGAACTGTACAAGCGCAGCGTGTCCGGCATATTCCAGCGGTGTGTTGATGTGGACACAGGCTACCGGCTACTAAAGTACATCCACCAGGGCGAGTGCGGACAACATGCTTCCTCTTGGGAATTAGTCGCCAAGGCGGTTTGCCACGGCTTCTATTAGCCCACCGCCCTCGAGGATGCCAAGCAGCTGGTACATGCGTGCAACGGGTGCCAGCGCTTCGGACAACTGAGCCACATGCCGACTACGGTGCTCAAGACCATCCCGATCACGTGCCCCTTCGCTATTTTGGGGCTGGACATGGTCGGCCCCTTCAAGTGGGCACACGCAGGCATGACTCATTTGCTGTGGCGGTGGAGAAGTTCACCAAATGGATAGAGGCCAAGCCTATCCGGAAGCTGGACGGGGCTATAGTCGTCACCTTCTTCACCAACATCATCAACCGGTTCGGCTACCCTAATAGCATCATCATGGATAATGACACGAACTTCGCCAAGGGGGCCTTCGCCTAGTTCTGTAGCAACAAGACAATCCAACGGGCAAGTCGAAAGGTCAAATGGCCTAGTACTAGCCGGCATCAAGCCCCGACTCATCGAGCCTTTGGAGCGGTCTCCTAGATGCTAGATCGAGGAACTTCCGACTATGCTGTGGAGCCTCCGTGCCACCCCGAATCAATCAACCGGCTTCACCCTGTTCTTCCTCGTCTACGGCTTGGAAGTCATCCTCTCCATGGACATTGAGTTTGACTCACCCTACAAGCTCCTGTACGAAGAAAAAGCCAACCAAGATGCAAGGGAGGATGGCGTGGACTCCTTGAGGAGGCCCGCATGCTGGTGTTGTCCAGATCGGCACTGTACCAGCAAAGCCTACGCCACTACCATTCAAGACGGATCTGACCCGTCGTGTTCTGTGAAGGCGATCTGGTTCTCCGGCCGGTGCAAGACACGAAGGGCATGCACAAGTTGTCGCCGCCTTGGGTGGGCCCCTTCATCGTCAGCCGGGTGCTGCACAACAACTCGTACTACCTCATCAACATGCAGCAACCATGCAAGAACAAGATGGACAAGTCGGACAAGGAGATAGAACTCCCCTAGAATGCGGCCCTGCTCCATCCATTTTACACATAGTCGTCTGATAGTGTATGTATCCCGTGAACCCTATGAATGAATGAAAATTGTGGATCCCCGAGAGGCACTCAGGGGCTCCTTGCCAGAAATTTGCATGTTTCTCTTTATTCGATTCAGTTTTTTCCGGCTCCGGCAACCCTTACCCGGGGGCTCGCCGGTTGGCCCGACCTGCTAATTCTATAAACCTACTGAATAGTGTGCGATGGTGCCAGAGGCCCACTCTTCGTCTCAGCTACAGACCGCAACCCGGTTATCCGGCTAGCAAGAGCAAAAGCCCGAGGAACCCCACATGAAAAATGGCGAAAAGATGCGACAGATTGGACGTTCCGGCCTTATGCCTAGTTTGGGATTTTCCGGCTACTAAGTCTCCTATACCGTGCACAATGTATTGTTAGCTATCCTTCGATTCCGGCTCCAGACCGCAACCCGGCTGCCCAACAAGGACACAGCGTAAACAACAGAGCGCACATGAAAATGACTAAGTATCCAGAGAAGCGAAAGCTAGTTTTTGAAACAAACCGAAGTCCTTAGCTGGTTAAAAATGCACATACTGACTGACTAATATATTAAGAAAATCTATCTATATCTTTCTTTTGCATGACTACACTGAGTCGGCTATCAATAGCAAGAAGAGAAGATTCGAAGTCCTTGCCATCAACAAGGCTCCGAATCTTGGGGGCTACACCCACTGGGTGCGCTCGCGTGCCCTAGTGGAATCATGTAGTTCCGACCGGCTAAAGGAGTTTAGCTGGACATTCGGGCCTAGGTAAGGGCAAGGGCAAGAGCAACATAAAGAGAAAAGAAGAGAAGATTTGAAGCACTTGGCTTCGCCAACTACTCCGAATGTCGAGGGCTACACCTAGTGGGTGCGCTGACGTGCCCCCACTATTGGTTGTGGTTTTCTGGATGATCAATCAAGGTTAGGCTGTCTGGCTAAAGGTGTTTAGCCAGAAGATAATAAAAGTTCGTAGGAAAGAAAGGAAAGAAGGTTCAAAGTCCTTGTCTTCATCAAGAACTTCGAATCTCGGGGGCTACACCCAGTGGGTGCACTGACGCGCCCCTACTAGAATCGGTAGTCCTCTGGCTAAAGGAGCTTAGCCGGATGAAGATAGTGGTACATGCCTAATCATAAAAGGAAGAAGAAGTCCAAAGCTTAGAAATTCGCAAGGAAAAAAGGGAATAAACATGCATTGCATAAAAATAAGGGGAGTCGAAGCTCCCTCAAGTTCACCAGTGCATACGACAAGTTCAACGAAAGAAAACCACTACAATTCCACCTAACATCCCGGTGATTAAATCTTGGCAGCGGGGCCCTTGCCGTGCGGTTGGTTCTGGATGGCCGTGGCTTCTGGAGGAGGAGGCACGTTGGACGTCCCGTCCTCGACGTCTCCACCTTGCGGCTGTGACGTCGGACGGGCCTCCGTCTCTGGCGTCTCAGCGGACTCTGAGTCGGTGAGGACTTCGTCAACATCGGCATAGTCAACAATCTTGGTGGCGGAGGCGCGAAGTTCAGGATGAGCCTGGCGAACAATAGCAAGGTCTGCACCGGCACGGAAGCCTCCGTCGATCTTCTCAACACACACGTCCTTGTACCAGGAGAGCATCAGCGCCATCATCATCTCGGCTCCCGCCCGCACCGCTAGGTCCCGCAGGCGGTCGATGGAAGACGGCACCTCCGTGACCTTCGCTGTCAGGTCCCGTAGCCGGTCGATGGCAGCCGACACCTCCATGACCTGCACCGCCAGCTGGGCGATGGTGTCTGGCGCAGCCGCGTCCGGCCATAGGAAGTTGAAGATAGCGTGGGAAGCCTTCCACAGCTCCACGGCATCCTCACCAAGAAGGGCGACGAGCTCCTGCGAGGTGGGCTGCTCGCCCGACCAGTTCTCCTAGATCCAGTTGTAGGCTAGTAGGTATACACCCGGATAATAAGCTATCAGAAAAAGATAAGTCGGGTCCACCTACCAGATCCGGACAAGGAAAACAGAGTCGGCAAGAAAATTTACATTTGGCGGTGCGGCCGATCGGCGTCAACTCCTCCAGGAGGCCCTTCTCCTGCCCCACCACCCGCTTAATCTCCTTCTCTTGGTTCTTGCACTAGGCGTCAAGGAGCTCGAAGGCCTGGGCCCGGCTGGTGAGGGCGCTATCGTGCTCCTTGATGATGGCCTCCAGCTTGTCCGTATAGGAGTGCCACTCCTTGTTCTAAAGATGGAGGTAGGAGTTGGACCGGGTGAGGTGGTCGTTTGCCTTGGTCAGCCAGTCGATCTCCCGCTAGGAGCAGACCATGACGGCTACGGGGCATAGCCGGACATCAGTAAAAAAAGCAGAAGAGGAAACTGTAACTGGATAAGGAGACTTACTCTAGGAGGTGCCGTTAGTCGCTGCGAGCTTCTGCTCCAGCGTCTGGCTGTCCCCGAGCGAGGTCTCAAGCAGCCTGACCTCCTTCACCGCCACCTCCAAGGTACCGGCTAGAGCGGCCAAGTACACATAGGAGGAGGAAGAGTTATCGGTGGTGTTGAGGACCAAGGACTCCTTTGCCTCACAGAGTGCCACCTGCCACTCTTACCCCGCCTCGCCGTCGACGTTTTCATCGGCCACCACCTCCAGCTCCTTATTGGCTGCAGCCGACCTTGCTCCTACAGAAGAACCCCTGCCGCCACTCGGGTCGGGTGCGGCGGTGTCCAGCTCAACCACGATAGTCAGCAGGGCATCACTGGCCCCGGCTACGGTAGACGAATCTGTGCAGCGCGGCGGTGGATTCCCCGACGAGGATGAGGGGGAGGCAACTGAGGTAGGCGTCGGATTGTTAGACCAGGCATGATGCAGCGAGGCGGTGGACGCACGCGCAGGGCTCGTGACGTCGAAGGAGACGAGGGAGCTACAAGAAGAAATACAGGGCCAGTAAGAACAAGTAAGGAAAAAAGGCTAGAACCATGGAAACAAAAAAGGCGATTGGGGGAATGAGAAAGCCATACCGCTGGATGACTAGGGGCGGCGCATCCTTGCAGCCACTGTGGCTCAGGTGTGGCGCACCGGTCTGGCTCCTCTTGGCAGCTGGCTCCTCCACTGTGGGCTGGCTGGACCCGCTTCCTCCCGTGATGGACCGATTGGAGTCGCCATCCGTCGCCTGGCGCCGGCTAGGTTCGGTAGCCGGGGTGGCCTCCTCCTCCTCAACAACCGGCATGTGGGGGTCATCACGCCGTCGTTCGATTGGGGAAGACGTCGATCATTGTAATTCCTCACCGGATCAAGGCTGCTCCGTGGAGATCAAGAGTAAACACCTAGAGGGGGGTCTCTCCCTCCTCCCGGAGGATGTAGGGGAAGTTCTGCCGCAACGGAAAAGGGCAGAGAGTTAGCCGTATGAGCGCACGAAGCAAGAAACAGAAGGCACAAAACGGGGTAGAGGACCTACCCGAGGCATGCGGTTCTCGCGCGTATTCCGAGCCTGCCTGAACCTCCAGTTCTTGGGCAGCCTCTCATTCGTGATCGTCCACACCCACTCCTTGAGGTTGTGGTAGCGGGGATCGTGGTGGGATAGCCGGGTGGGGTCTAGCCGGCCGGAGTAGAAGCACATCTTGTGTGCCCGCTGCTGTAGCGACATCATCAACCGGGATATCCAGCTGAGCGTGATGTCCAAGCCAGTTAGGCCTGGTGACGAGTGACCTCATCCGCTGTAGTATCGCGTCCAACTCCGCCTTCTCGCCATAAATCTTAAGATCCCAATGCTGCTAGCTGGACTCAACGCCCTGGAAGGCTGGAAGGTTGATCTAGTTGACTTCAGTGATGTTGCGGACCTAGAAGTACGACTGCTGCCACAGTCAGACCGTGTCATGAACCTTGAACTTGGGGTAGCCAGTCTACGCGTGGGAGTAGATGGAGGCACCGCCGCAGGGGACCAGCGGACCCTAGGAGAACTGGACCTATGGCCAGACATGGAATAGCCAGCAGAAGAGCCTGAGATCTGACTTGATCCTAAGGTAGTAGTCGCAGAAGGCTACGAAGTGCACAAGAATGCCAATGGCGTTGGTGCCGAGGTGGTGGAGACGCAGATCAAAGAAGGCGACGAAGGTGAGGAGGAATGGGTTTGCTGGGAGGGAAAAGCCACGCGCGAGATTGGATAGGAAGATCACCCGCTCCCCCTCCTGGGGGTACGCCGACTCCTCTTCCGGCGGCGCAAGCCCTACCGCCACCTCCGATTCCGGCGGAAGGACTTGCATGGTGCGGTACTTCGCGATATGGTCCTCCATCACCGACGATCCGCACTAGGCGCCGTGGTCAGAAGCCATCACCTTCTAGTCGGCCGTCATGGAAGACGTTGAGAAGCGGGGGCCAATGTCTCCGGCGACCTCAGGCGGGCGGCGTGACGAGTTCGGCAGCGAGCAGGCGGAGGCAGCGCGGAAGCAGGCAGAGCACGTAGTGGCGATAATGGAGAAGGTAGGCAGCAGGGTGGGGAGAACTGCTCCCCTGGGCAGTATTTAAACCACGGGGAGAGCAACCGTTCGGGCTACCGCGTGGCACTCGTTGGGCCACGCTGCACCCCCACCAACCGCTCCAGATCGTTTGTGACCACACCGCGCACAGAAGATCCTAGGGCAGAAACCAAAGCGACAGACGACGGTTTTCCCCAGGCGACGTACGATGGGACGCGGCACTGCGCGACAACGCAATGATGGCGCATGCGCGCGTGGTCGGCATCGACACTGACGTCACGGGCAGCGCAACCGCCAGTTTGCAGCCGGATACAAATTCAAAAGAAAGAGGGAGCGCGCACATTTCACCTAAGGGCAAAATCCACACGTGCTCGGGGGCTAGTGTCGGAGGGATGACCCCTGGGTAGCCTAGCGGGAAAAGAATAAAGGCACACAGCTCATGACCGGCTAGCAGATCCTAGCCAGACACAGACGAATGGATCTGGTTACCGGCTGGTAGCCAGAACAAGGAAGGACGGCAAGACGCAGATCCGGCTATACGACCGTAGCCAGAGGCAATCAAGGCAGAGGCAGGACGACATGTTGTATAGTGCACAGTATGCCCTGGGTACAACGACAAGACCACAAGAGGACAAGAGCATGCCAAAGACTTTGTGGCTGACGTGGGCACAGTGGCCGGTTGCTGACGCCAGGCTCGCACGGTGTTCACTGTGCCCATAACGACCTGCACGCCTTGTACTCTCGATGAGACCCGCCACTACTCGGTACTGTCGATGACTAGCTGACTAGGGCCCTCCTGTGGGACCCTCCAACCGAATTAGCCAGTGACATCGCTCCCCCAGCCTATATAAGGGGGGCAAGGCTCTCGTAGCAAGGGTTGATCACTCAGTAACTAGATAGTTGATACAACTCGAGGAGCAGATTGTGGTCCAGATATCTCTTATAGCTAGATTGCAGGAGTAGGGGTGTTACCTCCACACGAGGGCCCCAAACCTGGGTATCTCGTGTCACGCTACACTTGCTTGTATCCGATCCCGCCTGCGGATGCCATCGATAGTTTCCCTTCCGTTTGCCCACACCTCTATCTAGCCTCCTTAGGCACTGCCGTTTCTGATACAACGACAAGACCAAAACAAACCTTCCCCCAAACCTGTCCAATAATTCACCACAGTACCCAAACCTCTCCTGGTCATGCTACACTGTAGCCATGCATTGTAGCTCTGCCCCACCTTTGTATCTTATGCTTGTATATGAAGGAGACATAGGCTAGGTCATTTCCTTCCTTCTTTAACTCTCTTGCAGCAGCAGCACTGCCCCTCTCTGCTCATTAGCATGACATAGAGCCCCACCTCACCTCTCCACCGTCCCTGGCCGCTAATGAGAGAGCCATGGACCTGCCCTAGATCATCCTTGAACCTTGCCCACCATACACCCTCCCATCTCCAAATAAAGGCCACAGGTCAGTACATCTCCTCTACCCTCCCTCATTTGCATATCCTCGCTCTCACCAACCATCCCTAAGCTCTACTCATCCTCTCCAGCCTTGTCCTATCTAGGAGAAAAGAGAGAAGGACCCTCGGCCTTTCACAAGATCTGCTCGTGGTACCCTCTATTATACTCCTCTCCCTCTGCAAGTAGTTTTTCTGAGATCCCATGGTCAATTTACATCTAATCATATCCTTCTCTTTGCCCAGGACCACCCCTACCACCGCTGCTGTTGAGCTCCATCACCCTCTTCTCGGTCATCTTCATGGGAACCCCGTTCCGTCATGGAGCAGGCTGTTGCCGCCCCTCTCCATACTCCACTTGATGAGCCGCGTCGCCTCATCGACTCCTCTGTGTCTTCCCGTCTTTGGTGAACCCTCTTCGATGAGTTCCGATGGTGCGCCATAAGAGCAGATAGAGGTATCCTATTCCTGCACTGAACCTAGCCATGTCGCCTATCCTGGACTCCGTGTCATCCACCTCGTTGCCCTGCACTTCCGCTGTCGTCTCTCACGCCTCGAGGTGAGCTACCCATGCCGCCCTAGCCGTGTTAGGGTTTCCTCGTAGACAGCCCTGTCATCGGGAAGACGACGCAGGCAGGACGTTGAGCAGGACTTGATCGGACGACCCCTACTGCCCCATACCCCTTCACTCCCTTACCATCTCTAACGACCGGGCCCTGCTCCGGGACATCAAACCTCCCCTTCCCGCGCACGCAGTCCGTCTCGTGGGCCTGATCCGCGTCTTCTGGCCCAACTAGGGTTAGATCTGGCCTAGTGCTTGCCTCTGCTAATTTCTTTTCTCCAGATCTAAAAATTACCTGTTTAGATTAAATATAAAACAAAATGGAAAATGACTGAAACTTCCCAAATCCAAATTTTAAGTTGGTCTCTACTGTTTTATAAAACATTCAGAGGTAAAACCGAGCCAAAACAAAAACCAAACATTTTCTAGTATTGAATCTAGTAAATATAACCTTTTGTAATCATTAAATCCCTCAGTAAGTTATCTTGTTCCAAATGGAGTAAAACAAGATTTCCCGGGTAGGTCTTCACTATACCTATCTGTGAACCTTGGACCCATGCCATTACGAGCTATAGTTTACCTATATAAAAATTGAGAAAAACAATTATTTTCTGTATCTAGAAATTTACCTAGGCCAAACTATAACATTTTTTGAGTCCATTTCAACTCTCAGTGATGTGGTACATCTGTACCTAGCAAAACCTAGGAGATCACTATTTACTGATCCTCCGGTGAATTTTTTGGTGAATTTAACTACACTATGTAGGGTTTTTACACCAAATAAATAACTTATGTAGATCTACAACTCTAAAAATGCTGACTCAAATTTCTACAGAAATATGTTTGAAATACCTAACATGTGTGCTTGGATTCATATCAAAATCCCCTATAGTTTTAACCTGGTGAAAAAGACAATAAGCTTGTAGAACTTAATTTGGGATTGTCCCAAGGGCATTATGGTAATTGTTTTGAGATGATTCCAACTCTCAAAAACCACAAACTCAATTATACATAATATACTCTGAGCACAAATTTATTTGTCTTACAGATCTTTTCTAATGAATTTTTCACCTAAACTACGTCTATTTTCACTAGAAAAATCATAAGAAATTAATGAAAAATGATAAAATAGTGAAACCACTTTTGTTGGTTCTGTTTAATCATTTCCTATCTAATGATATCATTTTTGCATCTTGATATCCTACATACCCAAGCCCTAGTTCAAAACCCCCTTATTAGGTGGTACTTGGTATTGAAAGCACAAAAGAAGTCCCACAAATACTTTTCCATTATTTCCAAATGCAACAAACTCAACCTATTAGAACCTAATAAAGTGAGTAAGGTGTTGTATGTTTGTCTTCTGTATGGTATTGGTCATTGTATGCCTTGTATTGATTGTGCCCTTTGTTTGCTTGCATGTGGTCGATATCGACGATAGATGCGATTAAATCGGAGACCAGAAGAAGATGATTATTATTATTATTATTATTATTATTATTATTGGTATTCTAATAAAAAGTTCTGGAACATATATTGCTAGATAGGTGATCATAGGCAAGCCACCTTCTTGCTCATAAGCCTTGTCCTACTATTTTACTTATGCATGTTTTACCTACTGTTTTATGAAAGCTGCATTGTTTTACTATATGATGATGTAAATCTGGTAGTGGCTTGGCTCCTACAATACCATTACACCCTTGTACTGCTAAGTACAACCCCCTTGACAACACCTACTTGTCCCTAGAATGGTAGATGGTGTATAAAACCGTACCCCCTTTGGAGACCCCATTTTAGCCAAACAAAAACTAGAGGATGGGAAGACCCGTGAAAAAGTTTTACAAATGTTTATGGCAAAACCTTGGTGAGGTTTGATCTACCAAGAGAAGTTCAATAAAGGAAAAATGGTTTTGTTTTGCAAAATGCTGAAGGAAGGATGTAACACCTCAAAAGTATTAATCAAGATTATCAAGTTCTAATCACCCAAGTTTAGGGTTAACAAAAACTTTTATTACTAAATTGAATATGAGTGTATGTGTGATTTGCATTAGTGTATGATTGAGTGAAATTGCCATGTGTGTTTGCTACAAATGATAAAAAATAGTTTAAAGATGAATACTACATCATCTAGGCCAATTACAAATAAAATCCAAAGAAAAGGAAATCAAATATAAATCATATGATCAAATGGTCATTTTGAAAAAAATTAACCACTTTGTGAGTTCCTAGTAAAGAATTTTTAACAGAAACATTTCCATTTCTTTTCACCCCTTGTTAGACCAAGTAAAAGTGAACCCAAGCCCATTTTACAAACTCACAGAAACTATTTTTAAATCTATTTAAAGGACAATTCAAAATTGAATCAAGTGTATGTACTAAGATCACCATTTTGCAAAAAACACTCAAATCAATTCACCTTGACTTTTCCAAGCAACCATAGACACTCAAGCAAGTGCTCATAACACTCACCAAATTTCATTCAAAAATTTCAAATTTGAATTCATGCGGCCATTTGGTCGAACACATTGCAGACACAGAACGAACCCTGTCTAACTCTACTGTTTTGAGCAGGGATCACACAACCATTTGTCCCCTCTTCACTCCCTTGGTCTCTCCCAGCACCTAGCAGCGCAGCAGACCACTTCCCCCTTTGCCGTTGCGCCACTACAGCACCGCCCGATGCTCACCACGCTGGTCGACCATGGACAGCTCGCCCCAGACCGCGCCGCCCTCTCCCACGACGACCAGGAGACAGACGACCATCCACTGCCACCCCTGTCCAACCCTCGAACGCAGGCAAGCTGTGGACCACCCAGCATCGCCGCGCCCATTTTCTCTACGCCATGCTGAGAGTATGCCAGAGCGCCGCAGCCGACCAACATGCACACGCCGCGCCTCACCCTCTCCTCGCGTCCACGCACTCGCCATGACCCGAGCTACCTCCCAGACATGCCCGTTCGCTGCCGCGCGACCTGTAGCCCCTGTGCGCCATCTCGAACACCACCGTTTCCATGCAGTGCACCTCCCATGCCCAACCATTCTCGACCGCCCCGTGCCACGCCATTAAGCCCGTGATGACCACCAGGAAGCACCACATCGCCACCTACCCTCAGCCATGCCGCTAGCTCGCTGTACCGCTGTCGCCGGAGGAGCCAGCCCATGACGCAATGTCCCCCTCATCGGTGTATAAATAGAGGGCACCTCCATCTCAATTCACCACACCATCCCACTCCCCACTCCTCACAGAACCTCCCACACCTCTCCCCGGAGCAAGGTGAGCACCGCATCGCCAGAATTTAGCCGGAGCCCTCCGCTATAGAGGAAGAAGGGAGCCGTTGGTTGGAGCCTCCCCAGGAGCCGACGCGACCACCGTTCGAACCACCGTCATCTACAACATCATTCGCCCCATCGCCAACCCTAGATGGAGCCCTGGTGAGCCTCATACAACCCCCACCATCGCTGTTAGGGTTCAGTTCTTGCCAGAGCTGTTCGACGTAGGAGATGAACCTCAGCCGTTAGATCGCATTCTAATCATAGGGCTCAGATTGAAAAATACCGTTTCGGGTTAGATAAGCCACGGACTAGTGGGACCCCCCTGTTAGCAGCCCGTTGCGCACGTGTAGTGCAGCTGGACCGGCCCGTTTACTTTCCCGCGCAGAGCCCAGTTATTCAAATAGTTCTTTTCCATTTTAGTTGAAACCAGTTTCCGTCAGTAGATTCAAAAATCAATTCAAAGAGATTCACTGAACCAAATTGCATATTTCTAATTTTGTTAGAAAGACACTCAAATTATCTATCCAAGCCCGTTGGTTTCAAACTATTTGAAATTATAGGTCACCTATAGTAAAAATAACAAGTGAGAGACTTTTCCAACTTCAATCATTTTTCAAAAATCAACCATAATTGATTTTGAGTTGATTCAAACTCTCAAAAATCACATTTGACAAGATATATCTAAATATGTAAAAATATTTTTGTTTACATGCAGTGACATTAGACTAGTACCAAAAGAATGCTATATAGGCATTTCTAGTCACTTTAATTCTATTAAATGATAATCTTAAACTTTACAAAATATGACCACCACTTTAAATCACATTCTCATGTATTATAATATGTCGTGATGACATGTGTCAACATGATCCCATATTTTAATTGGAGAATATTAAATCTTAAGTATTTTCGATGAGTAGAAATTACTTTTCTAAAATAAGATAAACAATATTAGGTCTTTATTTCATGTGATGTTTGTGATGATGCTAGATCATCAAGTGTGAGCCTTAGTGTGCTAAATAGAAGTAGTTAAGTATTGTTTGGTGATTGTGTATCTCGTATTCATTTATAGACGATAGTATCAACCTGAGATACGAGGAGGAGGAGTACGACCAAGAAGAAGAAGAGGAGAACTTCAATCACTGCACAACTCAAGGCAAGCTAACACTTTCTCATACCTATGCAAGCCATCCTTACAAGATAACCTATGCCAGATGCCTTAGGCATGTTTGGTTATCCAACTTTGATTATACCAATCCCAAGTTTTACTTCTAAGCTTTATTCTTTTACTTTTACCAAAGTTCTTTACTTTTAGTTAGTGCTTTGTGAGTATTAAAAAATAGGATAGATACCATAAAGAGTATAAAACTAGGCCTATATAGTTATACTTAGATGTCATCAAAAGGCATAAAACTAGAGTTGGATAGTTACACTTGATTAGCACCCCCATTAGTGAATACCCTCAACTTTAGTGGCTAGTGATAAGCATAAAAGTTGATCACTTTAGATGGGAATACTTGGTGAAAATGATTATGAAAACCTTGGAATGAGAATTCATTCTATTGAAATGTTTTGACATGTGTTATGGACACAAAAGGATTTGATGATGAAAATGTTGGAGCATGAGCCTTAGCCCTTTATAAAAACTGATGGTTGGGTTCGGATGCGATACCATTCCAATTTTACCGTACAACCACAATACCCCAATTGGGTAGGGCTTAACTGGAAGTTTATATGCCTTAGTATGGGTTCCCTTGCTGGAGAAGTTGAGCTGAGGCTACCTCGTGATGAATGTCCACCTACGCAGTGCCGAGGATGGTAGATGGCCATGGCTGGGAGGCCAAGCTCATAGGGGAGGTGCCTATACTAGAGTGTGTAATTGAAAGGTTATGATAGATTATCCGCATACTAAGTACGATGATTCAGGGTTATCCCTAACGGATGTATCGAATTTTGTGGTGTAAGTGTACCACCTCTGCAGAGTGTCAAACTATTCGAATAGCCGCGTCCGTGGTCATGGACAGTTGGAGTGGCCATACTGTTCCGTCGTCAGATGTTTTCAAAATGACTTGTGAATTGAACTATAACTTTGACTTGACCACAACAGTATTGTGGACATGAAAATTAGGTTCCCACTTAAGTGATTTAGAACATTAACTTAGTTTTGTTTACTTCTAAACTCATTATGAGATAAACCTAGATTTTTTCAAATAAACCTAGAGCTTAAGATTACTACTAGAACTACCTTACTTGTTAGTGATAGTTTGGGAGTACTTAAAGAGTACTCATGGCTTTGTCCCCAGCTATTCCTGATGGGGATATGCCAAAGGGGGTATGCCCAGCAGGACGTTCTGAGTGGGCCAAAAGGCCTGCGAGTGCGTCTAGAAGACAGCGACTGGACTGTAAAGGAAGGAGAGGCCCATCGGCTGGCGACTGGAAGCCCAGAAGCGTAGCAGAAGCCCTGTCGGATTAGGTCAAAAGTCCCCGGATCCTTATCTTGTTCGGAGACGTCTTGTAAACCCTAGCGAGATGCTTCATATATAAACCTCCCTAGGGTATCCTGAACCTTACGTTCCATCATACACCCCCTCGAGCGACTCGCCGCTTAACCGCCGAGCTCGCCACCCCTGTAACTCGCTCTCTCATAATCTAATCTAGCAGGAGTAGGTCTTTACCCTCCGGGGGGCCGAACCTGGGTAAATCCATGTGCATTCGCCCCCATCTCGCACTGCAGATGGCCGCCAACTCTTCCTCATGAAACACTTAATCGCTGCTAGTGGCAGCGAGTGCCGTGGCCATTTCCACGACAGTGGCGCCCACCGTGGGCATAGCGGGACTGGCATGAGTTCTGCGACGAGACCCTATTCGCCGATCAATCGGCCGCTCGCCACCGGCTGCATGATCGCCATCGGCGGGATCTTGCAGATCCTGCCCAGCAGCTACATCCCGATGTCGCGCCCGGTCACTAACGCCACGGTGATGCCGATCGGCTCCATCAACCTCTTCGTCGGCTTCACCGGCGCGGTTGATCCAGCCGCAACGGTGATCGTCGCCGGGTCGCCTCCACATCGCGATCTGCTTTCGGAGGAGCAGGTCCGCTCCATCAGGGGCCTCGTCACCGAGTACGACTCGGCGCTAGCAATGCGGCCAGACTAACGCCGCCACCAACGACGGCGCCCTAAACGACGACGCCGACTCCGCGACCCCTGCATCGGTCAACGGATCCATCACCGTCGCGTCACGGGAGGACTCCATCACACGAGTCTCCAACCCCGAGGATTTCGAGGATCCCTCCATCCTGGGGATCTTCGACTCTGACTCTGGCTCGTAATCCCCCAAGGATTTTCGCGCCAGATCCAATCGCTTCAACGCGATCTACATGGCGGGTAGCACGACCGCCCCGCCAGACCTGTTCTTCACGCCGATCCCGCCGACCGCGACGGCCACGGAGGTGGAGCAAGCCCGCCTGCGGCTCCAGGAGGCGCAACACAACGAACTCGCCGAACGTGAGAAATACCGCCTCGAACAAGAGACGGAGCGGGAGCTGTCACTCTATCACCAGTGCCGCATCAGGACCCGCCTGAACCCCGATGTTCAGGGCCGCGTCCTGAATTTCAACGACGAGGGCGACCCCACACGCGCCGCCGAGCGCGAATATTGCGAGAACGCGCCACCAGGAGGAAGCAACCACCCCGCGAGACCACCACCTGGAGCGCCGGTGACTGGGGCCCCTCCACCACCCATGGGCCGTGCGCCCCCACCAGACCAACCACGGATCATCATCTCACCTCAAGCCCGGGACACCAACGGGCTACCACTATACTCCACCCCGATGGACAATGTCGTCTCGGCCGATGCCGCGATCGCCAACTTCCATGTCCAAGGCAACGGCGCGCTATAGATCCAGTATGCCAAGGCCCTACTCGTCAGGGCCGTCGCGCAATAGGCTGCGGGAGTCGACCCGCGGGGGCGGATTTATTCCCGCTTGTCAGTAAGCAGGGCGACATCAAGCGGCCACCCCACCGTGGCTAACGCATTGGTTTGCCAACCACCCTAGCCCCTGGTGAACCAACCACGGGCCGCCAACCTCGCGTTCTCAACCAACGAGCCGCGACCGGCGAACAACGCGGTCACTGCCAACGGGCAGCCCCTCGATGCCCGAACGCACATCATCAACAATCAGGCGTGGAGGTCGCGCCAGCCCTACGACCTGCGACACAACCTCACCAACCGCGGCGACCCGGAGCCAGGAGGCTCGCTCAGCCGAGTCGGGCCGCAATGCTTTGGACCAATGATTCGCGGGGAAAAATACCCCGCCAATTTCAAGGCCCCCAAGGAAATCGAGAAGTACGACCCGATGTACGACCCCGCCGTTTGGCTGGACACATACCTCATGGCAATGGGGATCGCAGGCCACACCGACCTGCTCGCCGCTCGCTACCTCCCCCTGATGATGGAGGGTGCGACACGGCAGTGGATCAACACGCTACCCGCCGACAGCATCGATTCCTGGGAAGAAATGCGGGACACCTTCGTCAGGCACTTCGAGGGCTCCTACACCCGCGCCACCACCATAGAGGACCTGGAGCGATGCATCCAGGGACAACGCGAGTCGACCCGTCGGTGGATCCAAAGGTGGCAAGAACTATGGATAAACGCCCGCATCCACCTGCACCGGCGATACACTGCTTCAAGAATGCGTGCCGGTATGAACCCCTCGTCGCCAAGATCAAGAGGGTCTACCGGACGCTCGACAACATCCCCGACCTCATTGAGATCGCCAAGCGCTATGCGGAGGAGGACCCCAACCAAGATTCCGATGACAAGTCGGGAGGAAGACGCCGCACTAGCATCCACGACAGCGGGCGCCTACGCGACATGCGCTACAGCAACACCCGCATCACCGGCAAGCGCCGCACGGACGGGCGAGTCGACTTCGTTGCCAATGCCGGCTACGGCCAGCGCGACTCCAAGAACTACCACCGCGACGAAGGAAACTACCGCGACAGCGGGAACTACCGCGCCAACAACACGACGAGGCCGAAATTCGACCCTGCCGCCTTGCTCAACCAACCCTGCATCTATCATAGCAGGGAGGGAAAACCGGCCACCCACACCACCGCCGATTGCCACTCCCTCAAAGAGATTGAGAAGGCAAGACGTGCAAGGGACGGCCCCAACAACAACCCACCTCGGGACAACGGGAACGGCGGCGGCTTCGGAACTGCCGTCGGGTCGCTACATACCTTCACCGGGCTCGGCACCAAGCGTGAGAAGAAGGTACTCGCAGGCGCGGTCGCCGTCAATGCGGTGACGCAAGTCGACATCCCCTACTTCCTAAGCTGGTCCGAGCAGAGCATCACTTGGAGTCGCCAGGACCACGCGCCAAGAATCGAGTACCCAGGGCGAGTCGCCCTGGTGGTCAGGCCAAAGGTGGCCGACTACTGGATGCCCAAGACGTTGATGGATGGTGGGAGCTCCATCAATATCCTGTACCTCGACACGTTCAAAAGGCTCCAGCTTCCATAAACAGCCATTGATCCAACACTGACGACCTTCCACGGCATCGTCCCCGGTCGGAAGGCGTACCCGATCGGGAAAGTGATGCTGCCTGTCACATTTGGCACTCTGGCAAACTACCGCACGGAGAGGATCGTCTTCGAGCTGGTGAACTTCCGCAGTCCCTACCACTGCGCCCTGGGCCGCTAGGCATTCGCAAAGTTCATGGCGACCCCACATTACGCCTACAACATGATGAAGCTCCCCGGGCCGAGCGGCATCATCACCGTCCATGGCGACCCCGATATGGCCGTGGAATGCGACGAAAAAGGCGTCCAGCTCGCCGACGCCATCATCGCCGTGGAAACCGACCACGCGGAGGAGCTCGCGAAATACGTGGGCCACATCAACAAGGATTATCCCACCATCCTGAAGAAACCGATTGCCGCGAACTCCACGTTCGAGGAGACCACGCACACCCGCACCGTCGAGCTCGTCTTAGGTGACTCTAGCCAGACGGTCACCATCGGGGCGCACATGAGCCCCGCATAGGAAAGCGTGCTCATCGAGTTCCTCCGTGAGAACCGCGACATCTTCGCATGGAAGCCATCTGACATGCTAGGTGTCCCGAGGGAACTCGCTGAGCACAAACTTAATGCCGACCCCAAAGTGCGACCAGTAAAGTAGTCGCTACGACCCTTCAATGAAGAGCGCCGCCGAGCAATCGCCGAGGAAGTCTAGCGCCTGCTAGCCGCAGGCTTCATCCGGCCAATCAAGTACTCCAAGTGGCTGACAAACCCAGTCCTGGTTCTCAAAAAGAACAACACATGGAGAATGTGCATTGACTACACCAACCTCAACAGCGCCTGCCCATGGGAGGAGTTCGTCCTACCGTGCATCGATCAGATCATCGACTCGACCGCAGGATCGGAGTCGCTGTGTTTTCTCGATGCTTACTCTGGCTATAACCAGATCAAGATGGTAGTCGAAGACGAGGAGAAGACGGCGTTCATCACGCCATTCGGCGCATTCTGCTACACAACCATGACGTTCGGCCTCAAGAACGCAGGCGCCACATACTAGAGGTGCATGCAGGAATGTCTTGCGAGCCAAATTGGCCGCAACATTCATGTCTACATCGACGACGTGGTGGTAAAATCCACCCGCCTGGACGACCTGCTCGCCGATCTAGCTGAAACCTTCACAAACTTGCGGAGGTACAACATCAAGCTGAATCCTGGAAAATGCACCTTCGGCGTACCCACCGGACAGCTTCTGGGATACGTAGTCTCCAAGCGAGGCATTGAAGCCAACCCCACCAAGATCGACACCATCGCGCGACTCGGGAAACCCGAGTGCCTGCGCGACGTCTAAAAGTTGGCAGGGCGAGTCGCGGCCCTCAGTCGCTTCATCCCTCGACTAGGCGAGAAGGCAATGCCCCTCTACCGCCTGATGTGCAAGAACCCAACGTTCCAATGGGACACGGAAGCTGATGACGCACTCAAAGCGCTCAAAGAAGTGCTACTTGCGGCACCACTGCTCGCCGCGCCACTCGACAAAGAGCCAATGCTCGTTTACGGCGCGGCCTCCAATCGAGTCGTCAATGCCGTGATGGTCGTCGAACGACCGGAAGAGGGCAAGGAGCACCCCATACAGCGACCCGTATACTACATCAGTGAAGTCCTAACGGACTCACGACAGCGCTACCTGCAATACCAAAAACTAGTGTACGCGTTATTCCGAGCACAACGGCGGCTCCCACACTACTTCCAGGAGCACCCAATCACGGTGGTATCCTCCGCGCCCCTGCAAGACATCATACACAATCGCAAGGCAACTGGGTGAGTCGCCAAGTGGGACGTCGAGATCGGCGTCTACAACATCAAGTACGAGCCCCGTAAAGCGATCAATTCACAAGCCCTGGCTAATTTCCTCACAGACTGGGAAGAAGCACAGTAGCTAGAGAAGCTCCCATACCTCCACTACTGGTCGCTCTACTTCGACGGTTCCAAGAACGCCGATGGCGCGGGGGTTGGGGTCATACTAACCTCCCCCAAAGGAGACAAGCTCCGCTACGTGCTCCACCTCAACTTCAAGCCCTGCACCAACAATATGGAGGAATACGAGGCCCTCCTCCACGGCATGAGAGCTGCCAAGGAGATGAACATCAACCGCCTACGATACTATGGCGACTCCGACCTAATCGCCGGCCAAGTGGCCGGGACGTGCGACGCTGTCTCCCCAACAATGATCGCATACCGCCAAGCCGTCGACCAGTTGGGAGGACACTTTGACGGCTATTCTGTCGAGTGGATCGACAGGTGCAAAAACAAGGAGGCAGATGCCCTTTCCCGCATCGGATCGACCCGACAGGCACCACCAGTAGGCGTCTTCCTCAACATCATCCACAAACCCTCAGTCAGCGCACCGAAGGAGATCGACGTAGGGATCCCACTGCAACCAGAACTGGCCTTAGTCGCCATGGTTGTGGAACCTAGCGAGTGGACAGCGCCATACGTCGCCTTCATGGAACACAAACTCCTACCGAGCAACGAGACAGAGGCGCGAATGATCGTGCGCCGCTGCAAATCCTTCGTCATCATCAACGGCGAGCTCCACAAGCGCAGCACGACCGGCGTGTTCCAGCGCTGCGTATAGCCAGAAGAAGGCCGCAAGATCCTCCAGGACATTCACGCCGGCGACTGCGGCCATCATGCCGGCGCCAAGTCGCTAGTCGCCAAGGCCATGCGACACGGCTTCTACTGGCTAACCGCACACGCCGACACCACCAACATCGTCCAACGATGCGTCGGGTGCCAGAAGTACACCAACCAGACGCACCTTCCTGGCTCGGCACTCAAGACAATCCCTATCACGTGGCCATTCGCCGTATGGGGCATGGACATGGTAGGCCCATTCAAGAAGGCCCCGTCCGGTTTCACTCACCTCCTGGTTGCAGTCGATAAGTTCACCAAATGGGTCGAGGCCAAGCCGATCAAAATATGCAACGGCAAGACGGCCACCAAGTTCCTCTGTGAACTCATCTACCAGTATGGCTAGCCGCACAACATCATAACGGACAACGACACCAACTTTGCCAAGGGGGCCATGGCGGAATTCTGTGAGGAGCACGGCATCCGACTCGACCTCGCATCAGTCACCCACCCGGAATCCAATGGCCAAGCAGAGCGCGCCAATCATAGCGTCCTCCACGGGCTCAAGCCGCGACTGCAGGTGCCCCTCGAGCGCACCCTAGGATGCTGGGTCGACGAGCTCCCCTCTATGATATAGGGGATCCGCACCTCCGTCAACCGATCAACCGGGTTCACGCCTCTCTTCATGGTATATGGCACCGAAGCCGTAATGCCAACAGACCTAGAGCACGACTCCCCTCGAGTCGCCAATTACATAGAGGCGGCCAACGAGGTCGCCCGTCAAGACAACGTCGATCAACTCGACGAGGCACGCGACCTGGCTCGCTCCCGCACCGCCATATACTAGCAAGGACTGCGTCGCTATCACAGCCGCCGAGTGCGAACTCGCACCTTCCAGGAAGGCGACCTGGTCCTACGACTAGCCCAAGACAAGAAGGGCATGCACAAGCTCTCCCCCCATGGGAGGGGCCATTCGCCATAGGCCGATTCCTTGGCAACGACCCCTATTACCTCATCGACATACGGGGTGATGGCCAATTGGAGGTCGGGAGGCCATGGAACGTAAACCTCCTCAGAAATTTCTATACTTAGAACCCCACACTGTACTCCATCGGAATATATAATGTAATTCATTCGAATCGCACAAATTGTGCCCACTCGCCATATTCTTGTGCCACTCGCACTCGTACATGCCAGCAATACGCTACTTACGGAAGTCAACCTCTGGTCGAGCGACTGGCACGACAAAGTAGTGCGGCACAAGGGCACCGGAAGTATTCGGGCCTTGGGTCGTCCACGAAAAACGCCAACCCAGAGCCGCCATTGGAGTCGCTAGCCCGACTGGCCCACCGGGCCAAGACATCCGATACACGCTTCCTACAACACTCTGTCCCTCCCACCCTTGCGCAAAGCGACTCGAACGGTTAAGTACCACGCACGGGGAC
Organism: Avena insularis; assembly: GCA_023614405.1. Classification (NCBI taxonomy): domain Eukaryota; kingdom Viridiplantae; phylum Streptophyta; class Magnoliopsida; order Poales; family Poaceae; genus Avena; species Avena insularis. The sequence continues at coordinate 509,599,865 of CM042690.1, forward strand.
TCCGCAAAACGGGAACCCCACGCGGCTCGGGAACACACCAAGTAAGAGAGCTGCCTAGGGCTCGCCAAGCAACTGGCTCTCCTAGCCAGGGGAGGAGACGCGTTACAAACAACGCATTCACAACCCGCAACAATATGGTCGGGCACCACGCTCGGGGACTCGCTCACTAGACAGCCCCACTCACGCTCGGGGACTTGCCACTCAGAAGACGCGAGGGATAAAAACAAAAGTGTAAGAAAATCAAACACACAAAAGTACACACTCGAGTTATACCCCACTAAAGGGCGGACGCGCTCGGGCACTCGCTCAATCAAAACAATTCTTGAACAAAACATTTTACTAATCATAACACGAGTCGATCAACTCCCCGTGGCATACATTGCAAAAAATACCATATAGCATTTCGCCACTTGGCATACATTACAACCTTTACATTTGCTTACTCCACAGGCCCTGATGAAGAAGAAGCGCCACCACCCTTGACGCGCACAAAAGGCTGCCAAGGGTTCGTCGGGTATGTTGTCAGCGACTTCGCCAACGACGACCGGAAGGGCTGCTCCGACTTCATGTCGCGATGCTCCTGCTCGGGGTCGCCAGGCGCCAACACCGTCTCCTGATACGGCAGCAGATCCCCCATCGCCAAGACACGATCGGCATAAGGAGTGGCCCTCGCGGTCAGCCTCAGCACCTCTGACATCTCCACCATGCCGGTCGCCGACGGATAGCCACTCGTCACATCGTCAAGATCGAAGTCGCCGGGGAAGTGTGCGAGACCCAAGCTCAACGCTGTGGTGGCCCCGCATCTGAACGCCGAGCGCGTCATCCACTCCACAACGGCAGGCACCTCCTCCAGATAGCACCATACCTCCGTAAGCCCCCAGGGATGACTTCGGTGGGAGACATGCCCTGAAGAGCCGCCTGGACACACAACACCGAGGCCGTGGCCGCATTCACAGCGCGATTATGCCTTTGCGAGGTGTATGTCACACCACCGAGTCGCTTTGGCCTACCACAGCTGCAAAGTCAGATGTCAGCGAAACAATGAAACCCCCAAAGAGGGGACTCGACAAAAAGGTTAAAGCAAAGATAGAGACTCACCAAGGAGTTTGCGGCAGTTCTCCTTGACGTGCTTCTCCAAGGCAGTCTGCTCATTATGCAGCCCCACGATGATGGAGTCCGTGGCCTTGCGTTCCTCTTCAGCCGCGGCAATGGTAGCCTTCGCCCGTTCCTCCGAGGAAACTGAGGCCGCCTTACCCTCTTCCAAGTCCTTGACCAGAGAGGCTATTCGCCCATTCGCCGCGTCCAGTTTGGCAAGTGGGACATACCCCTCACAGGCCATAGAGATCTCAGCCGGGAAACCATCTGTAAGCAAAGATATCAGAGTATTGCACACAACCAGCTCACACCAGGAAAAGAAGAATAAGGCCGAACAGACACTCACCAATAGTCTCTTGAAGCCTCTGGTTCCCCTCCTGCGCTTCGTGCAAGTCATGCTCCAAGCGCTCTTTCGTAGCCTGCCGATCAGTTGACTCCCTTTGCAACCCCTGTAAACAAAGAACTCAACTAAGCATTGGACAGAAAGATCCAGTTTCTAGCCACTGAAATTTAGCGACTAGGAACTCGGGTACTGGAGAAGGAAGAAAAGAAAATCCAGCTCCCAGCCGTTGAAATTCAGCGACTAGGAACTCGGGGACTGGGGAAGGAAGAAAACCAAAATTCAGCTCCTAGCCGCTGAAATTCAGCGACTAGGAACTCGGGGACTGGAGAAGGAAGAAAAAGAAAAACAATTCCCAGCCGCTGAAATTCAGCGACTAGAATTAGAGACTGGACATACCTGGATAGCGGCGCCGAGCATCTTGTGAAGTTCCCCGGTGTCAGTCAACGGGACCATGAAGGAGGTGCGCCTGCGGCGGGACCCGACATTCGCATCCACGATTTCCAGACTCTGTGGAGATTGCGTGTCCCCAACACCTGGAAACCCCTTCGCCATAAAACGAGGGGCGTCATGACGCCTGGCGCCGCAGCAGACCGGGCGCTCCAGAAGCAGACGGGGGGGCTTTGTTCGTTGTTGCTCTTCTGCGGCCAGGCGCGCAACCATGGCTCCTGGCGCTCCCCTTATGCTTCTTCATGACTTCGGCGGGAAACACATCTTCAGAGGCTTTTTGCTTCTTGGGCAGACCGCCCTCTCCCACGCCAGTGGCCGGTGGAATCTTAGCCACCGAAGGGCGACCAATCTTCTTAGCACCAGACCTGCATGAGCCCCTTCAATTAGTACAAGCTCAACACAAAAGAATCAAGGCGAATTGGGACAAGGAAGCACAACTTACTTGGCGACTGGAAGGACGCGAAGCCCAATACTAATATGGGCGGGCTTGTCCAACTCGGGACCCAGCTTGCGGCTAAGCTCCCTCTCGAAGACGTCCGAAGCCCACGAAACCGAGGGCTTCCTTGACGATGAAGCTGCAGTCGACGGGATCTCTGGCTATGACGTCGCCGCCTTCGACGATTGTGGCGACTTGGGCGCCGTCGCCCCAGCTGCTTCTTGGCTTGGAGCCCCCGAGATCGGCGGCGCAATCGCCGCCAGGGGAACCTCTACCATCACTTCCGTGTCCTCGCCCTCCAACCCCTTCGCCGGGACTGCGTCCCTTGGGGCCTTGTGCGAGACTTCGGGAGATCCTTCGTCGTCGGAGTCGTCGTCTGACTCGAACACCACTGATGACCTGACCGGTGACGCGGGCCTTTTTGCTGGTGACTTGGGACGGCGTGGAGGCTTTGACGGCATAGCAGTGCGCTGGGACGTTTTCTCCTGGGCGACCTCGTCACCCTCTTCGAGCTCGTCCAGGCCACGGCTCGCTTCGACCTCTCTCTGTCTCTGCATCTGGGTCTTGCGAGCCACAGGCGCTGGGGGAGGGACTTCTTCTTCTTCCCCGTCACTGTCGGAAGGATCCCCCCGGAGTCCTCCTCCAGTTCCTGGGGAACCTCTTCGTCAAGCGGAGGAAGCCAACCCTCCAATACCTAAAAAAGCTGAGAACCACGAGGAGTCAAAAACACCAAGCAGGAAGACTAAAATTGAAGTACGAACGCAGCGATTGGAAAGAGAACTTACTGTGGGGGCTTCATTCTTCACAGGAATATATGGGGCGACCCCGACCGCCGTGCCGGTGAACTCCGCGTCGGTAATCTTTTTCAGGGCAGCCTTGTAGTCCTCGGCCTCCCATGACTCCTTGCTAGTTCGAGACGGGTCATGCTTCCCGCTGTACTCGTACATCCAATGCGGACGAGCCGCCAGCGGAACCAGGCGCTGCCCGAGCCAGCAATTGTAGAGGTTGATCGGAATCAACCCCTGGTCCTTCAGCTTCTGGATCTGATCCATCATTTCTGCGACGGCCATCCACTGATCTTTAGGAAGCTTCTTCGGCGCCAACTGACAGGGTTCGCTCCTCTCGGCGACGAACTCGGGAAGAGATACCTCGCCAGAGGGAGTGTCCTCCTTGACGTAGAACGAGCTCTTCTTCCACTCGCTGGCGGCCTTCTTTGGCAGGAGGAGCTTGACGAAGTTGGCCTTCGGCTTCAATTGGAAGGTGACCCTGCCTGCGGCCAGCATCAAGCCGCTGGACGCCTCGCGCCCGATGCGGCCGTGGAAGAGCTCTAGCCACATCGGGAAATATGTCCTACAGCCAAGGTAGCATTCGCAGAAGGCGACGAAAATCGCCAGCTGCTCGATTCTATGTGGACCAAGATTTGAGGGCTTGATCGCGTAGTATGCGCAGAAGCGGTGGAAGAAGCGCGAGGTGGGGAACCCTAAGCCCCTCTCAAGATGACTGGTGAAGCAGATGAACCCGCCGGGTCGTGGTTTCGGGTCGGTCTCGAAGGAGGGGGAGCCCGCCAATTCCCCTTGCGGAGCACCCCGACGTCCTCAAAGGATCTCAGCTGGGCCGTGGTACACTTGGATTTCCCCCATGAGCCTTTGGGAGGCGCCATCGAGTAAAGATGTGGAATCACGTGACGTGGGAGAATAAGTCGGGAGGACGCAGGAAGGCAGAACAAATGAGGAAGAATGAAGAATGCGGAGAAGGATTGTGCAGTTGATCTCTCACTCCCCTTATATGGGAAACGTCACCCGCCAAAATCGGGGTAGCCGTTGCCTACGGTAATTGCGCGGTAGTTACCATTGGAAATTCCAACGGATAGTTTACCAGGTTTTGACGGTCCAACTCCTGTGGTCTATTCGCCATCCGCCAGTCTCTCCTCTCGCTGAAACGATGACTGGGCGGCAATGATGTTCATTGAAATGACGAGTGGAGCCATGGGGAAATTCTCCTCGGTTCTAATAAAGTCCATCACCGACTCGACTGGACGCCCAAATTGGGTTCGCTTACTTCGAACGCCAAAAGGACGCCCGCGCCTGCATCAACGATGGCCTCGGGGACTACTGGTGGGGATATGCCAAAGGGGGTATGCCTAGCAGGACGTTCCGAGCGGCCGAAAGGCCTGCGAGTGCGTCTGGAAGACAGCGACTAGACTGTAAAGGAAGGAGAGGCCCATCGGCGCTGGAAGCGAAGCGTGTGAAGCCCAGTCGGATTAGGTCAAAAGTCCCCGGATCCTTATCTTGTTCGGAGACGGCTTGTAAACCCTACCGAGGTGCTTCATATATAAACCTCCCTAGGGTATCCTGAACCTTACGTTCCATCATACACCCCCTCGAGCGACTCGCTGCTTAACCGCCGAGCTCGCCACCCCTGTAACTCGCTCTCTCATATTCTAATCTAGCAGGAGTAGGTCTTTACCCTCAGGGGGGCCGAACCTGGGTAAATCCATGTGCATCCGCCCCCATCTCGCACCGCAGATGGCCGCCAACTCTTCCTTACGAAACACTCAATCGCTGCCAGTGGCAGCGACTGCCATGGCCATTTCCACGACAATTCCCATGGCCAGACTATGAGGAGGACAACCAGGATGATGGACAGTAGGAGGTCTACGACAACTAGGATCATCTCCCATCATCAGCATTGCCTGTGACTCTGAAGATGGAGCCCCTACTACATTTAATTTCCGCTGCTTGATTTGTATTAAGACTGGATCATGAGATCCTTTATTTGTAAGACCTTATTATGGTTTTGTAATGGATGATGTACTGTGATACAAATTTGTTATGTCTCACAAAAATGGTAATCCTGGGATTACGATGTATGGCGTACTAGGCATCTAGGATTAAAAATCCGGGTGTTGACAAGTTGGTGTCAGAGCCATCCTAACCATAGGAGACCCTAGTTAGAATGGACGTCTGAACAAAAACTTAGTTTCAAAACAAAGGATGTGAGTATTTATGAAAACCTATTCCCACTCTTATCCTTGATTCTTTTAAAAAAAGTCATGTTCCTCCAAAAATTCTTGCATTCCTACATAAAATTTGACACACTTGATCACCTCACTAACTTACTCACCCTAAATTCTTATAGTTGGAAGTCCAGTATTGTAAGTTCTGCCAGCTGGGCAACGGAGGCCACCTGATCTTTGAGAGGGATCTAGATGCACTGTCAGAGTATCTTGAGCGCCCGCTCACAGAATTCTTTGGGGGCACAACTCAACGATCACGTCGGAGGAGATCTACAATGGTTGATAGTTGCAGATATCAGAGGCAAGATGGAAGCACCCACTTCAGAGAAGATCCAATTCACCTTGAGGGAAAACAACTGGATAGATGGATTATCCAGGGCTATGCATGAAGCTCTTGCCCGTCTGTGTGGGCAAAACATCAACCAGATCCAGGGAACTTGCTTTGCTCACTATGCAAGGCGTGATTCTATGGGAATGCCCTTGGAGACGCCAGGACACCCAGAGCTGAAGCACCAGGTGGACAATCTTGACTTCATGTTGTATGATAGGCAGAAGGAGTTGGACAACACTCGTACCTACGCCAACCACAACCATGCCATTACAGTCAAGAAGGACCGGACCCTCACCATCCTTGCCAAGGAGTGCCAATCACTTCGTCGTCAGCATGACAAGAAGGATCGGACCATCGATCGTCTTCGCAAGAAGGTGGCCACTCTCGAGAAGACCATCCGTGAACAGGAAATCCATCTTGAAGCGAAGGAGGAGGAAGGTGAAGATATCTAGGGAGATCTTTACTCTTACCTCGGTGATGACAGCGACTAGCTAGAGGATGATGCCATGGAGTTCCACACTGATGATGATGATTCCAACTTCATTGATGATGATTAAATGCACTTGAGCACTACCGTAGGAGTGAGTTATACTGGTCCCACTGTATCATAGTTTCACAAAAAGGTTCTTAAAACCATCTGCTTTCTATTTGTGTTGTGGTGTGTGTTTGTATGGTGTGCTTTGAATGAATGAATGAGAGGAAGTTGTAGGTTTGCACAACCTGAGTCAAACTCAAAGTTTAAATCTTTTGAAAAAAACCATGAACCCTAGAGATTTCCCTCTTATCTCATTATCTATCTCAATCTTCAGATGACTCGTGGAAATCCTAGAGGAAGCAGTTCATCTCAGGACTCGATGTTGCAGATTCTGCAAATGCTAGTTTTTGACCGTGAAGCTAGTAGAGCCGGACGCCAAGACAACCTAGCCACTCTTCAACAGATAGCTCAGATGGCCCAAAACAAAAGAGGTGAGTATTTTTGAAAACCTATTCCCACTCTTATCCTTGATTCTTTCAAAAAAAGTCATGTTCCTCCAAAAATTCTTGCATTCCTACATAAAATTTGACACACTTGATCACCTCACTAACTTACTCACCCTAAATTCTTATAGATGGAAGTCCAGTATTGTAAGTTCTGCCAGCTGGGCAACGGAGGTCACCTGATCTTTGAGACGGATCTAGATGCACTATCAGAGTATCTTGACCGCCCGCACCCAGAATTCTTCAGGGCACAACTCAACGATCACGTAGGAGGAGATCTACAATGGCTGATAGTTGCAGATATCAGAGGCAAGATGGAAGCACCCACTTTAGAGAAGATCCAATTCACCTTGAGGGAAAACAACTGGACAGATGGATTATCCAGGGCTATGCATGAAGCTCTTGCCCGTCTGTGTGGGTAAAACATCAACCAGATCCAGGGAACTCGCTTTGCTCACTATGCAAGGCGTGATTCTATGGGAATGCCCTTGGAGATGCCAGGACACCTAGAGCTGAAGCACCAGGCGGACAATCTTGACTTCATGTTGTATGATAGGCAGAAGGAGTTGGACAACGCTCGTGCCTACGCCAACCACAACCATGCCATTATAGTCAAGAAGGACCGGACCCTCGCCATCCTCGCCAAGGAGCACCAATCACTTCGTCGTTAGCGTGACAAGAAGGATCGCACCATCGATCGTCTTCGCAAGAAGGTGGCCACTCTCGAGAAGACCATCCGTGATCAGGAAATCCAGCTTGAAGCGAAGGAGGAGGAAGGTGAAGATATCTAGGGAGATCTTTACTCTTACCTCGGTGATGACAGCGACTAGATAGAGGATGATGCCATGGAGTTCCACACTGAGGATGATGATTCCGACTTCATTGATGATGATTAGATGCACTTGAGCACTACCATAGGAGTGAGTTGTACCGGTCCCACTGTATCATAGTTTCAAAGTTTAAAGCTTTTGTAACAAAACCATGAACCCTAGAGATTTCCCTCTTATCTCATTATCTATCTCAATCTTCAGATGACTCGTGGAAATCCAAGAGGAAGCAGTGCATCTCAGGACCTGATGCTGCAGATCCTGCAAATGCTAGTTTCTGACCGTGAAGCTAGTAGAGCCGAACGCCAAGCCAACCTAGCCACTCTTCAACAGATAACTCAGATGGCCCACAATAATCAGGTCACGGAAACTAGGATCACCATGGATCCAAGCTCAAGAAGTTTCAGAATACCAACCCACCTATCTTTAGTAAGTCTGAGGATCCCTTAGATGCTGATGACTAGCTGCAAACCATGGAGAACAACTTGCAGGTCGCAGGAGTTGAAGCCAATGAAAAAGCACTGTTTGCCACCCATTATCTGACAGGAGATGCAAGAGCCTGGTGGAATAGCACCTAACATGGGTATACCCTACAGGTATTCGAGCTTGGTATATTCGGCCTAAATACGTAGAGACCCACGGTGTCGCCAAGGCTCAAATAAAGAATTCGAGTAGCCTACGGACTCTCGATTGCTTGACGAACAAGAAGAAACTAAAGATAGAAAGTTCAAAGGGGAAAACCCTAACTTGTAACCGACTCGACCTGCTACCCGAGACCTAGCCTATCTATATAAAGGCTAGGAGGGGGCGGCGAGGAGGACACATGCAACCCTAGCTTCCACAACTCTCGCCAGATTGCATCTGCGCACCATTGTAATCCTCAGTTCCTTTGATAATTCCATGAGCAAACAAGCAGGAGTAGGGACCTCTGCGAGGCCTGAACCTGGGTAAATCTTCGAGTCCCTTCTGTGCTTGTTTGCTAGCCGATAGATGTCTCCAGCGCTCCCTCCTTCTCCAAAACCCATGTCCATAACAATGGGCATTGATGAGTTAAACCCTCGTCAATTAGCGCCATCTGTGGGAATTGGGAGTGCTGATGTTGCAGCTTCTTCGGCCCTATCAACCCGATATACAACTCCGCAACAGCGGAGATTCGCCAGCTCTTCGGCGCGGTCGACTTCACCGTCCACACGCCAGCCACTCGCCTTGCCTTCGAATCCGTGGGCGACGGAATCAGCCTGGCAATCGGGAGCTTCCGCTTCCAAGTTTGTCAGATGGGCATGCTTTGCATGCCTGACCAGCCGATGGTACCATCGATTGCTCCAGCATCATGGTTCCCTCCGCTGATCGGCACCCTTAGTGAGCCCCATACCTCGACAACAGTTGATAATACGGTCAGCGACAGCAGTCGCGAATCCGATCTGGGCGATCTGGCCACTGAAGACGGAGCCTATGGTTCTGGATCTGATAATTGTGGGAGCAGCAGCTTCGCCAACCACTTCATGTGCGCCGTCATCAATGCGGGCGACACCTCCACCAATCGCGACAACACGGGCAACGGTGGCCATGAAGCCGACCCGCCAAACGGCGGACCAACCAACGATGGCATACCCAATGGCGGACTACCACCAAACGGCGGCCCCACCAACAGCGCCCCCGTCAACAATGGAGGAGCAGTCAAACCTCCAACCATGATAAACGAGCAAACTGGCGAACACGTCGTGATCAGGCTCAATGATCTCGAGTGGGCCCGTTGCCACGAAGCCCTACGAGGCTATCCTCTACCATTCGGTTCCCCACAAGAATTGCTGATGGGCTACCACTGGCTCCTGAAAGAGGAATACAAGCGACAACTACAAACAATCGTGCAACTCGAGGCGCGAAAAAAGACGGTAGATGAGTCGAGTCTTTGACGTGCTGGGATCTCCTCCCATGGAGGATCCTCTTCAAAGGGCAACGAGCACATCGTAAACAAAAGACGATTCCGGATGGCCCATCTTACCGAGCAAGAACGTGTAGAAGCTGCAAAGGTCCTCGACTTCAGCTCTATGACAGTCGACACGCGAGGCAACATGGTCTCGAAGACGCCGCAAGCTGCGGTAACAGCAGCCACCATGTACCTCCTCAACAATCAACCACCGGCCGGAGATCCTCGGGCCGCCATGCACCAATCTACGATCGGAGGCTTGGAGTTAATCGAGGCCGCCCTCGACAAGGAGCCTACACCAGAGCCGAAGAAAGGCAAAGCGCTACTCCTCGCCCTCATCATCCGGCGGCAGCGGTCATGACTGTCTCGGCGTCGCTGCTCCGCAGCTGACCCACGACTATGATGCGTGCGATGACCTCACGCAGCGCAAGATCGACAAATCAAGAGCGCGACGTTCTCGGTCGACTAATTCAGAAGACGAAGATGTGGAGCTCTGTGGCGCCAGATGCTTCAGTAGGGCCATCAGGCAAAAGCGAATGCCCAAAGGGTTTAAGCTCCCGTCAGAGAACCCGAAGTTTGACGGCCTACAGGACCCGAAGATCTGGTTGGAGGACCACATCTCCTCTGTCAGGCTTCACGGCGGAAGTCGAAGCACGACCATGCAATGCCTACAGCTATAGCCGCAGGGCACCGCCCGAGCCTGGCTCAACAACCTCCCACGCGGATCCATTTGCAGTTGGGAAGAGCTAGTATACAGCTTCTTGCACAACTTCAAGGGCACATACAAACGGCCCGCATCAATTGAAGAGCTGAGATGCTGCCAGCAAAGATTGGGCGAATCGCTACGCTCCTACATCCAGATGTGGTCCATCATCAAGAACTCCACAGAGAACATCTCGGAGTATCGCGTGATTGATGCATTCAACGGCGGCATATGCCGCATAGTGCTCAGGGAGGAGCTGGGCCGCTCGAAGCCCAAAACCATCGACCATCTGATGGAAATCGCAAATCGCTGGGCAGATGGAGAAGATTCAGTGAAAAATCGTGTTCACTCCAACGACGAGGCAGAACTCGAGCGCAGACGCGACCGCCAAAGCAAATGCCGCATGCGCATCTACGATGACCATGACGACGTCAACATGGTCGTAGCCAGCTACACCGACAGACGTGATGACAACCGCAATAGCAGCTACCGCAGCGGTGGATACCGCGACTCTAGAAAGACCACGCAAGTGTGGCAGCGCCGCAACCGTGATGAGGTACCCGCAACATCCATTGAAGACAAATTGTCCGGGCCATGCACTGTGCACTTCTACATCGACAAGCATGAAGGAAAGAAGAAGTCCAACCACCACCTCAAGGACTGCCACGAGTTCCTCAAACTACATGAGTGACTGGCTCGGATGAATCGCAGCGCAGTCGAAAGGGGCTATGGAGCCGCTCCAGGAGCTGTGGCACATGGCGCTCCGCCACCACCACTTGGACTACCCCCAAATGCAGCTGCGCCAGACCAGCACCAGGGAGGCGAACCATACCCACGGGCCATGGGTACCATGATGATCCAAAAGGGATGCCCCTCGAATAGGGTGCAGAAGGCCATCACTCACCAAGTCAACTTGGCTACAAACTCGCCACCATCTACCACTGAGTACCTCAGCGGAAGCGAGTCCTGCATCACCTTCGACAAGCGCGACCACCCGCGCTAAGTACCTCATCCATTCCATTGTCCCCTCGTCCTCGAGGCACAAATTGGAGGCTTCGACATGAGTCGCGTCTTTATGGACGGTGGAAGCGGCATCAACCTTATGTTCGCGAGTACCTTGCGAGCAATGAGGATCCCTCTGACCTGCCTAGAGGCTTTAGACACAACATTCCACGGCATCGTCCTAGGCAAGGGTGTATATCCCCTTGGCAAAATCAACCTCGACGTCATCTTCGGCACACCAAAAAACTTTTGGCACGAGCGCATCGATTTCGAGGTCATCAACTGGCCCTCGCAGTATCACTGCATCCTCGAACGTGTCACGTTCGCTAGGTTCATGGCAGTGCCATACTACGCCTACCTGCAGATAAAAATGCCAGGACCTAACGATGTCATCACAATCAACGGGAGCTTCGAGAGGTCTGACAGTTGCAATAGAGAATTCAACAGAATTTCCTAGTCCTTCGGCATGCAGGAAGAACTCGCGAGATTAAAGGAGTCGATAGACAACAGTCTGCCTCCAATGAGCCGTCCAAGTTCACTCGACCTATCCTTCGACTCATCGGTGCACACGAAGAAAGTTCAGGTCCGCCCATCGGATCCCGCCAAGACGGCTCTCATCGCTAACAACTTGAGTCCCGCATAGGAACTCGCGCTTGTCGAATTCCTCCGTGAGCACTGGGAAATGTTCGCCAGGTGTCTAGCGGACATGCCAGGAGTTCCCAGGGAATTCGCCAAGCACGCACTGAACGTCAACCCAGACACAAGGCCAGTCAAACAAACAATTCAGCGACTATCTGAACCAAGAGCAAAGGCAGTCGGAATGGAGATCAATAGACTCCTCGACACCAAATTCTTACGCGAGATCAAGGAAAGCACTTGGCTCGCCAACACGGTGCTAGTGCCAAAAAAGGACCACTTCCCGCTACCGCGAATCGACCAGATCATCGGCTCCACCATGGGATGCGAGCGCCTCTATTTCCTTGATGCCTACTCAGGCTATAACCAGATTCGAATGAAGGAGGAAGACCAAGAAAAAACAGCGTTTATAATGCCTTTTGGTGTGTTCTGCTACAACACAATGCCCTTCAGGCTAAAGAACACAGGGGCCACCTACCAACGGTGCTATGCAGGCTTGCCTCAAAAACCAGCTTGGTCGCAACATTTAAGTCTATGTCGACGACATAGTAATCAAGACCAAAGAGGAAGCCTCACTAATTGATGATTTGCGTGAAACCTTCGCCAGCCTCGATCGCTACCGGGTCAAGCTCAATCGGGACAAGTGCGCCTTTGGCGTACCATCTGGGCAACTACTCGGGTATCTTATCTCCGCGAGAGGGATCGAAGCAAACCCGAAGAAAATAAAAGCTACCATGGAGAAGCCGAAAACCATAAGGGGCATCCAGCAGCTGGCTGGGCGAATCGTGGCTCTCAGTCAATTTATCAGTCGGATGGGTGAAATGGCACTGCCCTTCCACCAACTCCTCCGCAAAGCCGACAAGTTCGAGTGGACAAATGAGGCGCAGGAAGCATTCGAAGACCTCAAGCGCCTACTATCCACCTCGCCAGTACTGGTGACCGAGAAAGGGAACCGTTGTTGTTATACATCTCTACCACCAACCAGGTGGTCAGCATAGTGCTCGTAGTCGATCGAGCCGAGGAAAACAAGGTCCACGGGGTACAACGCCCAGTCTACTACCTCAGCGAGGTACTTACGCCAACAAAACAGCGGTACGCGCACTACCAGAAACTGGCGTACGGCGTCTTCATGACGGCCTGGCGACTGCGCCACTACTTCCAAGAACACCCAATCATGGTAGTCAATGACGACCCGCTTGGGCACATCCTCAACAATCCCGACGCCACCGGACGAGTCGCACTTTGGGGAATCGAACTGTCTCCACGAGACATCACATATGAAAAACGCGACGCAGTCAAGTCGCATGTTCTCCCTGACTTCCTCGTGCACTGGATGGAGAACCAGCTCCCCGAAAAAACAGATATGTCCTACCTCTAGACAATGCACTTCGACGGATCCAAGCGGAAGGACGGAGCTGGCGCAGGTGTCATACTGACATCGCCCCAGGGAGACAAGCTGAAATATATCCTGCGAATGCAGCTCACCGCCTCCAACAACGAAGCTGAATAGGAGGCCCTGCTACACGGGATGAGGATGGCAAAAGCCTGCGGCGCCAAAAGGCTCATAATATATGGCGACTCCAAGCTGGTCGTCAACCAGACAATGCACGAAAAGCGACGGCCTGAAACGACAACATGATCGCCTGCCGCGACCTCTACGACACACTCGAAGGGGATTTCGATGGCTGCGAGCTGCGGCACATAGGTCGTGAAAGCAATGAAGAGGCGGACGCACTCGCCAACATAGGCTATACCTGCGCCTCCATACCACCTGGGGTATTTCTCGAGCGCATCTGCGAATGCTCCATCAAGCCAAAGGCTGCAGAGAAGAAAACAAGCACAGCAACGGACTCGAGGGCTACGCCACCCAATGAGCCAATGGCACTCGATGACTTGGAGCTGGATACAGGACTCGAAGGACCAATGACGTCATGATGATCGAGCCATCCTGGACTCAACCGTACATCACGTACGTTCTCAGCAAGAGGCTACCGGACGATCCGACTGATGCACGGCACATCGCACGGCGATCCAAGGCATTCGCTGTTATCAATAGCGAACTATACAAGCGCAACATCACAGGAGTACTCCAACGATACGTCTCCACGGCCGATGGAAGAGCCGTTCTCCTCGACATCCATGAGGGGACCTGCGGACACCACACCGGCAGTCGTGCCCTTGTTGCCAAAGCTCTACGAGCTGGATTCTACTGGCCTACGACCATGCGCGACGCCAAGGACATTGTCCAGAAATGCAACGCGTGCCAGCGATTTGTCGACAAGCCACACGCACCTGGCGCAGAGCTCCGGCCAATTCCATTGGCCTGGCCCTTCGCGCAATGGGGACTTGACATGGTCGGCAAGCTCCCCAAGTCCTCACGAGAAGGCTACGTCTACCTCCTGGTCGGAGTCGACAAATTCACCAAGTGGATAGAGGCCATGCCAGTGACCAATCAATCAGGGCACAACGCAGTCAAGTTCTTCGAGTCCATCGTCTACCGCTTCGGAGTGCCACATAGCATTATCACAGACAATGAGACGAACTTCACATCCAAGGAGTTCCAGGAATTCTGCGAGAATCTGGGAATCAACATCAGCTACGCCTCGGTAGCACATCCACAGACCAACGGTCAGGTTAAAAAAGCGAACGGGCTCGTCTGCGGCGGCATCAAGAAGCGACTCCCCCGGCCACTCGAACAAGCCGCGGGTTGCTGGCTAGACGAACTACAATCAGTACTCTAGAGCATACACACAGCTCCAAATAGTGCTACAGGGTACACCCGGTTCTTCATGGTGCACGGGGCTGAAGCGGTGCTACCCATCGAAGTACGATACAAAGCACCACACGTGGTCGCTTACAGCGAGCAGGAGTCAACCCTGGCACTCGAGGACTCCGTCGACCTCCCAGACGAGGCAAGGGAAATCGCCGAAGAAAAGATCAACGATCTACCAGCAGAACCTGCGCAACTACCACAGTAGGAGGCTACGCCCCAGATCCTTCGTCAAAGGCGACCTGGTCCTGCGACTGAAGCAACAAGGGCATCTCAAGCTCGAGTCCCCCTGGGAGGGACCATACGTGATTACATAAGTAATCCCAGGTGGCGCCTATCGCCTTCAAGATTTAGAGATAGGAGTCACATACTCCAACCCGTGGAACATCGCGTAGCTGCGACGCTTCTACCCTTAGTCGCTTTTTTACTTTTACATTGCAAATAAGGCTAGTCAGCCAAGGCTACTTAGCCACACATTGTACTTCGTACTATACCGCGAATAAATAAAGCTAAGTGCCCCAAAACTCTTTGTTTTCCTTTATTTTTTGCAAATTATCCACTCGGGGGCTACGCCACCCTATACACATCTGTTCTACAAACTAAAACGCGATATCCTGAGTAGCTGGCACACCAATCGAAACCCTTGGAAAATATCAACCCAGTTGCAACGCACCTGACAGGTTGACAAGGGACTGAGATAAATACATAGCCAGGCTAACGAAAAGGAGTCGCATAGTGCAACGCACTCACAAAACATACACGCTAACAAGCTCTTTTATACATCATCGACAATCAATTATACACAACATATATACGAACTTTACAACATTGGTACAATTATGTGCAGGATACAAACTAAACTACTATTGCAATAAGAGAACATTGGTTTGCTCCTCGAAGAAGTCGACGATCTCCTCTGCTGGGCGATCCACCGCCTGATAGTGCGGCACCATGTTCCAAGCATAACCCGCTGACGGCGCAGGTGGTATAGCTGCAATTGCTGCAACGTCTACATTAGGCCTGTGCAGTCGCACCAGTGACAGAGCAGCCTTGGCACCAGCCACTAACAGTTGCCGTACACACTCGCGGACCGCACTCAAGTCATGAAATTTAGCGAGAAGGGCCAGCAGGCTCGATGGAACGACGTCCAAAGGGAACATCGTCCGGTAAATATTCTTCAAGCATGACTGCGACTTCTTCAAAAAATGAAGCACTCACGACGCACGATCCTGCAGGGTCGCCAACGCGATTGCGTGATCATGATCTACCTAGAAGTACCCACTCGCCTGAAGCTGCTCTTGGGTCAGGTCATTCATGCGAATGACAATTCGATCTTTCTCATCCTGCAGATGGTGCGTGCTGACAACTATACAAAGCAAAAACGGAAGTATGAAGACAGCAAACCACTGCGAGTGACTACAAGGAAAAGATAAGAGTAAGAAAGGTAACATTTAAATTGGTCGCCCAACTGCGTCACCTCCCCCAACAGATATTGTTATCGGGTGGTGGCCTTCTCTGCCTTCGATTTCCATACATCCGCATTACCGCGGAGTACGGGCAATTCATGCTCCAACTGCTTCACGTGATCTCGGAGTCGCGAGAGCAGAGACAGCTCATCCACCCATGAGCGCGGCAGTGTAAAAGTGTCATCAAGGGGCGGCGAATCCCGAGGTTCCCTTAATGGTTCACTTGATGCGCCCTATCACAAGTCAAGCAAGAAGCAATAAGAAGACTAAAGCGATGCACAGGCAAAAGATTCAAGTGCATTTAAGATTAGCAGAAGTATCAGCAGACACACTCGCCAAAAGGCATGTTTTTCGACAGAACACATAAGCTATCTAACTATTACAAGACTACTGAGGAGCAACTGGTTTCTTCGACTTAGACTTTGGCTTTGGGGGCCTCATCGAGTCCGTGGCGGTGTCAGATGCCACTGACTTTCCGCCGGCCCCTGACGCCGTAGCCTTCGCCGCCTTCTTGGCTCACTGCAGCTCCTCAGAGTACTTTGCCACTGTGTTGATCAGCTGTGGCCCATACTTGCCACAAGCAGTCGTGAAAGGGGCAAAGACTACCTACTGGCCGTCCACGCTGACAGGCATTACCCTAGAGACTGCTGCAGGATCAACTTCGACTCCATGGGCTTGCACCATTGCGAGTGACATTGACGCACCAGCCGCACGGAGCGAGTTCTTGAAGCTCGCAGGAACGCCTCCGGCAAGAGATTCCACCAGATCATCCAGATTTTCAATCAATTCAGCCTTGGGTGTCATCTCCTCCCGAAGACGACTGAGCACACCTTTAGCCTTGGCGAGCGTACCCTGCACGGCAGCCCTGCGGTCTTCGACTACCGAAACAGCACCCGCCAATGCGTCATCACAGCGGAGCGCCTGTGCGTCAAAACTCAGACCGCTGACATCTACACAAGAATCAAGCATTAGCACAACATCAGCAGCAAATAGCAACATCGAAGGCAATCAAAAAAGAGGCAGTTGGTGAAATTGAAGACCAACAAATACCTGAGAGAGCCCTGGCAATCGAAAAAAGCTGTTGTTCGAACATCTTCTCCCTAAAGGCGACGGAGGCGCGCAGATCCTCTTCGCGCTTTTGCGACTCGTCACACGCCACGATTTCCTCATCGCGACTCTTCATAGCCACGGCGAGCGTCTTTTCCATGGTGGCGGCGTTGCGAAGAAGGGCAATATGTTCAGCTGAAAAACCAAAACAAAAGGGATAGACTATCAGTTGACTACATAACAACGATGCAGCAGAAGAAGAAGTAAAAGGCACTTACTTTCCATCACGCGATAACGCGTATCCAGCATTGCATGCTGGCGACCCATCGCAAGCACCTGCTCTGCCAGGTGAGCGGCTTCCTTCACAAGGAGCTGTCGTAAAAGGAAAACAACAAAGGATCGGCAGATGACATAGATAAAATCGACTACAACATCAAAAGAAGAGATACTACACTTACATGATCCTCCAGTGACTCCGAAGTCGATTGATGAGCAGTCATCCGAGAAACCATCAGATGCTCCCCATCGTGTGGAGAGCTTGATGAGTTATGCCCAGAGTGGGCCGCCAATGGAGGGGAAGGAGCACGCTCAACCTCTTTCTTGGCCCTTGAGGTCACGACTCTAGATTCTTTCAAAAATTGGACGTCGCCAGAAGATGATGACGCCTGCTGACTGCAAGACCAAACCAACATCAAGAAAAAGCAACTCCAAGGAAACACCAAAAGGAAGGTTCGTATACTTAACAATCAAAATTGTCAAAATCGAAGGAAGGGTCCCCCAACTCTGAGGACGACTCCTTCGGCAGCCGCATCTCATTGCGAGAGGATGGCGCCATGGCACTCACAGGAAAGGCAGGGATCGGCGACTCTGCACCAACACCCGCACCTTCCGGAGTCGAAGGAGACGACGCGTCCGAATCCTTGCTGCGCGAACGCTTGCGAGTGTCCGGACCACTCGACTCGGGGGCTTTCTCCTCCACATCAGATGGGATGGTCGACTCCGACTCGTCCTCTTCCAAGGCTTCACGAGGAATAACCCCCTCGGGAAGAGGGGGCATACAGGGCGACACCGCCCAATCCTGCATACAGAAAAGCAATTTAGCACAAAGTCAAGAAAACAGCAAAGAAGCAATCGACAAACAAAACTACTACGTAGCACAACTGTACCTCAGGAGGAGGGTTAGCAGCATCGAACGGAGGAACGACTAGTTCGCTGGGGAGCACATCCTTGAAAGTGTACTTGGTGACCAGTCGCACCCTTTTATCTACCTCACTCGCGGACATGCCATCGGCATACACGCGAGTGACATCATCCGCCAGCTGGAACACGGGGTGGACTCGCTGCGGGCTGGGCCTTGGCGCAGCCATGTGCGAATGAGGGCGCAGCCTCCCTCCTGCTTGCCCATGCGACTCTCGAGGTCGCAGACACGCGCGTATAGCATCTCTGTCTCCGCGGACTCGCCGGGCATAATCACGTTCTTCCAGGAGCGCCTCCTCCTGCACGGCGTCGCGGGGTCAAAGGGCGCGAGTCCATAGTGGTCTCCGTCGGCCTACTGGTCGCGGACGTAGAACCACTTGTCCCTCCACCCTTGGACGGACATCATCATCTTGATGTTGAAATACGTGACGGAGGGATCGACGTGGATATCGCATCCGCCTACATCATAGACTACGGAGCCAGACGCCGATTGACGCTTCAACTTGAAGAGGCGCTTGAAGAGGCCGAAGTGTGGCTCGATTCTGAGCCAGCACTCGCAAAGGGTAATGTAGCAAGCTACATGAAGGATGGAGTTTGGGGACAGCTGATGGAGCTGGAGCCCGTAAAAGCAGAGAAGGCCCCTAAAGAAAGGATGCAGGGGCAGCGAAAGGCCGCGGATGATGAACGCTAAGAACATCACCCGAAAGCCAGCAGGAGGAGAGAGGATTACCTCGCTACCGAGGACGTGCGTGTCCGCGACTGTGGAAGACAAAACTCCGTCCTGGTGCAGAAGACGAAGCTCAGAAGACTTTATCACGGATGCACACCACGCACCATTGGTGACGCGAGTGCTCGTGCCCTTTTTCTTTTCGGTGGCAGCGGTGCTGGTGCCCGCAGCGGCGGAGCCACCCTTCTTCTTCGAAGTAGCCGTGGCAGCAGCGGAATCAGCCGCAACACCTCCCTTTTTCTGACCCATTCTGCGGCGGCGGTGTGACCGGAGGAAGTAGCTGGGAAATACGCAGAGCTGGTCTAGCGCCGCGAAGGAAAAGAGCGCAAAGAAGCAGAAGAGCAGCGACAATGGCGACCGAGGCAAAGGCAGAGAAGAAGTAGATGTGAAATTTACCGTCGTCGCATCGCTACTTAACCCCTTGGAAGATGCAATCCAACGGCTAAGAAAAACCCTATCAGACGCGTGGTGTTCATCGCGCTCGACACATGGAGGACCTAAAGCGTGAACCGTCCCCCACTACTCCCATTACGTGCAGAAATTGAGGAGGTGCAATTAAAATAAAGATTACGCACGCCCGGTCAAATTAGAGTCAGGAAATGGGACCCACCGCTCGTCACGTCCCGTCAAACTCGCTCACACGGGCAACTGAGGTCATGGAATCGTCAGCACTGATGTCATCCAAAATTTTGCAGCAGAAGAATTCGACTAATTTAGTCCTTGCTTGAGTCTTCGACTCCACCAAGCACTCAAGGGCTACTCCCATAGGGAGCACTGGTCGCGCACCCTATGATTTTTTTTCTTTTTGCATGAACATGGACAATCAAAGCAAACCTAACCACTCGAAACACGATTCGACTATGGACATGGGTTACTCCCATAGGGAGCGCCGGAAGCAAATTTGACTAAAACCAGCAAACAAAAGACGACAGTAGTCGCAAAAGTTCTTTAGTCCCTGCCTAAGTCTTCGACTCAACCAGGCACTCGGCGGCTACTTCCATAGGGAGCGCTGGTCGCGCGCCCTATGATTATTTGTACAAAGTACTGTGTGTCGATAACATCCACACTCGAAGCTTATGGTGACACCACCTCATGATTTTTCCCTACAAAGAGACTGCGTCTCCTGGGTCACCCGAATCATCTCCGCGATGACAAAAATTCGAATGCCGCGCTTACAGCGTGAAGATAAGACCTGAATAAGGCCTGGCAACGCATTTTCTGCACACTACCAGAAATATAACCGTGCCTACATGCACGATGAACATGCCTTGACAGACATGTCGAGTGCTCACACCCAGACACTGGAATTCGACTCTTGTAAGACCTCCGTGGCTTGAGTTGAATTACACCAGCACTTTTCTGGATTCGAGTCCGGGAACTCGAGTTCGAGTAGATGGCGTTGTTTTACCCTAAGGTAGTTAATTGATACCAATACATCGGTTAAATTAGGCACGCACATCAACAATCCCTATGACACAAACAGAACAGTCAAAAAACATACTCAGTCATGCACTCGAAAGGATTCATAAAGTCTCCAGTCGAATCTGCAATTCCACTGGACACTCGGGGGCTACTAACATGGGTATACCCTACAGGTATTCGAGCTTGGTATATACGGCCTGAATACATAGAGGCCCACGGTGTCGCCAAGGCCCAAATGAAGAATTCGAGTAGCCTACGGACTCTCGATGGCTTGAAGAACAAGAAGAAACTAAAGATAGAAAGTTCAAAGGGGAAAACCCTAACTTGTAACCGACTCGACCTGCTACCCGAGACCTAGCCTATCTATATAAAGGCTAGGAGGGGGCGGCGAGGAGGACACACGCAACCCTAGTTTCCACAACTCTCGCCAGATTGCATCTGCGCACCATTGTAATCCTCGATTCCTTTGATAATTCCATGAGCAGACAAGCAGGAGTAGGGACCTCTGCAAGGCCTGAACCTGGGTAAATCTTTGAGTCCCCTGTGTGCTTGTTTGCTAGACGATAGATGTCTCCAGCGCTCCTTCCTTCTCCAAAACCCAAGTCCATAACAATGGGCATTGATGAGTTAAACCCTCTTCAGCACCCGTACCATGAACGAAGGTCAGATGATGACTTGGGAAGCATTCAAGATCAAGTTCATGCGGACCCATGTGCCCCAAGGTTTGGTCACCAGGATGAGGGATGAGTTCAGGGAACTGAAGCAAGGAAGGATGCCGGTAGTTGAGTACCATGACAAATTTCTGTCACTAGCTAGATATGCCCCTGATGAGATTAACACCGAAACCAGGAAGAAGGAAACGTTCCTGAATGGATTACATGATGAGATGCAGACTTGTTAGTCAACATCCGTTTTGCAGATCTAGAAGAGCTAGTAGACTCTGCTATCCAGATGGAAGGGAAGATCAACCAAGCTAATGACAACCATATGCGTCGCATGATGCACCATCCTGGATCCCACCATACCCAGAAGTATCGCCCCAACCCGTCTGCAGGATATGCCCCAAGAAACAACAAACCGCCTATGTCCGGTCCAAACTATCCCAATCGTAGCGGAGGAAACCTGAAGTCTGGAGGAAACCACAACAATAACCCCGGCAACTCCAATAACTTCAACCGTGCACTGCCCAAGTCCAACAACAACAACACCAACAACAACAATACTGCCCCAAGGAATGAAAGCAATGCTCTGCCTATTGCAGGAAAAGACAAGTCCCAAATTACTCGCTTTGAATGTGGAGTGAAGGGTCACTACTCTAATGAGTGCCCCAAGAAGCTTGTAGCAACCACCAATGTGAATGCACCCGCTCAGCAGCAATGCCGTGTTCAGCCTGGAACCAGATTTGCCCCAGGGAACTCGCTCAACCGCAATGGCCGTCTGTTCCACATGAATGCTCAAGAAGCTCAGGAAGCGTGATACGATGCAGACATATCTATAATTTTTGATGTTCCATGCTTGGTTTATATCTACTTTCTTATGTTTTGTCCACACTTTGGAGTATTTTTATACACTTTCTTGGACTAACCTATTAACAAGATGCCATAGTGCCCGCTACCTATTTTCTGCTGTTTTTGGTTCCAGGAAAGTCAAAAAATGAATATTCTCGGAATTGGACGGGATAAAAGCCAAAGTCAATATTTCACCAAGGGGGACACGGAGCCAGAATACCAGACGGAGAGGGCCGGGCGGCCCACCACACCTTGGCCACGGCCTGGCCAGCCGAGAGGTGGTACGGCTGCCTAGGGCACCCCCTTGACCTCCCCTTTCACCTATATATTTCCTCCGATACAGAAACCCTAAGGACCGGATCAAAAATCCACAAAAGAGTCTGTAGCCGCCGTCATCTCCATCCCTAGATCGGGAATGATCTCAAGCTCTTCCCAGCACCCTGCCGAAGGGGAGAATTCACCCTGGAGGCCTTCTTTATCACCATGCAAGCCTCCTGTGTGATGCGTGAGTAGTTCATCCTTGGACTACGGGTCCATGTAGTAGCTAGATGGTTGGTTCTTCTCCGTTGTGCTGTCATGTTTAGATCTTGTGAGCTCCGTTCATGATCAAGATCATTTGTAATCCGACATGTTGTGTTTGCGGGGATACGATGGATATTGAGATGCTATTTTAGATTGATTATTGATTCTATCATGTCTTTGTTATTTGTGATCTTGCATGCTCTCCGTTGTTAGTAGATATCTTGGCCGAGTAGATGCTAGCAACTCCAAGAGGGAGTATTTATGCTCGATAGTGGGTTCATGCCTCTAGTAATTTGGGGAAGTGACAGAAATCTCTAAGGTACTAGATGTGTTGTTGCTACTAGGGAGAAAACATCAATCCTTTGTTCATAGAACAATTGTATTGTTTACTTTACACGCAATGCTTAATGCAATTATCCGTTGCTTGCAACTTAATCTTTGGAGGGTTGAATGATAACCTGAAGGTGGATTATTAGTCATAGATGCAGTTGGATTACGGTCTATGTATAATGTTGTAATGCCCAATCAAATCTCATAGGAGTCAAGATGATTAGTATATGCATGTATGCTTTCTCGATGTTTGTCAATTGCCCCGCTGTAATTTGTTCATCCAACATGTCATCTATCTTAAGGACAACCACCACTAGTGAACTATGGACCCTGGTCCTTTCTTTTACCATCAATCTACAATTGTTTATTGTTTTCTGTTTACTTTATGCAAGCTATTACTTTCTTCCACACAATACGTTTAATCCTTTGTTTTCAGCAAAACCGGTGAGATTGACAACCTCACTATAAGTTGGGGGTAAAGTTCTGTGGTTGTGTTGTGCAGGATTCCAAGTTGGAAACAACACCTTGGAGGTGTTTCCTTGCTCCTACTGGTTCGATAACCTTGGTTTCATAACTGAGAGAAACTTGCTAATATGCTCATCATACCTTCCTCTTGGGGTTCCCAACGAGCTCGATATCAACCACGAGCCAGCAAGTATTTTTCTGGCACCATTGCCAGGGAGTCAAGGACATCTTCACAAGGGGAGTCCCTCATAACCAATCTCTTTACTTTGTTTTATTTGTTTTGCTTAGTTTATTTCCGCTTTGTTTGCTTGTTTCTTTATCAAAAACACAAAAAATTTAGTTGTTCTAGTTTGCTTTCCTTATTAAAAACACACACAAAAAATTATTATTAGTTCCTATCTTAAGTTGCCATTATGTCTAGCATTGCTCCAATCACTATGTCACCTGAGGAAATGATTTTCACTTTCAAACAAGGAATTGAAGAGAGTTTCAAAGAAGCTTGGTCTAGAATCTCTGATTTACATGAAAAAACTGAACCTAAAAGGACTCAAAACTTGTTTCTTAGCAGTTTTTCCCTTGGAACTGCTCTTTGCTACAGATATGCTTTGGATGCTGTAGTGGGAGGAGATTTCCTCCAATGCAATGAGGATGATGCTTTTAATGCCACAATATTACCCATTGGAATAGCTGAAGGAGTGTTTACAAAGATCCTAGGGAAAATGGTTTCTACTGATTATCTTGTTATTGAATGTGTAGGAAAAGGACAAATTACACTTGGAAGATCCCTATTAAAACTCCTTGGAGCAATAA
The DNA here is from genome assembly GCA_023614405.1 of Avena insularis. Lineage (NCBI taxonomy): Eukaryota > Viridiplantae > Streptophyta > Magnoliopsida > Poales > Poaceae > Avena > Avena insularis. The sequence continues at coordinate 509,623,870 of CM042690.1, forward strand.
TAGATGTTGAAAAGGGCACCATGCATTTTTCTTCTCCCCCAAACAATCATATGTTCCCCAAGGTTAAGAATAAAAGTAAGAGAGGTAAGGGCAAGAAATTTGGTTTTAATGCTTCTTCATTTGAGAATACTTGATTCTTTTTCTTGCTTCTTATGCCTAACTTAAAGGCGTTAAAGAAAAGTACTTATTGGGAGATAACCCAAAAGTTTTAGATGAGTCTTGGAAGTTATTACCTCTGTAATAACCGCTCCTTATCCTTTTTATTTGCTTTTTTTGCCAAGAGTAACCTCTAATGAGAGAGAAGTAGTGCTTGGTAAAGTTGCCACTACTAGGAAACACCTCTTCTGTGGTGCATGTAAATCTACCTTCTGTGGCGCATATCTACATGCGCCTTGTTACCCGCCATCGATACTCGCTTCTGTGGCGCTGCAATCGCCACGAAGTCTCGGACTTCATGGCGCATTCACGCATATCATAGGAAGTAGTTCAGTGGCGCATATAATCCAATGCACGACAGAATCTATATGCGCCACTGAATATATTACATTTATTCAAAATAAAATACATTCCTGGTGTATAATCAGGTATTTATACATGATTTATACAGTATTTATCCATATCAGTATAAACAGTACATTGCACATGTAGTAGATGAAAACCGACATATAATACAAACACAAGTATAATGTCATCACACTTAGAGCCCGATCGAGATACATATATAGTGTCAAGTGCCGAATTTTTACACTAGTGCCGAATACAAAGGTCATATCATCTCACATTACAAATATGAAGTGGCCAACGCCGCCTACACTAGGATCAAATAGAATATAGCTATGATAATGGTGAGCAAGAGCATTAGCCCGACCAATATCTTCATCTGGTTCTTCTTCCACAGGTGGTTCCTCCACTTGGCTACCGCCTCCTCTCTAGTCGCGTATCCTTTGTAGATGTTGCCGATGAACTTGTTCACTTGTTTGTGGCAATCCTCCCACTCCTCGTAGACTCCTGGAACCCTACCCATGTACACCACATACCACCTTGTCGCCATCTCTATAGACGACAAGGCATATTAGTAAAAATACAACAAAAAGAATTAATAAAGGGTTCACATCCATATATATATATATGTTCATAGAATATAAAACAAAGGATCCATAAACCTTAAAGATAGATCATCATAGAAGCAATAAGTTCAACGACAACACGACCACAAGGTAGTTTAAGTCTAACAACAATGACCATTTCGACCACAAGATAGTAAAGTTTATGACACACACACTAATACAGCAGGCGTCCATCAAGAATATACACACACTGGATCATGCTAGAGGCAGACATCGATCATGAAGACCTCCTCTTCTCGCTCGGCTTCGGGAATGGTAGATAGCCCTCTTTCTCCACCCACGTCCTTGTGTCACCCTGCTTACGGAGGCATTCTACGATCTCCCTCTTACTCAACCCTCTGGCTTGTTGTAGGGCACCCCCCTTGTGTTGACATCTTCAATGATGATTTGTGACAACTTCATCTGAATGTGATGGAAGTCTTCTCTAAGATCATCATCGTCGATTCGCGCCAAAGTTTCGGCCCATCCTCGGAGACTAGATGGCAACATTAGGTTCTGGCAATCCCGAACATAGCCTTTAAGGTGATGGAGGACGTAGAAGGCCTCCTTGGCACCGATGGTCATTTGCTTGACAAGGGAACTTCGAGCACGTGCTTGAACACGTGTTTGCCATCCTTGATACATTCCCCCTATCTATGAAGGTGCATCCCTTCTTGGTGTAGCCCTCGAGAGCCTCATTGAGAACACCCCTTATTCTGGTGTAGTCTTTCTTCTTCGTCAAACTCCCTGAGTCAAAATACGTGGCTAGAGAATACCTCGAGGCAAGGACGATGAGTGTGCAGTATTTGTCTGTACGCAACACAATTGGAATGAAATGTTGGAAAAAGTGCAAAGGAAGAAATCTATAAGAAATGCATAAGTTACGGTGGCGATGAGCGAGTGTGTGTACTTACTCGGGAAAGAAAGGCAAAAGAAGTGTGTCCTTCCTCTTGTTGTCCACCATGAACTTCTCGAGGTACGCCATCGCCTTGGTCCGTGTCTCTGATCCTTCGACCAACTGGATGTCCCGCATGTAGTAGGGATCCACTATCACGACTTTTGGGGTACTCTCTCTCTTTTGATCTTGATCACCAGATTGAGCGCGTATAGGCGGACCAACTTATAGTCCAGCCGTTTCGTGAGAAACATCTTGAATATGTCCTCATACGCTATGAAGAATATATCCGTAGGTGGTTCATCGATGAAGCCCACGTCCAATGGCACCTTGGCCGTGAAAACCAGGTAATTTGGATATTTGTCTTTAAGAAGGAGGCCCTTTAGTGTCTTGACACCATCGTGCAAAGTTAAGATGGCTCCAACCGCAATGTGGATCATATCCGGAGTCAATATCGGATCACCAACTACATGCACTCGGGGCAAGCCATATTGTGTGGATGGTACGACGACGGCGTCCTGACCCCGGATCCTCTTCGGAAGAGGCTGGCTCGCACCCTTCTTATTATTATTACCTCTCTTCCTGGAGTGGTTCTTCTTCACAACAGTGTCAGCCACTTCTATCGTCTCATCAGCCACCTTTCGGAGTGTGTTGGGGCTGAAAGCCAATCCCGGTTTCTCTTGTGGTGGATCGGCGGCCGGAGGCGTCTCTTGAGAAAGACCATGGAAGACCAGGCGCTGCATGCATGTATTGGGACGGCCAGCTTGATGGTCGTCGCGAGCTATGAAGGGTTCTTCATCCACAGAAGGCATATACAATCCTTTGGCGGCGCCGGTGTTGATGAAGTCGTCAACATTGACCAATTCATCCTCATCTTCATGGGTGCCATCATGTGGTGGTGGTAGCGGGGGCGATGGCGGTTGCGGCACAATGTCTTTGCCATGTGGCGGTGCACACGCTGTCAAGAGTTGCTGGTGACGGCTGGTGGTGGCAAGGATGGCGGCTGCTGGCTTCCGAGGTGGTGGCTGGGTGATCAAGAGAGGTGGCTCCGGTCTCCCCCGCAAGACGAATCTGGGTCTTCGGCCATGTCAAGGTCCAGTTGTATCATTCTCCAAGAGTCTTGTGTTCGTCGGCTCCCTGAGGTTGAAAGGGGGGTCCATGTCGTCGCACCCTGGCAACACCCGAGCCAACCTGACCCTCATCACGTCATCATCCATTGTATTGTTGTGCATCGTGCGGCTCGCCGGTTGTACAAGAGTGCCCTTGGCAACATCCTTCAACTCACCACCGACATATTTAAGCAGGAGTACGCAAAAAGTGTCCTAAGGCAAAACATGTTGTTGGGCGTCATGAGATGACAGCAGTCATGCATCAAAGGCATAAATGAGATGACGTGGACTAACTAATTAGTTACCTTCGTGATGGCGTGGAGCTCGGGTAATGTAGAGACATGGCCGATGTCGGCGGCCGGCCTATCATCATCTACAATCTCCCGCTCGGATGCCTCACGAAGCACCACCACCGCCGGCTGCGCTTTATTGGTATCTTTGGCGGGAGGGGGTGTCAGTGTGACCAAAACGAGCGGCTGCGTCCCGAGATTGACGGCCAGTGGGGTCACCAGGTCCGGTTACACGGTAACATTGATGCCCGAGTTGCTGCCGCTTAAGCTGGGCAGATGTATCGGCCCCAATCGACCTCCCGCATTCCAAGCAGTAAGCCCCTCGAAAAACTCAGGTGGGATCATCGAGCGGAGCTTCTCTTCCACTAACTTGTCCACCGTTTTCTCGTCCACTGTCTTCTCCTCCAGTGTCTGCACCTTCATCTTCAGCTCTTCAACAGTGGCTTTATCCTTAGCCACCAACTGGTTCTTCCTCTCCCTTCTTTTCTTGGTGTCCTCTTTGTAGTACTCCTTGAACTTCATGCTCGTAAGACACACGGCCAGCTAAGGACGGCGGCAACCCCTTGTCCCTCTTCTTGTAAGCATTGGTTGCCCTATTGAAAACCGTGTCCCACGGCTCCGTCGAATCCTGGGATGACTCTATGGTAGTAGCGTTCAGTTCCTCCTCCTGTAGAGACAAGGAAAGGTGAACCCATTTAGATTCTTGCCTTCATTATTTTAATTAGAATGCAATAGACTTGAGATCGGCGATAAATTCCTTACCAGATTCTTCTCTAAGTCCTTCACATCCGGATCGTCAGTGATGAACTCCCCTGTTTCCTTGTCTAGGTAGTACCAGGCCCGAACAAATTTCCTAAGTTGCAAGTCAGTGATTTTAAGCCAAGGGTTGTCTTTACCAAGGCGTTCAATCTCGGTGTCCTCCTTGTTCGAAATGGCATGTTTCCCCCTGTAACTGCCGCTTCCAAGGCGGTGGTTACCTATGTTCTGTTCCCGCATACTCCTTCCCCATTTAGTCCATTTTATAGCGTCAGCGGTAGCTATATCCGCCTTGAATATCTTAAACTCCTCTTCGTCGAGCATCGGATTTTTCTTACTAATAACCTCCCAGTTTTCACCTTTGTCAATGCTAGTCTTCACCCGGGTTTTCTAGCTGCTCAAGGCATTGCTCATCTTCGTGAGGGCTAGTTTGTTCACCGGGTTCTTTCCCTCGAGGTTTCTAAACCGCTCTGGGAATCTGTATTGCTTGTGAAGCTTCTTAAGGAGGTTATCGACCAAAGCTGCATTGTCAGCATGTCTAATGTACTTTGTGTTGATCAACATGATTTCCTGGATGATGCACCCGAGTTGCAGGACGTACCTTTTAGCAATCCCCTCTCACACAATGGGTAGGCCACTTTCTGTGACCTCAGTGAACTCATCGCAGACGGTGGCGAGCACTGGCACCTTTTGCTCCTTCTGTTCCTTCTTCTTCTTCTTCTTCTTCTTCTTCTTCTTCTTCTTCTTCTTCTGAGAAGCGGCCGGGTTGCCACTACCGCCATCCGTGCGCTCGCCGCCATCGGTACGGGCGCCGCCATCGATGGTGTCATCCTCTTCGCCACCGCCTTCACTAGTTCCATCGTAGTCATCTTCGTCCCCCTCGTAATCAGGATCTCCTCCCTCATTGGCCCCAGCAGCTCTGGTGACAGTCGCCTCCTCCTCCTCCTCCTATTGGGACCCCCGCCAGAATGACTGGTTGGCCTGTCTCGCTTGTTCTTCGACGCTGATCATGTGCTTAGAAGGGCCGGACTCGTTGTTGCCCGACATGTTTGCACTGCTCTATTAAAAAGAGGCAAAAAGTTAGCACAAATCTCAGCCGAAAAATTCAGCATGACCTTTTCTAATTTTTTGACCTAGGAGTGTCCATTTCTCAACCGAAACGGAAGTGAATCGACACTTCGGGAGAAATGGGAAACTGAAATGAAATCCCTGCAAGACAAAACACCCCAGCCCCATGCATTGACCCCAGCATCATCATCCATGCAACCCCATCCATCATTCACGCAACAGTATAATAGATACATGTAGAAGAAGAACTTAAAAAATTTAAAAGGCTCTCTTCTTCTTGCACAGATACATGTATCAGACACGTGCTTCTACTGAATGAAAACTGAGTAGCAGTTATAGTACATAGAGACACACGCAAGCTCTCTTTTTCTTGCACACAAACAATAGGCTTGTAGACAAAGAATAGTACAACTGCTGCAGTAAAAAAAAGCAGAACAACACAAGTGTCGCAGCAATAATCGTCAGGAAATCTAAAAAGAAATGATGGTACACTGCAAGTTGTAAGTGGGAACAAAAGGGATAGCTCAAGTAGCACAGAACTGCACTTTAGCAAAGGTACATTAAAAAATGTAGAAGTATTCATTTTATAGCATACCATGAATGAATGAAAGAAGCTATAAAAATAACCTGACATGACTGCAAAAAAAGAATGGACTCTTTCCTGTTCCTAAGTGTGTAGGGAAAATTTCTTTTGTACTTCTGTGAGTTGGCAGACCCTACAACCATATTCTTGAGCTTGTGGGGTTTGAAATGGACCTTCCTGTCATTAGTAAGTTCTGCCCAATTCTTACTGTTCTCAGTGATAGAAGCCAAGGAGGCATGCACAGTGTATACAAAGATGAATATTCTTTTACATATAAAGTATAAATTATGCACAGAGAATCCTAAGATATTCAATTTCTAATTGGGGAATGGGAAAATGTTAATGCAAAGTAATTATCTTCCATGCAGTGTTATCTGTGAATGGAGAGCTTAAAAATATATGGAAACATGTTTTTAGGAGGCGTCATAAACTCAGTATCGATACTGACAATGTGTACGACCAAGTTACATATGACCAAAGTGAGAGTCCCAAGAACAAAAGGAAAGAATATGATAACATGGATGAAGATGAAAATGAGGATAGCAATGGTCAAAAGAAACCAAGAATTGTTTGGTCAGTTCAAATGCATATGAAATTTCTCACTACTGTCACCCAACTTGGAGTTAATAGTGAGTACTCATCAGTGCCTTTTATGTTTCATTATGTTTTCTTACAACTAATAATGATAACATTACACGATCCTTTTCTATCTATACAGAAGCAGTGCCAAAAAGGATAGTCGACACCCCTTTTCTTATCTCTAGGTACACACACTAATGAGGCACACTTCTAAAAACAAACCACTTCTAAATAAAGCCAGAGATGGAACGACAATGGGTATAAATAAAGGAGGAACACTAATGAGGCAGATATATAGAAGAAACCAGTTCTGAAGATTAAACTATTAGAGTTTTTTTTATCTCACTTCTGATATACTGGATGCTCACAGTGGTTCTCATAGTGGTTCTACCCTGTTCTAATTATTGAACATGACAGTGTGCATGATTAACTTGTGAAGATCAAAAATAGCAGTCTAGCTTTGGTGAAGTTATGGGGATTTTGTGGATACAAATATGAGGATAAAATATGGATTTTATCATTTATGGTTATTTAGGTCAGAGGACATATCATGCTCTTTGGATTTTTTTAATAAGATAAAACATAATAGAGTTTTGAGCCAAAATAAATAGTTAACATAATTATTTTTGAGTTTGGCCCTACATACCATGCTCTTTGGATGCATCTCAACTCATCTCAATTAGTTATGCTTGATCCTCCCAGAGAATATTAGTTATGTTTAGCAAATATTAGTTGTGCCTGATGCTCCCAGAGAACAACCATGTAGGATACAGTTTATGAGTTTCTTGGTAATAACTAAGAATCATCACACCCAGAATACTGTTACGCCATGCAGAACACGATTAATAAACTGGGGGATGCATGCCATTAACAATAAAGGTCAGGCAACAGAAATTAGATTGTGAAAGGAAGACCCTGAAGGAGGAAATTAATGGTAAGTACTCCTGTTAATTGTGGTTCCAAGTATACTATCTTTACACTATATCACTCGAAATAATGGCCATCGTAGCCGGTGGTGTAGCCTCTCCTTGAGGTTATTTCTAGTGATTCCCTGTATCGATGCTGTGTTCCTGTACTTCATGGCAATGATGCTTTACAAACAGAGGCAGGGCTGAGGCGAAATGGAGAGACGGAGGTAGTAGTAGACTAGAAGTAAGAAAGAGTGAGCTCTGTCAATGCCCTGACTCAACAACAAAAAATCCACACCACAGAACATGACTAAAACATATACTAGCATTTCCAAAATCCCACTTTTGACATGCGCTTCTGCAGCTCGAATTTGATCGTCCACAAGATGCGATACAATATTAGACTACTAGTACATTACCCTCCCTAATGAAGCTATGATAGCCACGGCAGTCTAAAATTGAATGCATATGAACCACTGAAGAACCACTGTGAGCATCGAGGCGGGGAGGGCGAACCATGCTCCGGTGTTGCGGCTTCGGTGGTCGACGATGACGAGGGTGGCGCGCTCCGGTGCGGCTCCTCCTCCACGGGCTGCTAGGGCTCCGGCGCGGTGGTGGCTAGGGATCCGGCAACGAGGGCGGCGGGCTCTGGCGTGGCCACTCCTCCTCCGGCAGCTCATCCTTTGCTAGTGCTCCGACGCTAAGGTTTGCAACGACAGAGAGGCGATAGGGGCGGGCTCCGGCAGGGGTGGGCGAGATAGATTGGGGAAAAGAAAGTGGAAGGGGAAAAGGAGAAGGGGCGAGCCGTTTTGGCTAAGTACCAAGGTTATGTGGCGCATTACTCCGAAATGCACCACAGAAGCTAAAACTTCTGTGGCGCATTTTGGAGTAATGCGCCACATAACCTAGGGACTTAACCAAATAAACGGCGCAAGGCTATACTTGGACAGCAAACACACACTAGCCTAGTGGTTATGATGCATATTCAGAGACCTGTGGCAGCCAGGTTCGAATCCTGGTTGGGTCAATTTTTTTTATTTAAAAATGATATGTTACAAATATATTTAAAACCAAGCACATACACATGCATATTTATTCAAAAAACCCTCCCGAATCATATATATATTATATATGTATATGTGTGTGTGCTTGTCACACATAAGTGTGAATTTGTCGAATATCACATTATATGTTTTAGTCTCTAACTAATACACACACTAATATCACATTATACCCACACGAATTAATACACCAAAAAGTCAAACAATTGCTAGTGTCTCTTCACAATCTTCTTGCCCTTTTTCGTCGTGGTTGAATACTTTATCCCGTGCACTTTGAGATTTCTTCTTGTGAATGGACAACCTTTAGTAGGTAGTGTAGTCTTCCTTCTTACTTTAGAAGAAGTAGGCATGTCAAAGTACTTGTCGAATTCCTCTTCGATCTTCGGGTCGTCGTTTTTGTCAAAGTTTTGCTCGTTGGTGGATCGTTCCATTCTGATGGTGCTCCTCTTGCCCCTCCTAACTACAACACGGTTGGGCTTTGACGGGTCGGTAATAAAAAAGCATTGATCAACTTGGCTAGCGAGTACCCAAGGCTCATTTTTGCGGGCGTTTTAAATCGATTTGGCATCTGGTATAACCATTGTGGTGAAATACCGGCCTTCTTTTTCCACGTTCTTGGCCCATCTAACATGGAACATCGGTACGATCCCTCCACAGTAGTCGAGCTCCCATATCTCCTCGATCCTTCCGTAGAATCTTTCCATCACAGTTGTCTCGTCATCAGCAAAGGATAACATAGTTACTCCTGAGTTTTGATATTCGCTATTCCTGTCCTTTTCCTCGGTGTAGAATCTGTAACTGTTTATGTCGTATGACTGATAGGTCCTTAGGTTGTGCCCTGGTCCCTACGACAAGGAGAATATGAGTTTTTGATCTTCCGTAGAAGGCGTTTGTGGGGGATTGTCCAGTTGCCTTTTCTTGAACCAAGCCTTGAAGCTGGAGTTGTGCTCTCTGGTTACGTATCCCTTCTTCCTCGGCCGGCCCTGGTCGACGTACTCCTGCTCGATTAAGCACGTGCTCTTGACCCAAGGGCCGACCACTTCAATGTGTTGTAGCGACTCGGTGTGCCTTTTCAAAATCAGTCGTCGACCATCAATGCCGACATCACGATGGCGGCCCTCGCGGTGACCATATCCACCGAGCCTGCCGAGGTGCTTCTTTCTGGGTATTCCAACATCCTCGTTCTCGGTGGTTAGATAATTCTGGCAGAAGGAGATGCACTCGTAGATCAGAAAGCCCTTGGCTATGCTTCCATCTGGACGAGGCCTGTTGTGAACGAATCCTTTGATGACACCGTTTAGCCTTTCAAACGGCATCATGTTGTGCAGGAATGTCGGCCCGAGCTGGATGATGTCGTCCACGACATGTACAAGCAGATGCACCATGATGTCGAAGAATGCGGGCGAGAAGTAAATCTCAAGCTCGCATAGTATCATCACGATCTCTTCCTGTAGCCTGTCAAGCTGCTTCACACCGATCGACTTCCTAGATATGACGTAGAAAAAGTTACAGAGGCCAAACAACGTCTCACGGACATGCTCGTCCATTATCCCACAGATCGCAACGGGGAGTATCTGCGTCATCAGCACGTGACAGTCATGAGACTTCATACCACTGAACCTCTTCTTCGCCATGTCCAAATATCTGCTTATCTTCCCCGAGTATCTGTGAGGAACTTTCACTCCTAAGAGGCACCTGAAAAACTGCTCGAGCTCCTCCAGACTCAGAGTGAAGCAGGCAGCACGAAGCACCACCTCATTCTTCTTAACTCTTTTGCAGCAAACTTGAGTCCCTTCCATCTTATCATCATCATCATCATCACTATAAGGGTACTGAAGATCTTTCTTGATGCCAAGCAATTTAAGGTCCTTTATTGCTTTCAGCCCATCCTTGGTCCTCTCCGGCATGTTCAGTAGATTGCCAAGCAGACTCTTGGTAACATTCTTCGTGATGTGCATTACATCGAGGCTATGGGGAGTGTGAAGGACCTTCCAATATGGCAGGTCCCAGAAAATAGACATTGCTTTCCATACACCCAACAGCGGCTTTGTCCTCGGTTGTTTTTTCCAGGCGTAGTGCAATCTACCCAATTATTCAAAAGCTCCTCGATTTCTTCGCCGCTCCTCGGATGTGGGGCTCTTTCGAGATCGTCCTTACCATTGAACAGGTCACCACGTTTTCTCCACGGGTGATCCATGCGGAGCCACTTTCGACTACCTTGGAACACAGTTTTCAAAGACCCGGGATCCCTTGGTAGCTGGAGATGCGGTGTCTCATCCATGCACTTGACGCATGCATTGTGTCTGTGGTTCACCTGGGCCGATACATATGCGTAACCAGGATAGTCATGCACGGTCGTGAGCAACGCGGCTCTCAGATGGAAATATTCTTTAGTGTAGGCGTCCCACATACGGGCCGGCGTCTCCCATAAGCTGGCTAACTCCTCTCTCAATAGCCCGAGATACAGATGCATATCGATACCTGGTTGTTTCGGCCCCTGAATAAGAATCCTTATGTGTAGATATTTTTGCTTCATGCATAGCCACAGGGGGAGGTTGTACGGCCATACAAACACGGGCCAGGTGCTATCCGTGCTAATCTGGTTTCCAAAAGGATTGAGTCCATCGGTGCTCATACCTAGCCTGATGTTCCTTGCATCGCCCCCGAACTCTTCGAACTCGATGTCTAATGCATTCCACTGGCTAGTGTCTGAAGGGTGTGTCAGGATCTTCACCTTCTCTAGATCATCTTCGGGTTTCTCTCTTTCCGCGTGCCATTGCATGAACTTTTCTTCCTTAGGATCTATGAAATATCGCTGCAGACGGGGGGTGATAGGAAAGTACAATACCACTTTTCGAGGAACTTTCTTGTTCCCTCTCTTGTACCGTCCTTGGCCACACACCGGACATGTGGTTCTATCCGCGTATACATTCTGATAAAGTGCGCAATCATTGATGCATGCGTGGTATTTAATGTGTGGTAGGTCGAGAGGGCACATGATTTTCTTGGCCTCCTCGATACTTGTTGGCAATGTGTTCCCCTTAGGAAGTCGGTGGTGCCAGTATTCCATGTTCGTGTTGAAGCTCACATAGGTCCATTTGTGTTTGGCCTTCATCTCTAGAGCCTTGAGCGTTACACTCAAACGTGTATCCTCAGGGCGACACCCAGGATACAATGGAGTCATCCTGTCTACCTCGATTTGGGCCAGCTTGGCTTTCTCTCTAGCTGCATCTTTGTCGTTGCTCGTCTCCTTGAGGAGCAGTTCTTGAACATGAGGGTCCTGCAAGACCGAAGTTAGCAGCGTTTGTGTAGTGTTCACGTCTTCTCCTTCTTCATGATGATCAAGCCCGTCGCCATCTCCTTCTCCATGCTGATCATGCCCGCCGGCATCTCCTTCGTGATGATGATCATGCCCGTCGGCATCTCCTTCGTCATGATGATCATGCCTGGTAGACTCTTCGTCTTCTCGCCCGCCCATGTCTTTGTGACCACCATGTCCTGCCGGCGCCTCATTGAGGTCGCGCATGAAACCGCGCCTGAGCAGGTGACCCTCCAATTGTCCAGATTCAGGGTCGATCCACGTTGCAGTTTGCATGTTCGACATGGACATCTTATCATGGTCTTGTTGTTCAGAATCATGTCCTCCTTCGTGTCTTTCTTGTACCTAGCAATTCGAACTTCGCTCATTGTGAGGACCATGGTTGCCTGAGCGGTCAAAACAGAGAGTATAGGTGAGAACCACACCATGTGAACACACACATGCATGCATGAATGCTAGCCAGAAAAAAATCTTCATGACCTTTCCTAAAAAATTAGGACATATGAGTAGTGCAAAAATTTGCCGAAATGGAAATGAATCAACATTTCGGCAAACATCCATGCAACCACACCGGCCAGGACAACAACAAGCAAGCAACAAAAAACTTCCTCCCATTGCATACATTCATGCACCACACAAGCATCGTCTCGCCATGGATCGCACACACACACCGCCCGCGCGACAAGCTTCACCTACATGTTCATGGCCAAGTACTCACCTAGTAGACACAATAATAGCGAGAAGAGACCACGCGATGAGAGAGTGTGGACAAATAGATCTACAAGTTGGTGGAGAGGAAATTAGTAAACAAATAGAGATGTGAGAGAGAAAAGTAAGGAACTTTTAGATCTACAAGTTGGAGGGAAACTTCCACTTACCAATCTATGGACTAAAGTAGGTTTAGTTAGAAGAAAATGGAGAAACTATGGGCAAATTGGGGTGTGAGGGAGGAGGAAGACGAGTTGGGAGGAGGTAGAAAGGAAGAGATGTGAAATGGGTGGTGGTGGATATATAAGGTGGGAGCTTTATCACCTTTTTAACATGGATCTGGACACCCTCATCTGTGGCGCATATGGAGGAAATGTGCCACAGATGCTCAAACTTCTGTGGCACATAACTCCATATGCGCCACAGAAGTGGGTGAATTAGATTCCGTGTGGTGGGGACCTCCTCCATGTTTATGGCGCATAGTGGAATATGCGCCACAGAAGAGGCAACTTCTGTGGCGCATATCTCATTATGCGCCACAGAACTTGGATCAACCCACCCCGGCTGACGGGTCCCACCAATCTTCTGTGGCGCATATTTCACAAAATGCACCACAGAACTTCCAGGTTTCTGTGGCGCACGCTTCCTAGTGCACCACTGACAAGTCTCTATGGCGCATGTATTTACATATGCGCCACAGATTAACTTGTCTACCTATAGGCTCTTTCCTAGTAGTGTGCTGTCCCGAAACAGATTTTTGTGCTTCGCTGTAAAAATTCGTGTAAAATCTCTGTACGTCGGTTTGAGTTGTGATTTTTTGTGCTTCTGACCCAGGTTGTTACCCAACTTTCGTTAGTTCAACACTTTTCGATTTGAGCAACAGAAGGTCTTCGAACAAATTGGTTTTTACCTGCTGGTCTGTTTTGACAGATTTCTACCATTATTTGCATTTGCTTCTTGTTGATTCCTTTTTGAGTTCTTTTTGGGGAATTGAGCTTTTTGAGGGAAGTTCTACAGTAGCTTGTGTTTTAATGGAAGTTTTATTGGTGTTGAAACTGAATCCAAAGACTTATTATCTTGAGTGCACTAATGTTGCTAATAAAGATTATGTGAAGTTTTGTATGAAGGAAAAATTTCAGGTGTGTGGAGAGAATGATGTAATAATATGAGGAATGGACTAAAGATCAAGCTTGGGGATGCCACCCGTGTCACCCCAAGAAATATCCAAGAAGTACAAGCGTCCAAGCTTGGGGATGCCCAAGGCATCCCCTTCTTCATCAATAAAAATCTCAGGTTTCTTCCAAACACTTCATTTTTATTGTTTCATGCATGTTTGTGTTGTTCTTGTAGCGTGTTTGTTTTTGATTTTGGTTTTCATTTGCTTGAATCAATTGGTTGGACCCCCTCATTCATACATTAAGTTTCAAATAAGTGTGGTTTGGATTGGAAAAGAGTAGGAAAAGTTCATGCTTAAGTGGTAAAGAGAGCTTGTTTTTGACTGTGGCCTACGCTTTGTCATGTCATGCTTGATATTGTTTTGGATTTATCCTTAGTGATTTTTTCTGTAGCATGACATTTTATAAACAATGTAGATTGCTCAATGTGCCTTGAAAGAATCATGCGTTGTTTTAGTATATTAAAGCATAGTATTGTGGTATTCTCCTTTGATGCTTTATTTGGGTTGACTTGGCGCATGCTCACACCATGTTATGACTATCCCAAGTCACCATAGCCTTTATGATCCTTTAGTTTCCGACTTTTAATATCACTTTATACTTTAATTAATGATGTTTTGTCGCTTTGCATGATTATGGCCATTATTGCTCTATTAGTTGGTCGCTCCCAGTCTTTTGCTAGCCTCCATAACCAAGTATGAGTTCCACTCATGCATCCAACTCCAAATGGAACCAAGTTATTCCAAAGAGTCCACCATACCTACCTATTAGAATTTTCTACTCCAAGTATATTCATGTTTTTATCTACCTTCCAAATTAAACTTGTTATGATAAAACTAGTGATTAAAGCTCTCACGAACTTGATGGCACACTTTACTTTTCTTGCCCCTAATAAACTTGAACCATTGTGTCGTCTATGTTGTATATGCTTGCACTTATATGTTGGGGATTAGCAGAACCATGCTGTCATGGGGAACGCTTTCAACATTGCACTTGTACATTGTACCTAGTTGATATCATGCTCTTTTGTCTATGGATGTCGTCGGTGTGAAATGAAAGGGGAGCTTGTAAGTCCATGGAGTTATGTATGTGTGTTAGAGAAACGCCTGGGCCGCTAGTCTAATCCATGCCTAATCATGGTGGAAACCTGCAGCGTAACCATAATGAGCAACCTATGAAGCATTCTTCTTATAAAAAAGAGATAGAGATTGAGAAAAGGAAAAAAATAGAGATGAGAAAAGAGGAAAGAGAGAAAAAGCACCATTTTCCCATGGTAAAATAAGAAGATTGCTGAGATGCTCGTTGTCTGCTTGCCTTGTCATTTTGATATGGGGATTCTTCCGTATCATCGGGCAAGGTGTAGCCCGTTGGCGGTTCTCTATGATACACATGTACTTACTATGACAAGAACTTACCGGTAACTAAACTTGAGTAGCATGAGGAGCGGCCCTCGTATTCAAGGGACATGAGATTTCCAAATTATACTTTGTCAAGCATATACTCCATAGTTTGTTCACTTTAACCTTAATCACTTCAAGATGCTTATGATAGGGGAAATGAGAGCTGAAAGCTAATAAGTACCATAATTTTTGGAAGCTATTTTTGAGAATTGAATCCCTGCTTCCCTCTATGAAGGCCTTTCTTTTAATTTTATGTTGAGTCTCCACCTTCTATCTTTATGCACCTACTGAGAGAGCATAGTGGCCATTCTTAGTTTAATGTGCATTGTCCCAAGACTTGTTGATTGATTCATAACTTTGATATTGTTTGTTCTTAAACTATTTGTATCTAGTCACGCTTATGAACTTTGAAGGTGTCCTATGCATTTATGTTTGCTACACTATGAGGGACAAGCTGAATACCATTATCATTATGTTTTCTTTATGTGAAACAAACAAACGTCTTGCAAATCATTGTTATTCATGAATCTTTTGTTTGTGCCTTTTCATGTTACAACATAGTTGCTATGTCTTATTGTTAGAACTTTATCTTTCATGCTATGTTGAAGTACTATGATCCCACCTATCAATGTTTTACAAATACTTTGATCAAGTTTATGATGGTGCATGTCACCTCAAAAATTATTCTTTCTTTTTATCACTTACCTACTCGAGGACGAGCATGCGTTAAGCTTGGGGATGTTGATATGTTCCAAACGTATCTATAATTTTTGATGTTCCATTCTTGGTTTATATCTATTTTCTTATGTTTTGTCCACACTTTGGAGTATTTTCATACACTTTCTTGGACTAACCTATTAACAAGATGCCACAGTGCCAGCTGCCTGTTTTCTGCTGTTTTTGGTTCCAGGAAAGTCAGAAAATGAATATTCTCGGAATTGGACGGGACAAAAGCCAAAGTCAATATTTCACCGAGGGGGACATGGAGCCAGAATACGAGATGGAGAGGGGCCAGGGGCCGGCCACACCACCTAGCCACGCGGCCAGGCCTAGCCCGCGCCAGGGGTGGTGTGGCCGCCTAGGGCACCCCCTCGGCCTCCCCTTTCGCATATATATTGCCTCCGATACAGAAACCCTAAGTACCGGATCAAAAATCCACGAAAGAGTCTGTAGCCGGCGTCATATCCTTCCCTAGATCGGGAGGGATCTAAAGCTCTTCCCGACACCCTGCTGGAGGGGAGAATTCACCCTGGAGGCCTTCTTCATCATCATGCAAGCCTCTGGTGTGATGCGTGAGTAGTTCATCCTTGGACTACGGGTCCATGTAGTAGCTAGATGGTTGGTTCTTCTCCTTTGTGCTGTCATGTTTTGATCTTGTGATCTCCGTTCATGATCAAGATGATCTATTTATAATCCTACATGTTGTGTTTGCGGGGATCCGATGGATATTGAGATGCTATTTCAGATTGACTACTGATTCTATCATGTCTTTGTAATTTGTGATCTTGCATGCTCTCCATTGTTAGTAGATATCTTGGCCGAGTAGATGCTAGCAACTCCGAGAGGGAGTATTTATTCTCGATAGTGGGTTCATGCCTCTAGTAATCTGGGGAAGTGACAGAAATCTCTAAGGTACTAGATGTGTTGTTGCTACTAGGGAGAAAACAACAATCCTTTGTTCATAGAACAATCGTATTGTTTTTATCGATGTTATTCTGATCTATTCCAAGTCAGAAGAAGACCATGAGCTACACCTGAGGACCATCCTTGAAACCCTTAGAGAACATCAATTCTATGCCAATTTTAGCAAATGTGAGTTCTGGTTGAAGGAAGTAGGATTCCTAGGACATATTGTGTCAGCAGGAGGAGTCGCTGTTGATCCCGCCAAGGTCAAAGATGTTGAAGAATGGAAATCCCAAACCACTCAAACCCAAGTCTGCGCATCTCTCGGATTAGCGGGATACTGCCGCAAGTTCGTTGAAGGATTTTCGATCATCGCACGACCAATGACCCAATTGTTGAAGAAAGATAAGAAGTTTGAATGGACAGATAAATGTGAAGCAAGTTTTCAAGAGCTCAAGAAGAGATTGATTTCAGCCCCAATTCTGATTATGCCGGATATCAAGAAGCCTTTTGATGTGTATTGTGATGCATCCAAGATTGGTCTCGGATGTGTGTTGATGCAAGAAGGCAAAGTCATAGCATATCTGCCTAGACAACTGAAGTAGCATGAGCAAAACTACCGTACCCATGACCTTGAACTAGCAGCCGTAGTTTTAGCATTGAAGACATGGCGTCATTACCTTATGGGTAACTGTTGTGAGATTTATTTGGATCACAAGAGTCTAAAGTATATTTTTCACGCAGAAGGAGCTGAATATGAGGCAAAGGAGATGGATAGAGTTAATCAAGGATTATGACATTGACATTCACTATCACCTCGGCAAAGCCAATGTGGTAACAAATGCTCTTAGTAGATTGCCGTGTAGATTAAACACGATGATTAAAGAAGCCCAGCCAAGTTTGCATAAGAGTTGGAGAAGTTTAGAATGGAGCTAGTTAGCAAATGATTTTTAGCTAGCATAGAACTTCAACCCACTTTGACCAGTTAGATCAAGGAGGCGCAGAAAGGAAATGCAAGTATCGACGGAATCAAGCGTCATATCGGTACAGGGAAGGTACCCGGATTCACCGAGGATAAAGAAGGAGTGTTGTGGTACAAAGGACGTATCTGTGTGCTAGCAGATTCCGAGCTGAAGCAAGTTATCATGCAAGAAGCTCATGATACTCTTTATTATATCCATCCCGGAGGAACAAAGATGTATCCGGATTTGAAGGAACAATTTTGGTGGCACAAGATGAAGAGAGAAATCGGAAGCTACATAGCCAAGTGTGATATATGTTAGAGAGTCAAAGCGGAACTTCAACGACACATAGGACTTTTGCAACCATTGCAGATTCCAGAATGGAAATGGGATTCTGTCGGAATGGATTTCATCACTGGTTTGCCCACTTCTAGTAGGGGAAATGACTCTATTTGGGTAATAGTTGATAGACTATCCAAGTTAGCCCATTTTATACCTGTCAAAAGTACCTACCCGAGTTCTAAGCTATCAGAGCTGTACATTGCTAGAATCATCAGTTTGCATGGAACCCCTAAGACCATAGTGTCAGATCGAGGAACCCAGTTTACCTCAAGATTTTGGCAGAAAGTCCAAGAAGGATTAGGAACCAAGCTGAACTTTAGCACAACTTATCACCCGCAAACCGATGGACAAACTGAAAGAGTCAACCAAATCTTAGAAGATATGTTGAGAGCTTGTGTGTTAGAATATGGATCAAAATGGGAAGATTGTCTGCCTTTCGCAGAATTCTCATATAACAACAGTTATCAAGCCAGTTTGCAAATGCCCCCTTTGAATTTCTGTATGGAAGGAAGTGTCATACCCCCTTGAATTGGTCGCAAGTAGTAGAGAGTCAGATTTTTGGACCCGACATCCTACGAGAAGCCGAAGAGAAGGTTCACAAAGTGCGTGAAAACCTCAAGACCGCCCAATCCAGACAAAAGAGTTATGCTAACAAAAGACATCGAGATCTGACCTTTAATGTCGGAGATTTTGTATATCTCAAAGTATCACCCTTGAAAGGAATGTAGCATTTTCAACTTAAAGGGAAGTTAGCCCCCAAATATATTGGACCCTTCAAGATTTTGAATCGTCGAGGAGAAGTATCATATCAACTAGAACTGCCAGAGGAGATGTCATCCATACATGATGTGTTCCATATCTCGTTACTTCGCAAATGCCTAGAAGTTCCAGAGAACACTGAAGTGTTCAAGAACATCGATCACTAACCCATAGACATCAACAAGGATATAACATATCAGGAAGTACCCATTCATATTTTGGATGAAGCCTTCAGAACCACCAGGACCCGGAGTATCAAGTTTCTCAAGATCCAGTGGAGCAACCATACCAAAGAAGAAGCTACTTGGGAGCGAGAAGATTACATTATGACTAAGTTTCCAAATCTCTTTAGTTCCTAGTTTTTCTTAAATCTTGGGACGAGATTTTTTTAAGGAGGGAAGGTTTGTAACACCTCAAAAATATTAATCAAGACTATCGAGTTCTAATCACCCAAGTTTAGGGTTAACAAAAACTTTTATTACTAAATTGAATATGAGTGTATGTGTGATTTGCATTAGTGTATGATTGAGTGAAATAGCCATGTGTGTTTGCTACAAATGATAAGAAATGGTTTAAAGATGAATACTACATCATCTAGGCCAATTACAAATAAAATCCAAAGAAAAGGAAATCAAATATAAAGCATATGATCAAATGGTCATTTTGACAAAAATTAACCACTAGGCCACTCTGTGAGTTCTTAGTAAAGAATTTCTAACAGGAACATTTCCATTTATTTTCACCCCTTCCTAGACCAAGTAAAAGTGAACCCATGCCCACTTTACAAACTCACATAAACTATTTTTAAATCTATTTAAAGGACAATTCAAAATTGAATCAAGTGTATGTACTAAGATCACCATTTTGCAAAAACCACTCAAATCAATTCACCTTGACTTTTCCAAGCAACCATAGACACTCAAGCAAGTGCTCAGAACACACACCAAATTTCATTCAAAAATTTCAAATTTGAATTCATGCAGCCATTTGGTCGAACACATTGCAGACACAGATCAAACCCTGCCTAACTCTACTGTTTTGAGCAGTGATCACCCAACCATTTGTCCCCTCTTCACTTCCCTGGTCTCTCCCACCACCTAGCAGCGCAGCAGACCACTTCCCCCTTTGCCGCTGCGCCAGTGCAGTGCCGCCCGGCGCTCACCGCACCGGTCAACCATGGACAGCTCACCCTAGACCACGCCTTCCTCTCCCACGACGACCAGGAGACATGCGACTGTCCACCGCCACCCCTGTCCAACCCTCGACCGCAGGCAAGCCGTGGACCACCCAGCATTGTCGTGCCCATTTTCTCTGCACCATGCCGAGAGCATGCCAGAGCACCGCAGCCGACCAACGCACACATGCCGCACCTCATCCTCTCCACGTGTGCATGCACTCGCCATGACCCTAGCTACCTCCCAGACATGCCCGTTCACCCAGCGACCGTAGCCCTTGCGCGTCTCGAACACCTGTTTTCCAGCAGAGAAATCGCCACTTGCCGACCATTCTCGACCGCCCGCCCTGCCTTTAAGCCGTGGCCAGAAGCACTGTCGCTTCTACTCTCAGCCATGCTGCTAGCTCGCTGTACCGCCATCACCGGAGGAGCCAGCCCATGCCACAATGTCCCCCTCGCCGGTGTATAAATAGAGGCCACCTCCGTCTCAATTCACCACACCATCCCACTCCCCACTCCTCACAGAACCTCCCACACCTTTCCTAGGAGCAAGGCGAGCACCGCATCGCTGGAATTTAGCCGGAGCTCGCCGCTGCAGAGGAAGAAGGGAGCTGTTGATTGGAGCCGCCCCAGGAGCCGCCGTGACCACTGTTCGAACCGCCGTCATCTACAACTTTGTTCACCCCCATCGCCAACCCTAGCTGGAGCCCTGGTGAGCCTCACACGACCCCCACCATGGCCATTAGGGTTCAGTTCTCATGGAGCTGTTTGATGTAGGAGATGAACCTCAGCCATTAGATAGCATTCTAATCGTAGGGCTCAGATTGAAACATACCGTTTTGGGTTAGATGAGCCACTGACTAGTGGGACCGCCTATGACCCGCTGCTGCCTTGTGATACAATGGGTGGGCGGCCCATTTACTTTCACATGAGCCAGTGATTCAAATAGTTCTTTTCCATTTTAGTTGAAACCAGTTTCTGTTAGTAGATTCAAAAATCAATTCAAAGAGATTCACTAAACCAAATTGCATATTTCCAATTTTGTTGGAAAGGTATTCATATTATCTATCCAAGCCCGTTGGTTGCAAACCATTTGAAGTTATAGATCACCTATAGTAAAAATAACAAGACATAGACTTTTCCAACTTCAATTCTTTTTCAAAAATCAACCATAAATTCTTTTGAGTTGATTCCAACACTCAAAAATCACATTTGACAAGATCTATCTGAATATGTAAAAATATTTAGGTTTACATGTAGTGACATTGGAATAGTACCAAAAGAATGCTATATAGGCATTCCTAGTCACTTTAATTCTATTAAATGATAATCTTAAACTTTACAAATTATGACCAACACTTTAAATCACATTCCCATATATTAGAATATGTGGTGATGACATGCGTCAACATGATCCCATAATTTAATTGGAGAATATTAAATGTTAAGTATTTTCGATGAGTATAAATTACTTTTCTAAAATAAGATAAACAAGATTAGTTCTTTATTTCATGTGATGTTTGTGATGATGCTAGATCATCAAGTGTGAGCCTTAGTGTGCTAAATAGAAGTAGTTAAGTATTGTTTGGTGATTGTGTATCTCGTATTCATTTATAGACGATAGTACCGACCCGGGATACGAGGAGGATGAGTACTACCAAGAAGAAGAGGAGAACTTCAATCACTGCACTACTGAAGGCAAGCTAACACTTGAAAGTCTCATACCTATGCAAGCCATCCTTGAAAGACAACCTATGCCAGATGCCTTAGGAATGCTTGGTTATCCAACTTTGATTATACCAATCCCAAGTTTTACTTGCAAGCTTTATTCTTTTACTTTTACCAAAGTTCTTTACTTTTAGTTAGTGCTTTGTGAGTATTGGAAAAATAGGATAGATAGTATAAAACTAGGCCTAGCTAGTTATACTTAGATGTCATCAAAAGGAATAAAACTAGAGTTGGATAGTTACACTTGATTAGCACCCCCATTAGTGAATACGCTCAACTTTAGTGGCTAGTGCTAAGCATAAAAGTTGATCACTTTAGATGGGAATACTTGGTAAAATGATTATGAAAACCTTGGAATGAGAATTCATTCTATTGAAATGTTTTGACATGTGTTATGGACACAAAAGGATTTGATCATGAAAATGTTGGGGCATGAGCCTTAGCCCTTTATAAAAAATGATGGTTGGGTTCGGATGCGATACCATTCCAATTTTACCGTACAACCACAATACCCGAATTGGGTAGGGCTTAACTGGAAGTTTATATGCATTAGTATGGGTTCCCTTGCGGGAGAGGTTGAGCTGAGGCTACCTCGTGATGAATGTCCACCTATGTAGTGCCCAGGATGGTAGATGGCCATGGTTGGGAGGCCAAGCTCATAGGGGAGGTGCCTATACTAGAGTGTGTAATTGAAAGGTTATGATTGATTATCCGCATACTAAGTATGATGATTCAGGGTTAACCCTGACATATGTACCGAATTTTGTGGTGAAAGTGTACCACCTCTGCAAAGTGTCAAACTATTCGAATAGCCGCGTCCGCGGTCAAGGGCAGTTGGAGTAGCCATACTGTTCCGTCGTCAAATGTTTTCAAAATGACTTGTGAATTGAACTATGACTTTGACTTGACCACAACAGGATTGTGGATGTGAAAATTAGGTTCCCACTTAAGTGATTTAGAACATTAACTTAGTTTTCTTTACTTCTAAACTCAGTATGAGATAAACCTGGCTGTTTGCAAATAAACCTAGAGCTTAAGATTCCTACTAGAACTACCTTACTTGTTAGTGATAGTTTGCGAGTACTTAAAGAGTACTCATGGCTTTGTCCCTGGATATTCCCGTGGCCAGACTATGAGGAGGACTACCAGGATGATGGACAGCAGGAGGTCTACTACAACTAGGATCATCTCCCATCGTCAGCATTGCTTGTGACTCTGAAGATGGAGCCCCTACTACGTTTAATTTCCGCTGCTTGATTTGTATTAAGAGTGGACCATGAGATCCTTTATTTGTAAGACCTTATTATGGTTTTGTAATGGATGATGTACTGTGATACAAATCTGTTATGTCTCGCAATATGGTAATCCTGGGATTGTGATGTATAGCATAATAGGCATCTAGGATTAAAAATCTGGGTGTTGACAAAGGATGGAGGAGAAAGCTTTACAAAAACGCACTTGGTTCTTTGAAGTTTTGCCAGAACAACTACCCCGTGTAACCACATTACTCTGGAATGGGACATGGCTGAATTTGATGTTTGTTTATTCTAGTATAAGCTGCCTCACAACTACTATAGGGGGAAATAAATATCCCTAGAGGGTGGGCCTTCTCTGCTACAACAGTACATGTAAAACATAGATTGGCAGAAGGAACTAAGGGTCTACGGGCCTCCACGCGTTACTATGAGCCCCTCATTGAAAGCGCACACTTTGTGCAGTGGAAAAAGGTTCTCTGGTTGGCTTGGGAACTATATAGGGCGTCCCGGTGTTGAGGGGAACAACACTCATAGGGTAGGCACTTATATTGGAGTGGGCATCCGGAGTGTCTTGATCGGTTACTCGACCCACGATCGGTGTAGATCAGGGTAGGGTACCCAGAGGGTGTGGGTAAAGTGTACAACTTATGCAGAGTGTAAATCTATTTGAATAGTCGTGTCCATGGTCATGGACAATTGGGAAGGTTGCTATAGAGAGGTGCTGATTTTGATTTCAAAAAGGACTTCGGAAAAGCAAAGGCTTTGGAAATGTTTGGACCATGGGATGGTCGGAAATGGAGGAAAGGAGTTTGGTCATGGGATGACCAGAAGGAAGGAATTAAAAGGGGTGACCTAATCCTAGTGCTTTCCAAAACTTTTCAAAAAGCTTTCCTAGAATGTTTTACAAAAGTTTTCAACCAAGATATGTAGATGCTATATCTACAAGAGAAACTATTTGAGAAAAGAACCTCCATTGGAGCCCTCCTACTACCATAGCCATAATGCATATCCTCTTGTTATTATTGTTATCTTTTAAGGTGGTTTGCGAGTACATTCACGTACTCACTGGCATTATCCCTGGCTATTAACTTGGTCAGATATCGAGAAGAAGGTGATGTTGATGACTATGCGAGCTCGGACGTTCTCCCAGTCAGCTGCCTGTAGGTTAAGGCATGTCTTGGGCTCTACGCTTGATGAAGTTCCACTGATGTTGACTGATGTAGCCATAATGGCAAATAAGGTAGGACTTGTATCCGCTTAAATAATGGATGATTACTTTGATACTTTCGGGTTATGTGCCATGACAAACTTATCATGGGATCGTGGTGTATGCATAACAGGGATTCTCAGAGGATTAATCCGGGGGCCCCACAGCAGCAATCCTCTCCAACCTATCCTTTAAATCCTGCACCCAGGTCACCAATCTAGCGCACCTCTCCCTCATCGCTTCCACATGATAGCTTGCCTAAGCACACAATTCATTGATTGCAACTTCCATGTGTTGGTCATACACGGCCTGCATGTCTCGCTTGTTGTCTTCCATATCGTCATACTAGAGCTTGCTTAGGACTTGATGGAGGTGCAGTGTGTGCTCTGGATCAGCCCACTCGAAACAACAACATGAAAAATTGCCTGTCACGACAGCACGCGCGTAACTTGCACCCCGGTGTGCTCTGCGAGTGCCTTGTCATAGGCCACGAATCAATATGCTACGCGGTTCCCTGGGCATTTACATAAGATGAACTGGTCGTGTTTCCCGTCCCACTGCGGGTCGTGGATATGCTGCAATACTCCATGAATGCCGAACTTGAAAGGAAAACAACAATGCATAGGGCGTGAGGTCGAGAAATCAAGAAATTGTTGGGGGGAAAAAGTTACAGAAAAACCCCAAAATGCAAAATCTAGTGCCAATGAAATTGAAAAAACTACAATGTTAGATCAATATCAGTATTATTTCCATGTTACATTATCCAGTCGCCACGTGATGTGCTTTAGCTAGCATATGAGCTTGCTGATGATGATGAGGAGGATGATCGTGGTATGTAGTGGTTAGCAAGATCTCCCCATGGTTCAAGACTTCTTCTAGTCTATAAATGTGGTGTCACAGACAATGCAATTCCTGATGATACTAGTGTTGTTCACTATGGTCGCACCATTCGCACCCATCCTTCCGGGTGTTTTCGATGTACACAAGTCAGTTACATGCAGCTAACTGTTGGAAAGGATTAATGACCTTGGGTCATATTGTATTTTCCTTGGCGTGAACTATCTGATTAACACTACAGTAGGCGGTGCAAATGATGCGCGAGGACATCTGATGAGAAGGATTGGTGTTTCCAGCTCACACCAAGAAATTGGCTATGAGTATAGGCCGCGTCCTAAAATTTGTTGCTTCAGTCTGAATTGTGACGCAGCTGTTGGTTTCCACACCAACACTTGCTGGGCATGGTTGGAGACTTCATTTTGGTTCATCCCAAGCTTCTCAAATGCCCTGGAATGGAACAAGCCGGTTGAAGGATAACTCATTTGGTCTCGACCTTGTGTTTAAGTCTTTCTTTTGGCTGGTTTAGCTGATGTACTACTTATGATTTAGTTTTGCACCTAGTTCGGATTGTAAAATACTTCGTATGACCAAACCTCTTTTGTACACATGGTAGTTTCTCTAGAATGTATGTTTCACGAAGCTCGTAGAAAACTTTATTACGAGTACATTTGTACTCTACTACTCCTACATAATTTCTTCCAAAATGTTGTATACTAGTACTAGTAGTACTACTCCTAGGTCTGTTGTTTTCTTTCTTCTCACTGTAGTTTGGGTTGTGTACCAAGCTACTGTAGGTAAGTTGGACATGTTGGTACTACGCTCAGAAACTACATGCGGTGGAACACAAAATTTCTAGGTTTACTAGTACTATATTAAGATTTTCCAGGCTACCGGGTATAGTACTGGTTAGTAAAAACATGTCGCTCATCATGGCATTCCTAGTGATTTGACAATGCAATACTGTACGATGGTGTGCTAGTCTAGTTAAATGTCTATTCAGCAAACTAGATGAAGCTAGTAGTAGTATTGATAATAGGTGCTGCAGAAGAGAGGGGGAGGGAGTTTTTCACTTGTCGGTGCACGTGGAAGCACGTTCCTTTTGAGACAAGGTGGATGTAACTCCCTCACCAATCTACCACCACGCACACAAATGTCTTTACTCAGTCCCTTCTTCCATCCACTACGACCCCCTAGATTCTCACTCCATATTGTTGCCGACCACCTCCTAGCTTCAGCCTTAGCTCTGTCCTCTATGGTGGCAGCAAGATCGGAAGGGCAACCTTCTATAGGGCAGTGGAGCATCCGTCGCCCCTTTCCCACAGCGACAGTGGAAGTTTGCAAAATACCCGAACACTCATACTATGTATGATAGAGTTAATGATGCTGGAGTGAGGGACGGAGGTAGAATAGGATTGCATGGAATCTTGGTTTCTAGGCTAGATCCCAACATTGAGAATAGTGGGGATCCATTGAAAGTTGGTTATTCGATCGATGTACCATGATGTTTTGTTAGCAGGCCACTCATGGGGCTAACTTGTTTTCCTTGGGTGCTCAGTAGTAGGCCTATGGTTATATTTTGTTGTTTTCTTGGTCGACCTGTGGTTGTTCCATTGTTGCCACTAATTATGAGAATTACTAGTATGAATTTGTGATGTTGGCTTAATGAATTATCAGAAGTGCTTGCACTCTTCTAAAGGGCACCAGTGGTGGACGACGATTAGTCTTGAATGGTGAAGTATATATTTATCAAGTGGAAGAATCAAGCATTTCTTGCGGGATTAATGCATATGTGAAATCAACCTATGCGCTCAGCCATGGTTCTAGATTAGATCTTTTCCTGGTCTATTGTCATGATTTGCTCTTTTCATCCAGGTTTGATAAATTTTATTAGTGCTCTAAACTAAACATGCTTTAGGAAAATTAAATGATGTCATGGTTGAGTTACATATTACTTTTGTTCCTATTGATTTTGTTATCATTGACATGGGGAGCAAAACCTATAGTCCTATAATATTGGGAAGACCATTTTTGAGAACTACATGAGCAATCTTTGATTCAAAACAAGGGAATGTAAATTTTCAGTTTCCACACAAAACGTGTATGGAACACTTCCCAAGTAAGAAGGTGATGTTG
This sequence comes from Avena insularis, assembly GCA_023614405.1. Lineage (NCBI taxonomy): Eukaryota > Viridiplantae > Streptophyta > Magnoliopsida > Poales > Poaceae > Avena > Avena insularis. The sequence goes on from CM042690.1 coordinate 509,650,848, forward strand.
GGTTCGTAGCATAGAAAACAAAAAATTTCCTACGATGGAAACTATTATACGCCAAGATCTATCTACTAGATACAAGCAACGGGTGGATATACATCCATGGAGAACATACCCATGAAGATCGACAAAGCATTGTTAACGAAACTGATTTCATGGTTGATGTAGTTGTACACTTGCTGATCTCAAGATCATGATGAAGTCCAATGAGTATAGCAGGTCCAGCATCAGCAAGTCCAGCAGGTCTAGCACCAGCAAGTCCAATTGGTCCAGCACCACCAAGTCTAGCACCGCAAAGTAGCTGTGCATCCATGATCGCACACATGTCCGGTACCCTGACAACCTCCATCCCTTGCTCTAGCAAAGCAGTGGAAGCAGCAACTCGTTTCCATATAAAGCCACCGGAAACATGTATCTCGCTAATCTGACACCATGGGGAAAAATTTCTTGAGGGGGAGAGAGATCCTTCACGAGGAGGTGTGATGTGAGAGGAGGAGAGGGGGCCTTTTATAGGGATAAGGGGCAGCCAAGGGCCATGGCGTGGCAGCCATGGTGGGTTCCCCCACCTCTTCCACATTCATGTGGGTGGAGCTCCCACTCCCATAAAAAGAGTCCACTCAAAATTCCACTCACACATGCATTAATTTTCCACCAAAATTAATGTATCTCTCATTTAATAAAAATATTTTATTTATTTTATTCAGAAATTTGTTAATTACATTAATTAACAAACATTCACATAAAACCCGCTGCAACATTTTAATATCACATGCAGAACCTGTATCTACAATTTCGCCTGAAACAATTCCGGTTTCCATCGAAATGATTCCAGCGCTTTCTTAAATCTTTATCTGAAACATATTTGCTCCAATCATTGTCGGTATCCCTTAAGTGTGTAAAGCTATGGTTCGCGAATAATGTAGACATGATTGAGACCTTTCTCCGATCAATAATCAGCAATTGGACCTGGACATTCGTACTGACTCACAGACATTCAACAATGACTCTAGTGATCATGTGGACCTTTAACGTCGTAACTAAATCCCTTTGTCCCGCGATATATTACATGTATAAGATTCGATCATCGGAATCTCAATACCTAGTTTGATTTCGTTACCGACATGCACTCTTTTCTCGTTCCCGTGATATAACATTCTAATGATCACATCACTTGCTTGCAAGCTATCTCAATGTGATACCACCGAGCGGGCCCTGAGTATATCTATCCATCATCGGGATGGACAAATCCCACTTTTGATCCATGAGCCTCAACATAACACTTTCAGAGTACCCAAACCCACCTTTATAGTCACCTTGTTACGGTGTGACGTTTGATGTTATCAAAGTACTCTTTCGGTGTTAGCAATTAACATGATCTCATAGTCTAAGGACTAAGATTACTTAGTATGAGGTTATAGAAATATAAACACAATGACTTTTATCGTAATGCTATACTTCGGATGAATGTTCATCACATCATTCACCAATGTTGTGACCTTGTTATTAACAACATCCAATGTCCATGATCAGGAAACCTTGATCATCTTGTTAATCAACGAGCTAGTTTATAAGAGAGGCATAACTAGGAACCCTTTATTTTTCATTAAACACACATGTATTAACGTTTCCAATTAATACAATTATAGCATGCAAAATAAACATTTACCATAAACAAGGAATAAGATAATAACCACTTTATTATTGCCTCTTGGGCATATTCCCTTTAGTCTCCCACTTGCACTAGAGTCAATAATCTAGTCTGTAAACTTGCGCATTCAACACCTATGGCTTTCTGGTGTTGTATATACATGTTTTCTAGTGGTTAACATAATCTCTGGATCTGACATTTTTAGGTCTGCATGTATTTGCATGTCTTTGTGTCTCTACGCAACACTCATTCTCAAATGAGATCGCATTGTATAAATTTAGTCCTTTGGTTAGACCTTTAGTTCCTTTGGGTTAAAACATGTTGATAGTATTGTCATACAATATATATTCATAGTACTAGCCCACTATGAACCACATGTAGTTTGATAACAAACTACTTAACCAAATTCCTTCCTTTGCTGCTACTATAGTAGACATATACTTAGCCTTTTGTTGTACTATCCGTTACAATGTATCAACTTTGGAACTCATCCAAATCCATCATGGAACCTCCCTTCCATTTCATTATGCTACCCATAGTTTAAATTGAGATAAATTTAATTTGTACCTTGTGACAAACTAGTATTAATGTAACACTTTACAATGAACTACTTCTATTTGTCACTTATACATGCTATATTCTTAGTTCTTCGAAAGCTCATAAGAATATCTTTACTATCATCCAATGATCATCTTATGAATCATTCTGGTATATGCTCACAATATTTAGAGCATAGGACATATCTGGATATGTACATATCATGGTATTATTTATCAAAATATTCATGTGATTTCACTCACCAAGTGTCAATACACTTGAATCTTGATTCAATCCTTTCCATGCGGCAAGAACCTTTCTTGTAGTTTCCATATTGAACCCTTTCAATATCTCATATATGTACGTCTGCCACAACCATATTAGCGCCTCAATATATCCATATAGACCTTTATGCCAAATATTCCGGTTTTTCCCAAGTCTTTCATCAAAATCCAATTTTAATGAAATTCCTAACCCGTGTCAATGAAACAAACATCATTTTCAATCAACACCATGTCTTCTACATAATGTATTAGAAATATATCTCAGTGCTCCCACTTAATTTCTTGCAAATGCAAGCATCTTCATCATCTCCAATGAAATTAAACTGTTTTAACATTTTCATCATGGTGAAGATTCCAACTCCGCTATGCTCACTTTAACCATTGAAGTTTTCACGCCCTTTTAGCATCCTTTGAATTAACAAAACCCTTCGGACCGTGTCATGTACACGTCCTAGGTAACCATTATATTAGAAGAACATTGTTTTGTTTGTTCAACTACCATATACCAAATTATATGTAGTGGTTGCTACATTAATCCTTCAAGACTAAATATCGCTATGAAAGATCAAATCTTGTCATAGTCAACTCCTTGTACATAGTCGTAAACTCCTTTCCGACATGTTGACTATTTCATAGATGTTAAACATCCATGTCTATTTCTTTATATATCCAAATATGAATGATAGGCTTTATGCCTTTCCGGAGGGTCTTCCAAGTTCAAAACTTGATTTCTCGTATACGGAAACTATCACGGATTTTATGACTTTTAGTCATTTTATGGAGTCAGGACCCATCATTGCTCCTTTGCATGCAGTTGGTTCATCATTGTCAAAACAATAACGACTTATGTTTCAAATCTTACTGTTTGATTCTTACTGACCCACATGGTTCAAATAGGAACTCTAATCTCCGAGATCACAATATTTGTAATCACGTGAGCCATGAGCATTTTAGCCACCTCCGGGACACTTTCCGGTGTTGTGCTACTTAACACATGTTTCTTAGGTTCATCAACCTAATCAAAGTTCTATTGTACTCCCACTTAACTTTTGTGAAAAAATCCTTCTTTAAGAAACTTCACATTCCAAGCGACAAACTCTTTTGTCTTCGGTGTTATGGAATAATAGCCAACAAATTATTTGGGATAACCTACAAAGACTTGCTTATCCGACTTTCTGTTGTAAACATTTTACTTATGCATAGAATACGAAAATTTAAGAAAAGACAACTCAAGTTTTATCCAAAACCATAACCTTTATGGTGTCATTTCAACGGATCACGATGGTGCTCTTTTCAGTGTAAAAGCGGTAGTCTCTAAAGTTTAATCTTTAAAACATATTGGCAGTTTTATAAATAACACCTTTGATCTTACCATGTAAAACAAGGTTTGATTTGATATCTCGAACATACCATACTCCTATAGTTTATCAGGAAATGCAAATCCATGGAACAATTCCTCAAATCTTAGATGTTTTGCTAAACATGTAACTCAAATATCTTCCTTTATGATCAAATCATAAACTCTTTATTTTCTTGTTACAATGATTTTCCACTTCATCTTGAAAGTATTTGAACAATTTTCAAATGTTTCATACTTCTTCCTTATCAAGTAAATATACAGATATATTCACTGAAATTTCCAGAGAAAGCATATGAAGTCGAAAGATGGACCTCACATGGTACATATAATGGACTATATACATCAATATGCACAATTTCCAATAAGTTAGTAACCCGTTCCCTTTTAGCCTATGAACGGAGTTTCAATTATCTCGAGGAAAGTCTCACAAGCATCATTTGATCAAAATCAAAGACTCCAAAAATCCATCAACATGGAGTTTCTTCATGTTTTCTTTCCAATATAATTTAAACGACGATGTCACTTCATAAGTGATCTTTCAATCGTTTGTCTTGCAACACTTTAGTATTATTTTTGTGGACGTGATTTCTCCAACTAGACTTGTAAAAGTTCATCCATCTTCTATGGAATACGGTAATTATTTGAACAACCATTGTTCTCTTAATATTGGAACAAATTAACAATTATTTAAACAAATCTTGAAGGCAAGCTTTGATGTCAACAATGAACACAATAACACATTATTTGTTTTCAATGAACATCATCACATATTCTCTTGCTAGTTACTTAGGCTATTGTAGTTCATGAATTACGTTGTTCTATATGACATTTCATACCAACCAATTCGGTATCCAATACCCAAGAACCACATTGTTTAACAAGAAAAGAATACAAGCATAATATGTATTCTTTCAAAAAATCCATTCTTTAATAATCTTTTAGTGTAGTAAACATTTTACCTACATCTTCTATTCATCCTTACCGTGACGACTTTCATGATCAAGCTACTATAGCCTATCAGGACGAACCGTGAGTATAATGTCAGTTCCCAAAACCTTTTTGGTAGATTAGGACGTCTAGTGTCTCCAACCTTCGCAAATTCTCATACAATATGAGAACATGTATTTTGCTAAATTATACTTTATCTTATTGAAACCATAAACATTGTTTCAGATATCACAATATCTTCCAAAAATGATGGTTTCTGAACCAATTCTTTCAGCTCCCAGATAACCTCGATATTAAAGCAATATTTGAATATCAAGAATCATGGAGGGAAACATGATATTTCAGATACTAACACTAGAATTGTTACTCTTGGTTTAATACTACTTATTAAACTTCATGGAGTAAATAGAGTTTTCTGAAAGTTTGCAATAGGACTTCTAAACATTAAATTGACATTCAAAACAATACGATACCAGTTCATAAAGTAAATATCCAGAATTCTATAATTCTATTATCTCAATTAAAACTAAGTGAAAGGTAGTAAATATATGCCAATGACTACAATAAATTATGCAAATTTAGTTTGATTTTAGTTTATGATAAATTGAATTCGACTAATCCAAATTATAAATGAACTCCCACTCAAAAACAATATCCCTCGTGTCTTTTTGGTGATTACATGAACCAAATCCACTACACCAAGTCCGATCATCACGTGAGTCGGTGTAGCTTCAAAGGCGAGCATCTATATGGGCATCATATCAACCATATGACTCATGCTTAACCTTTCGGTCTGTGTTGCGAGGCCATGTCTGTTCATGCTAGGCTCGCCAAGTAAGAACCTTAGTACTCACGTGTGTAAAACTGTCTTACACCCGTTGTATGAAAGTGCGGAGTCGAGTACACCTGATCATCACGTGATGTCTCGAAACACGATACATAGAACGGTGCATACTTAATGCAGAACACATTTTTATCTTGATATCTAAAAGAGGGTCATCTTATAATTCTACTAAAGCGCCAAACAAGCAATATAAGATGCAAACAAAACATCATATGCATAAAGTGAAATGATATGGTTCTTGCACTTGATGACTATCATGTGCATCGTGGTATGATCTTTATCATTCCTTCATGTGTAAGGCCAAGGTCTATGGAATTTACATGTTGGGTATGCTATAATTTCCAAGAGTATCAATTATACTTCAAATTATAACATTACCATATCATGACACTTTCCTAGCAACAATCTAAACTAGACACCTCTAATTTATCCATTGCAAGTTTTACGTGGCTTATGGATTTCGAAGATAGAACCGGTCTTACCTACGAACATGGAACCACAACGATGATAATCAAATTATTAGCAACTCGTTATAAATCAGATATTGACTATAGTAGGAGAGATAGACACCCTGACAAGGGGTAATCTCGGCAATGTCCATGGTGTTGGACTTAGGGTTTCGCGGAAAAGAGAACGCTGGGGATTTCGGCGGATGTCCGGAAAACAATGGAGTCAAATTCGCCTGACTATTGGGAAATCGCACTATTACAAGTGGTCTTCTAGATTCCGGTACCCTCACTTGGGCTTCTCCCGTCCTATATATAATAGGCCAGGTCTCAAAGCTGTATGCGGATAGGTTTTACATATGCGTGATTACAATACCAAAAAATTGTCAGTTCAGAACCGAATTTCCTAATACAACCAAAGTATTTGTCGGTTGCTTCCTTGGGCTATCATCTAAAATCTTCATGGGCCATAATCCTTTTACCCAGCATAGGGCAGCAAATCATAAGCCTCCGAGTAATCATACCTATGTTAGTAGCCCCCGAGACTCTACCTGAACCACAGTTTCAGGTTGAGTCTCAAAGTTTATTTTTTCCTTCTTTCCTTTATTTTTGTTCCTTGATTTATAGTTTTGTAGGGATTTTGGTACAATGAGTCTGATGCTTCTGACGAATCAGGAATCAGTTAATTACTCCTGGGCAAAAACAAGGTTGTCCTACATCAAATTCAAGTCCCTAGGCTCGAATCTGGAATTTGCTACTGGCGTAATTTAGTTTGAGCCGTTGAGGTTTTATTGAATACTAAAATACAGTTTCTATTTTTATCGGGTACCCAAACGCGTCCACCTGGATTTTTCATCTTATCGTCAATACGGATATTTTACTGGCAGAGCACATTCTTGTGTGATTACCAGGCCATACAGAATGAATCCCGGGGTCTTACCTTCATGTTTTTGAACATGGCACTCGGATTTTTGTCGCGTCGAGTGCGATCCGAGAGTTTTTTGATTTGTGGTGGCTGAAGAACTTTGTGTTTTCTACAATTACTCCCGGTAGGAGTATCTGTTGAAGAATTTTTCCTTTGACTTTCTTTATCAGGTGCGCGCCAGCGCTCCTGATAGGAGTAGCCCCCAAGGCTATGTTTGGATATATGTATCAGAACATAGGCTCAAAAACTTGGGTTTATGGTGCCAATGCTTCTGTAGTTTTTGTCGGGTGCACGACCAGTGCTCCCGATAGGAGTTGCCACGGAGGCTATAGTCATAATATTGTATATTCGATTGTAGTCTCAAATCTTCTCCTGGAGGAATTTACTTCGACTCCAAGTTTAATTTCTTTGGGTCATATTTCTTATAGCGAGCCACGATTTCTGCAATGTCTCCGTTGTGATATTAGTAATGACGTACTTTATGCTGTTAATTTTCAGAAGACATGTCCTGACGGGACGTGTCGAACATGGGGCCATGTGGCTTAATAATGACTTGTGATAGCGTATTCAGCGGAGATTTTTGACTGCATGTCCCCTCTCCACTCAAAGATCGAGGCATCACGTGCTGTCCTCTGTTTTTACTGCAGCCATAACTTCTTTAGATTTTTTCCTTTACGGAATCCTTGTAGCACGTGTCACCATCGTGTGATCTTCTATCAGTTCGATTTTGCATCGAACAGTTCGGATCTTACGCCTTTGCTCTTTATAAGGGGAAGGAGATTTGTTTTACTATTTTACCTCACCTATCTCTGCTCCATCTTCTTCCTTGCTCTCTTGCCCCCTTGCGAACTCCTGCTATGTGCTTGTGTTCCTCTTTTGCCGCCATGGGCAAAAGCAAAGCTGGGACTTCCACTGCTGCCACGAAGGCCACCGGGAAGAGGGCCGTCGGATGGGCTCCTACCAAGTGCACGGTGCGAGATCTCCGTGAGGCGTGGAACTTCGGCCATCTAGCGGAGGGTACCTTTAAGCTTCCTCGAGATGAACCTGCTCCTATCCCCGAGCCTAGCTGGAAAGTAATGTTCCTCTCATTTCTTTTTCGCGGCCTTTCTCTTTCGGTCCATGAATTTCTTCGTGGCCTTCTTTTTGTCTATGGCGTGCATCTGTATCAGCTCATGCCTAACTCTATCCTTCATGTTGCTTGTTTCGTCACTCTCTGTAGTGCTTTCTCGGGATTCATCCCCATTCAGGCCTGTGGAAGCATTTCTTTTATGTTCGCCGTAACGCCACTGACACCATTGTCCATGACGTTGCTGGCACCATTTTCTCTGCTCGCTCCGACGTTGATTATTTTAATTTTAAGATCACTGACTCTGTCCAAGGCTGGAAGTCTAAGTGGTTTCATATCATGGATCAACCACTTGAAGGCCAGTCTTTCGGTTTAGCCCCCTTTGATCCTAAGAAACCTTGCCGCAAACTTGACTCCTGGGATCAATGTCCTTCTACCGAAGAAATGGTTGAAATCTAGCCCTATATTGATCGCATTTCGAAACTGGGGCACAAAGTTGGCAAGGAATTGTTGGGTCTCCAGATCCTGGCCTTTTTTTGCGGATCCATGTCTAGCCGCTTCAAGCCCGGCTTTCTGGAATGTGGGTGTATACCGGGAAGAAGGACCCGATGAGGATTTCCTTGGAAGACCTTACCCTCAAGGTATATGAAAAGAGGGTTCAAAACTTCACCACCCTTACCAAGAAAAACCCGGTTCCATCCAACTGTGTTGTGGAGCCTTATGGCAAGAAAAACCGGCTCCCCAAGGTAAATTTCCTTTGCATTCATCTTTCCTTCCTTTTACGTGCGGATGGATTTTTTACTCTATCAATGGCTGGTACTTTTTTCCATGTCTTCTGCTTGTGTAGGACTTTGATCACCTGAGCTCACTTCCTCCTCTCCCTAGAAGCTATGAGCCCGTGGTCCATCCTTCCGCATCCGACGATCTCCCTATGATTGGGACTACCGTGGATGAGGAGATGTATTTTTCTGCATCTAATTCTTCATCAAAGACGCAATCTCTTTCGTCGGCCCACTCTGGAGATTTTCACGTGGAGCGTGCCGGTGATAAGAGGAAGCACCCCTATGCTGTGGAAAGGGTCGAAGACTCAGATGACTCAACTGCTTCCAAACCCTTTGATGCTGCTCTAGTCTCAGCTGCTCCCGCACAGATGCACTTGTTCTGCTTTGTGCAGGATGTATCTTTTTAAGTGTTTGACTGCTTCTTTACTGCTTTATTGGGTAGTTCTGTTGTTTGATGGTTTCCCCAATTGTTTTGTTCTTTCCCTTTGAAGTGATGATGATGAAGATCCTCCCGTGTCTCCTCTTCGTGCATCTGTTTCCTGCTCTGCAATGAAATCTCCGCCACCGTCGATGGAGCCAAAATAAAAGCTTGTGTCTTCTGTGGAGAAGATTATCTAGAAAGACATCGCCACTTCGACAAGGCCACCTTTGCAAAAAGGAAGAAAACGGCTGGTAAACGTGTGGTGATATCTGAAAATCCTATTGCTATGGATATGAGAGATGTAAGTCACTCTATTCATCAGAATTTTTCTGCATGTAGTTTCTTTTTACTTTCCTGATATCCTTTGCTATGATATTCTTATTCAGCTTTTGATATGCGAGATGGTTGATATGGCCTCTCGCTTTATAAAAATCCACGATAAAGCCGAAGAACTGAAGGGTATGTCATGTTCATCTTCGGGATCTCTTTGTGAATTTTACTTCTCCACTTTTTCATGATTCATTTGCGCAGCTGCTGCCAAGGAATCCGGAGTTATTCGGGATGAGGCGATGAAGCGTGCTGATGATCTGGAGGTCAAACTTCGAGCTGCTGAAGAGGCTTTGGAGGAGGCCAGGAAGAAGGCAAAAACTGATGCTGAAGAAGTGGCCAAACAAGCCGCTATTCGAGATGAAAATCTTCGGTAGCGCCTAGAGTCCCTTAACGCTTCTTTGACCCGTAAGTTTTTTGTCTTGTGTGGCTTTATTTCATTTCTTTCCTTTGGTCATCAATCCTTTCCCTCTTCTTTTATTTTTAGAATTGATTACCCAGGACCTGACGTTGTATGAGGACAAGAAGGTTGATCCTTTGTCGGATGCTGTTAGCACCTTGGAAGCCAACAACATTTGTGGGCGCAACCTTCTTGTCTGCTCCCGCCGTGCCTTCAAAAACCTTCACACTGAAATATTTCCAACCAAGGAGGTGCCGAACAACTTGAATGATCTTGTCACTGTCTTCGGTGCTAATCCCAACCCCCTTGTTCGTTATAGCTTGAAATAGTCAAAGAGTGATGCTGAAACTTCAATGGCACTGGCGATGGTGCACGGCGAGAAGGTCGACTGGGAGAAGGTTAGCTCCTCTGTCCCAGTCACCCCCAATGGCCAAGCAGTTGACCTGAAGCCTTATGTTAAGTGGGCCAAAAAGTATTCTCGGCTGCTTTCAGGCCTAGGCTCAGGCTCGAAGAAACTGGCCGCCCCTTCATCGACGTGCGCTCCTTCTTCGGCTGCTCCTACTGCTCCTGTAGCTAGTGCTCCTTCTGCTAATGCTACTCTGTCTTTGAAGGAACGGCTTCATAGGCTGTGTTTTATAGTTTTATTGTGTCTCCCTTGTCGTCCCTGTAATGAACCTTTTAACTTATCCAGCTGCCCTTTGCTTCCTTTTTACAAGAAATCAATTGTTTGAATGTATGATTTTGCTTTTGTGCAATGAACGTTTCATATCATTCGTGTCTTGTCAGATTGTGAATGAATCTTCGGCTTCTTTTGGGTCCGCGCAATTGTCGGGTGCAATTCCGTCCTCATTTGTAGTGGGCGCATCAGATACCGCCATTGTGCGTGCGGTGGATCCGCTGTTGTACGCTGAAAAGATTAAACAGGTGAAAACACTTGAGGGAAAACTTTAGATTATTCAGTCGATGGTGGATGTTCCAAATCTAAGACACGCCAGTCCCTCAATCGCGAAGATTTTTTCTTGGAGAAATTTCCAGGGCAAGTGAGAAGCTCTTGTGTAAGTCTTCATCCTCTTTCTTCGGTTGCTCCTTCTGCTTGCGGAAAATTAATATTTTCTCCCTGATTTGTAGGCATTCGATTATGCTAGAGGGAGGAAGCCCAACGTCTGCGCAACCGAATGCGAGCTCTTGTGTCTGCCTCCCGAAGGTTGGAAACGTATTTTTGGACCAATCATCGTCGTGCTTATACTGTGGCGCTGCTTCAGAACTATCTATCGGAGTTGGAGCAGTTTGTCGAGTGCTGCCGCAGATCCCTGGCCATTGTTTACAATGCCATGTTTCCTCGGGATTCTCAGCCTTAGACCTTGGTGGATTTGATTCTGAAATTTCAACTAGGTGAAAGGATTCATCATTACGTGAAGCTTCAACTTGTGGCGGGTGCCAAGATCACGCTCTCTTGGGTACATGCCCATCATCCGATGCTAGACCTGGATGTTGTATCTTCGGGTCTGCCTCCTCCTTCCGATGGTGATCTTGTTTATATGGCACCTCATTACGCCGCTGCTCGCAGACCAGCCCTTCGGATTGTTCGAAGATGCTTAGAGGCAGATGAAGAATTTTTTGTTAATTTTGCTATATAACTGCTTGCTTGTGTAGCCTTGTACTTCATAGAAGAAATACTGTATAGATCTTTCTTATATTTATCAAAAAGGTCGTATGTTTTATACAATCTTTTGATTGTATGTTGTATTATCTTGTTGAGGACCTGACGAACTGATGTTCGTTTGCCATATAAATTTGTATCTCGTGAAATACTTTATTTATTCGTTGATAAGAATAGATGGAAATACATTGCGAGGGCATGATTACCTGGCCATTGTCCTTTATTGAATATAATGTGCGTCTAAGTGAAGATTTTCTTTAAGAACTTCAGCTCCTTTTCTTGGGGTTCCTCATCATTCTCCTTGTTGTGATGCTCCTGTCTTTTCAGTCAGTGGGTCTTCCTATGCGGGACCTATATTGGAGGCCGCAGAGGTTGCTTTTGCGAGACCTTTGTGCGCTTGCTCTTCCAACGTTTGATTTTTGTGGGTGTGCCCTTCGTGTAGCGACTCCTCATCCGCTATTTTCAGCTGTCCAAGTTCTGTCTCCATCCCAAAAGATTTCGAGATTTTGTTGAATTCCCGATCGCAACTATCCGCGCGACTGAAGCTTCCTTTGACTGTTATGAACCCATTGGGGACTGGCATTTTTAGCACCAGATATGCGTACTGAGGTACTTCCATGATCCTAGCGAAAGCTGGTCGTCCCAGGATCGCGTGGTACTGAGATGGCTAGTCAATGACTTCGAACTCTAGCTTTTCACGTCTGAAGTTATTTTTTGACCCGAAGACTACGTCGATATGGACTTTGCCTAATGGGATTTCAGCTTTTCCTGGAACTATCCAATGGACCAATTCATAGCCCATAGAGTTTTGGTGTAAATCAGGTTGATGCTGCTTCCTGCATCCAAGAAAACGTTGCTCATGTCGAACCCACTGATTTGTGATTCTAATATTAGCGCTGACTGGCCCGGTTGAGGGACCCGTAGTGGATGATCGGCTCTGCTGAAGGTAATTTCTTGTTCTGACCAATGGAGATAGTCAGGTGTAGGAGGTGGCTTTGTTACTGCCATGTTTAGTTGCCTAGTGATCAACTTATGTGTTATGTTAGAGGGCGGTCCCTTCTGGATCATTGACATTGCTCCTTTTGACCTAGGATATTCATCGTCTTGATGTGTTGTGCTTTGCGACTGTCTTGCTGGCGGATGCCCCTATGGTGGCGGTGGCGCGCCGATAGCCAAAGCGCCAGGTGCAGTAGCGTAGCCTCGGTTTGCTGCTTCGGTTGCCCTTGTGTTGCATAGCTCTTGCATTTTTAAGAAAGTTCGGCAATCCTTTAGGAGGTGATTTGATCACCTTTTCCCTGTCGAGTCGACGTAGTAGTGCATATTGAAGGGTCCTTCCAACATTTGTCCTGCTGACATAGGTGGGTCTCGATTCATCGGCTGGTATCGTTGTTGTGACTGGACTCCACTGATGCTGTTCCTGTTGCCACAATATCCACTATTGTAATCGTCACTTCGTCGGTTGTCCCCTCCGGAGAAACTTGCTGCAACGTAACTTGGTGTATCGTACCCATCGTTGGTTCGTCGCCTCCGATCGTTATTGCGCCTATCCCTATCGTTTTCAGGTGAATGGGCTCTTTTGTTGTGTACTTCATCCTCTCCATCAGCCCAACGATTGGCTTTGTCCATCAGCTGTGAAATTGTCTTTGGTTTGGTTCGTCCTAGTTCTTCAATAAACTCCTGCCGACGAAGTCCATCGTTGAAGGCGTCGATTGCTGTTTCATCGAATATGGCTTCAGCCGAATTTTTTATGATGTTCCAACGTTGGACAAAAGCCCGTATTCATTCTCCTAGCTTTTGCTTACATGCCTGCAATTGCTCCAAAGATGCGGGTCGCTTGAATGTGGACTGGAAATTCCTAATAAATTTGTCCTCAAGATCATTCAAACTGCTGATAGAATCTTCGGGTAGTTGCCTTAACCAGGAACATGTTGCGCCGGTTAGGTGCTGCTGCAAGCTTTGCATTGCAGTAGCTTTGGAGCTACCTTATAATCTGATGGTTGCCAGATAATCTGTCAGCCAGGCTTCAGGTTCTTGGAGGCCATCGTACTTTTGACGATCTTGGGGTAACTTAAAATCTTTTGGTACCGGAGTCTTCCAAACCCATCGGGTAAAGCAACTGGCTCCGCATAGTTCTTGCTCTTCCTCGCTTTCACTGTCATGGTATCTTCGGGTGCTACGTTGTTCTCTAGATCGGTCGATCCTTCGCTGTGTAATATTGCTTCTTGCATTGTTTCATGGTTCTAATTCCGAGAAGTGGACGCGATGTGGCGATCGTGATCGTCGGGTATGAGCTCCTTGCCAAGGGCTGCCACGATGATGCGGGGATCTGTCGTGTTGCCACGTGGTTCCTTGCTCTGCTTGCACGAGAGATGCTCCTACCATGCCGAGGTTCATCAGGGAGGAGCGATGGAGGGACGCACGAGGATCATCGGGTGCGGGTTGCGTTGTGATTAGATATGTTTGTGAAGTGATAATGCCTGCCTAGGCTGTTTTTGCCTTGATGTTTCAGGCATGGTCTATTGACATGAATGATAGATCAAGATCTCGGATTAGTGCACTCCTCTCTTCTTTGGTGATATCCCGCAGCCTAGACATTCCTCTCCTTGGCGATGCTCCTCCTGTCATGCTCCTTGATCCTCGGGTGGAACTTAATTGCGCCCGTCGTAGCATAGATTCGTCGGCTAATCTTTTCCTTTCATCAAGTTGCCTTTGCATATTTAGTAGGTCTCTCTTTTTGTGGTGAAGTAAATATTGATATGCTAATAGATCTTCGCGAGTGGCATCCGCTGTCATTGGAACCGCACCCGAAATTGCTGCACTTGCCTTCTCCCATGCACTGGCTGGTAGGCTGAGAGTTTGCCTCTCGCCTCTGCGTGGCTGTTCTTTTTCTCGGTTTACACGGTTGACTGTTGGGTCTCCCCCGTTTCCTCGGCTTCCTTCATTGTTGTGACTTCCTGCATTATGGCTTGAAAGAATATCATCAGGATTAAAAATTGGGTTACCGTTGGAGTCTTGCTAGGTCGAGGCGTCTCCGATGATCACGCATACTTGGTGCTGAGTGATATATGGGCTGGTGACGTCATTGTCTGTACCGAGGGAGACACTGTTGGGTAAACCAGTGAAGTCCATCAGTTTTTGTTCTGGGTCAATTTCTGCCATCCAAATTCCGAAGTCAATTCTTTCACTGCTTTCTTCGGGTTTAGAATTTGCTGGGCTTGCTTCGCGTGGTGGGGTTAGCTATGGATCTGATACGACGGAGAGATTTTTGTAAAGACCATCAAGGTCCCCTAGATCCATCTCGATTTGCTCACTTTCTTCGCCTGCTTCGATCTGTACTGTGACATCCATGGAGGATCCGACGAAAGACACTGGTATCACCGTAGGTGTATTTTTTTCCACTGACGGTTTTGATGTGATCAAGGCCGAAGGGTGCGATTATTGTGTGTCCTCTACTTGGAAGTGGAAGCTTCCGATGATTAGATCGGATCCGCCATTGAAATCAGCGGGTACGAAAACATGGGTGGGCAGGCGTGGATCTGCTTTCGTCTGGTTGATGCTTGGTGGAGAGTGGTCCACCGAATCCATGGTTCCAGCGTTCAGGTTTCCCACAGACGACACCAATTGACGAGGGGTAACCTCGGCAATGTCCATGGTGATGGACTTAGGGTTTCGCGGAAAAGAGAACACTGGGGATTTCGTCGGATGTCAGGAAAACAATGGAGTCAAAGTCGCATCAATATTGGGAAATCGCACTATTACATGTGGTCTTCTAGATTTCGGTACCCTCTCTTGGGCTTCTCCCGTCCTATATATAATAGGCCAGATCTCAAAGCCGTATGCAGATAGGTTTTACATACGCGTGATTACAATACCAACAAATTGTCGGTTCAGAAACTCTTTCCTGATACAACCAAAGTCTTTGTCGGTTGCTTCCTTGGGCTATCATCTGAAGTCTTCATGGGCTATAACCCTTTTACCCAGCATAGGGCAACAAATCATAAGCATCCGAGTAATCATACCTATGTCACACCCTCTAGCCACTTATGCAAAACTAGTTCCATGTCAAGCGTGGAACAAGTCTCATGTGCGAGGACATGTAAAGTTAGTTCGGGCCGCTTCATCCCACTATGCCACCAATATCCAAAATACATAGAAGCTGCAATAAAATGATCATCAATGCCCACATACTCATATGTGTTCTACCCGTGCAAAGCATCTATGCATAGATCCAGCTCTGATACCACTATTGGGTTCGCAGCATAGAAAACAAGAAAATTCCTATGATGGGAACTATTATATGACATGGGCATACCCTACAGGTACTCGTGATTAGCATATACGGTCCAGCCCAGAAGAAGCCCACGACGTTGCTAAGGCCCAGTCGGGATTTGGGTGACCTAGGAGACTTCGACTCCTTGCAAAACATGGCAAAATACAAGATAGAAGTTTAAAGGGGAAACCCTAATATGTAACCCACTGGGCCTGTTGTCCCTAGACCTAGCCTATCTATATAAAGGCTAGGAGGGGGCAGCGAGGAGGATATCTGCAACCCTAGTTTTCACACCATCGCCAGATCGCATCTGCACACCCCTGTAATTTTTGATTCCTCGATATTTCCAAGAGCAGACAAGAAGGAGTAGGGTCCTCTACGAGGCCTAGAACTGGGTAAACCTCGTGTCACCTGTGTGCTTGTTTGCTAGATGATTGATGCCTCCAGTGCTCCCCACTTCCTCGAACCTAAGTCCATCAACGATGGGCATTGATGAGTTAACCCCTCATCAATTGGTGATGTCTGTGGGAAGAGGGAGTGCTGATGTTGTGGCTTCCTCGTCCCCATCAACCGTGATCTATGAATCCACAGTAGCAGAGACTCGCCTCCTCTTCGGTGCCATCGACTTCGTCGTCCACACGCCGGTCACTCGCCCGGATTTCGAGTCCGTGGGCGACGGAATCGGCCTCGCGATCGGGAGCTTACGCTTCCAAGTTGGTCAGATGGGCACACTTTGCCTCCCTGATGAGCCGAAGGTTGCCGTGATTGCTTCTACATCGTGGTTTCCACCACCGATCGGCACCCTGAGCGAGCTCAATGCCCCGACATCAGTCAGGAATATGGACAGCGACAATAGTTGTGAGCCCAATATAGGCAATCTAGCAACAGAAGTCGGAGCCTATGGCTCTGGATCTGAAAGATGCGGCAGCAACAGCTTCCCCAGCCATTATATGTGCACCGTCATCAACACTGGCGGCAATGGTGGCACTCGGGGTAACACCGGTACTGGCGGAGGTATCCTAGTCGTGAATAGTGGCCCCTCCAACGGCGCCCCCACTGACAACGGGCCAACAGACCATCCTCCTGGCAAAGGACCCATCCAGAAGATCAGCCACACCTCTCTGTGAATGAGCATACCCTAGAGCGCGTACTGATCAAGCTCAATGGCGCTGAGTGGGCTCGCTGCAGGGAGGCCCTACAGGGTAACCCCCTACCACCAAACTCATCACAAGAGATGCTAATGGGTTATCACTGGCTGCTCAAGGAGGAGTTCAAGCGACAGCAACAAGTAATCGCCCAACTCGACAAGCGCAGAAGGGCAGCGGATGAGTTGAGCCTTCGACGAGCTCAGCTCTCTTCCATCGGAGGATCATCCTCTAGAGGCAACGACCAGGAAGCCGCCAGAAGACGCTCTCGACTAGCTCACCTCACTAGTAGGGAGTCAGAAGAGGCCACTCGACTCCTTGACTTCTCGTCCATGAAGCCATGCACCGATCTACGATCGCTGGCCTGGGACTAGTCGAAGCTATGCTCAGCAAGGATCCAACACTAGAGCCAAGGAAAGCCAAGGCTCTGGCCAAATACTACTCTCCTTCCTCCTACAGCGACGATGACCATGACTTGTCGCGGTGACACCGCTCACAACGACACGGTTACAACTACGACGCGCGTGATGACATCACACAACGCAAGGTCGACAAGATGCATGCAAGGCGCGCCCGCTCGACAGACTCGTAAGATGATGGGACGGAGCTCTGCGGTGCCAGCTGCTTCCATAGAGCCAAAAGAGTTCGAAATCCCATCAGAGAACCCAAAATTCGAAGGCCTCCAAGATCCGAAGATCTGGCTGGAGGATCATATTTCCTCCATCGGGCTACACGGCGGAACCACGAGCACGGCTATGCAATGACTCCAGCTACAGCTGCAAGGCACAGCTTGTGCATGGATTAACAACCTCCCACACGGATCGATCTGCAGTTGGGATGAGCTGGTTAACAGCTTCGTGCGGAACTTCAAGGGAACTCACAAAAGGCCCGCATCAATCGAAGAATTAAGAGCCTGCTAAAAAAGACTGGTGAGTCGTTGCTCTTATTATTTCAGAGGTGGTCCATCATCAAATACTCTGCAGAGGACATCTCTGAGGATCCCGCAATTGACGTATTCAACGGTGGCGTACGCCACAGAGAGCTCAGGGAGGAGCTAGGCCGCTCGAAGCCCAAAACAATCGACCACCTGATGGAGATCGCGAATAGGTGGGATGATGGAGAAGAATCGGTGAAAAACAACCGTGCACACTTAGACGATGATGACGACCTCGGTCACACACACGATTGCCGAGGAAAACGCCAGATGCGTGGATATGAGGACCACAATGAAGTCGACATGGTCGCGGCTGGCTATGCCGAGAAGCGCGACGATAGCAACCGCAACAGCGGATACCGCAGCGGTGGATACCGCAACAGCAGGAAAACCACGCAAGTATGGCAACGCCGTACTCGCGATGAGGCACCTGGAACGTCTATCCAGGACAAACTGTCTGGACCTTGTAACTTACATTTCTACATTGACAAGCACGACGGCAAGAAAAAATCCAGTCACCTCCTGAAGTACTACCGCGTGTTCCTCAGGCTCCACGAAGTCCTGATCCAAATGAATCGTGACGCGATAAACCAAGGCTACAGAGCTGCCTCGGGTGCCGTGGCCCACGGAGCGCCACCACCACCACCCGGGCCACCCCCACCCGCGGCTGCGCTAGTCCAGGACAATGGAGGCGAGCAGTACCCACGACCGTTGGGGAATATGGGCATGATCCAGAAAGGATGCCCCTCCAATAGAGTGCAAAAGTCAATCACTCGATAAATAAATTTGGCGGTCAATTCTCCACCCCCAAAAAATGAGTACCTCAGTGGGTGCGAGTCCTGTATCACCTTTGATAAGAATGGTCGAGGCGCAAATTGGCGGCTTTGAGATGAGTCGTGTCTTCATGGACGGTGGCAGCGGCATCAACCTCATGTTCACCAGCACCTTGCGCGCCATGCGAATCCCCCTGTCATGCC
Organism: Avena insularis; assembly: GCA_023614405.1. NCBI lineage: Eukaryota > Viridiplantae > Streptophyta > Magnoliopsida > Poales > Poaceae > Avena > Avena insularis. Next base: position 509,669,816 of record CM042690.1, read on the forward strand.
TAGAAACGTCCGACGATATTCCACGACATCATCCTAGGGAAGGGTGCATACCCCCTGGGCAAAATCAGATTAGATGTCATGTTTGGCATGTCAGCAAACTTTCGGCGAGAACGCATCGAATTCGAAGTGGTGGACTGGCCCTCGTAGTACCATTGCATCCTCGGATGTGTCGCGTTCGCGAGGTTCATGGCAGTGCCACACTACGCCTACCTGCAGAAGAAGATGCTGGGTCCTAACGACATTATCACCATCAACGGAAGCTTCGAGAGGTCAGACAACTGCGATAGGGAATTCAATAGAATCTCCTAGTCTTTCGGCATGCAGGAGGAGTTGGTGAGGCTGAAAGAGTTGACAGACAACAGTCTACCTCCTCCGAGTAAGCCAAACTCACCTGATTCGTCCTTCGACACAACTGTCCACACCAAGGCGGTCCAGGTCCACCCAACAGGGCTGACCAAGATGGCCCTTATCGCTAACAACTTGAGTCCCGCATAGGAACTCATGCTCGTCGAATTCCTTTGTGAGCACTGGGAAATATTTGCCTGGTGTCCATCGGACATGCCAGGGGTTCCCAGGGAATTCTCCGAGCACTCACTCAACATAAATCCTAAAGCAAGACCAGTGAAGCAGACGATACATCGACAATCAGAGCCAAGGGCAAAACTAGTCGGTATGGAAGTCAACAGACTCGTCGACGCTAACTTCATACGAGAGATCAGGGAAAGCACCTGTGTAGAAAACCCCTCCCTCGTTCCTAAAAAGGAAATGGATATCCTGTGGATGTGTGTGGACTTCACTTCCTTGAACAAACATTGCCCAAAGGATCACTTACCATTGATGTGGATCGACCAGATAATTGATTCTACCACGGGATGCGAGGGCCTCTGCTTCCTCGATGCCTACTCAGGCTACCACCAGATTTGAATGAAGGAGGAAGACCAGGATAAAACTACCTTCATCACGCCCTTTGGCGTCTTCTACTACACAATGATGCCCTTCGGGATGAAAAACATAGGGGCAACCTACTAGCGGTGTATGCAGGCCTGCCTCAAGAGCCAGCTTGGCTGCAACATTCAAGTCTATGTTGACGACATCATCGTCAAAACTAAGCAGGAAGCCTCGTTACTCAATGATCTTCGTGAGACCTTCGATAACCTCGACCGCTACCGGATCAATCTAAACCCGGACAAATGCACGTTCGGTGTACCATCTGGGCAACTGCTTGGGTACCTCATCTCTGCGAGAGGGATGGAGGCTAACCCGAAGAAAATAAAGTCCATACTGGCCATGGAGAAGCCAAAGAACGTCAAAGGCGTCCATCAGCTAGCTGGGAGAATCGCGACACTCAGCCGATTCATCAGTCGAATGGGCGAGAAGGCACTACCGTTCTACCAGCTCCTTCGTAAAGCTCAAAAGATCGAGTGGATGGAATAAGCTTAAGAAGCATTTGAAGACCTCAAGCGTCTACTATCCACTTCGTCGGTGTTGGTAACACCTTGGGAAAAGGAGCCCCTATTGCTATACATCTCCGCCACCAACCAGGTGGTTAGTACCGTGCTCGTAGTAGAATGAGCCGAAGAAAATAAAGTCCACAGATTACAACGCCCAGTCTACTACCTCAGCGAGGTGCTCACACCGACAAAACAGCGGTACCCACATTATCAGAAGCTAGCATACGGCATCTTCATGATAGCCCAGCGACTGTGCCAATACTTCTAGGAGCACCCCATCACTATGGTGAACGACGCTCCACTAGGGCACATCCTCAACAACCCCGACGCCACCGGATGAGTCGCGCTTTGGGGGATAGAACTGTATCCAGGAGACATCACATATGAGAAGAAAGACACGATCAAGTCACAAGTAATCCCGGACTTCCTTGTCAACTGGATGGAGAACCAGCTCCCCGACACGCTAGACATGTCCTGTCTATGGACAATGCACTTTGATGGATCAAAACATCGAGAAGGAGCTGGCGCCGGCGTCATACTGACATCACCACAAGGAGACAAGATGAGGTACGTTCTGCGAATGCAGTTCCGTGCCTCCAAAAATGAAGCTGAATACGAGGCCTTGCTCCATGGGATGCGGATGGCCAAAGCATGTGGTGCAACATGACTCGTCATCTACGGCAACTCTAAGATGGTAGTGGATAAAACCATGAACCAGTGCGATGCCCTTGAGCGACAACATGATCGCCTACCGCAACCTTGATGACGCACTCGAAGGAGACTTCGACGGCTGTGAACTGTGGCACATTGGCCGCGAGAGCAATGAAGAGGCAAATACACTCGCCAACATTGGCTCCATCTGTGCCTCGGTGCCACCTAGAGTATTCCTAGAGAAAATCCGTGAACGCTCCATCAAGCCAAAGGCTCCAAAGAAGCAAACCAACACTTCAAAGGACTCGGGGGCTACGCCACTCGATGAACTCAAAGCACTTGAGGATAAGGAGCCAGAGACAGGACTCGAAGGTCCCATGGAGGTCATGATGATCGAGCCATCCTCGACACAACCATACATCACATACCTGCTCAGCAAAAGGTTGCCACATGACCCGACAGATGCGCGGCATATAGCACGACGATCAAAGGCTTTCGCCATCATCAACGGCAAACTGTATAACTGCATCATCACAAGAGTCCTTCAATGACGCGTCTCCAATAGAGATGGAAGAGCCATCCTTCTCGAGATTCACAAAGGCACTTGTGGTCATCACGCCAGAAGTCGCACCCTCATCGCCAAAGCTCTACGAGCAGGATTCTACTGGCCAACAGGAATGCGCGACGCTAAGGACATCGTCCAAAGGTGCAATGCTTGCCAAAGATTTGCGGACAAATCGCACGCACCTAGAGCAGAGCTCAGGCTAATACCTGTGGCCTGTCCCTTCGTGCAATGGGGACTCGACATGGTCAGCAAGCCGCAAGAATCTTCACCTGGAGGTTACGTCTACCTTGTCGTCGCAGTCAACAAATTCACCAAGTGGATTAAGCCCATGCCAGTGACAAACCAATCAGGAGCCATTGCCGTCAAATTCTTCGAGTCCATCGTATTCCGGTTTGGGGTGCCTTACAGCATCATCACGGACAACGGGACAAACTTCACCTTGAACGAATTCCAGGATTTCTATGAAAACCTGGGAATCAACATCAGCTACGCTTCGATGGCGCACCCTCAGACCAATGGTCAAGTCGAAAAGGCTAACAGCCTCGTCTGTAGCGGCATCTAGAAAAGTCTCCTCAGACCACTCGAAAGAGCTGCTAGGTGTTGGCCCGAGGAGCTACCGTCGGTACTATGGATCCTGCGCACAACTCCAAATAACACGATAGGCTATACTCCATTTCATGTTACACGGTGCCGAGGCAGTACTACCTGCAGAAGTATGCTACAAGGCCCCAAGGGTCATAGCATATAGTGAGGCGAAATCAGTTGCCGCACTCGAAGACTCTGTCGACCTCCTCAACAAAGCACGCGAGATAGCAGCGGAACGATCCACGATCTACCAACAAAATCTACGCAACTACCTCAGTCGAAGGCTACGCCCAAGGTCCTTCATTGAAGGAGACCTGGTCCTGTGACTAAAGCAGCAAGGATACCTCAAGCTCGAGTCCCCCTAGGAGGGACCCTATGTGATTACCGAAGTAATCCTAGGTGGAGCGTATCGCTTGAAAGACGTAGAGAGTGGAGTCAATACTCCAACCCTGGAACATTCGGCATCTGCGTAATATCTACCCTTTGATGTTTTTACTTTACAAATAAGGCTACTCAGCCAGGCTACTTAGCCACACATTGTGTCTCCTGATATTCTGTGAATAAATAAAGCTAAGTGCCTACGTCCTTGTGTTTCTGTTTTTTAATTGCAATTACACCACTCGGGGGCTGCACCACCCTTTCTACCTCGTTACACGAATAATAAAGTAACCTTACCAGCTGATGTACTATTAATTGAACCCTTGGTAAACCCAACCCAGCTGCAACGCACCTGAAAGGTTGACAAGGTGCTAAGATAAGTATGCGTCAGGATAACAAAAAAGGAACTATAGAGTACAAGCAACTCGAAAAATACACAAGCTAGCAAGCTTTACATAAAAAGGGTAACAAAAAACACCCAACTTACTTATACAGACTTTACAAAACCTATACAGCTCTATGCAGGTCCAAAACTACTCTATTGGCGTAAAAGGAGAACGTTGGTACGCTCCTCGAACAACTCGATGATGTCTTCGCCTAGGTGATAAACCGCCCGATAATGGGGCACCATGTTCCACGCCATCCCCTCCGGCGGGAGTGGAGGTCCTGCAGCAACAACTACCAAATCCAGATCGGGTCGATGCAGGCGCACAAGTGCCAGTGCAACCTTGGCACCCACGACTAACTGCTGACGCACACACTCGTGAACTGCACTGGCATCCTGGAACTTCTTCAATAAAGATAACAAGATTGAAGGCCCCGCGTCCAAGGGGAACATTGCCCGAAAGATATGCTTCAAGCACGACTGCGCCTTCTTCAAATAAAGAAACACCTGTGACACATGATCCTGCAATGTCGCCAACGAGACTGTGCGATCCCAATCAACCCAAAAGTACCCGCTAGATTCCAGTTGCTCCTGGGTCAAGCTGGTTAGATGAATGTCGACTCACTCCCTCTCTTCCTGCGGACGACGAGTACTAACAACTGCAAAGAGCAGCAAAAAGCATAAGGGCAGCTTGCCGCCACAAGTGGCCAGAAAAGGAGAAGAAGCTAAGGAAACTAACACTCTAATTGCTTATTCAACTGAGCCACCTCGCCTAGAAGATATTTCTCGTGTTCACTGGCTTTTTCGGCCTTCGACTTCCACACGTCAGTGCTGCCACGGATCATGGGAATCTCTCGCTCCAAGTGTTTATGCGATCACGCAATTGAGACAACAACGACAATTCCTCCACCTTTGAACGTGGTTGCGCCATAGGTTCATCGGTGGGAGGTGCGTCAGATGGCTCACTCGAAGGACCCTATCCAAGTAGAGGAATAGACGGATAAGACCAACCATTCAAAATAGCACCAATAATAAAAACATTGAGTTTAGCAAGTTCAAAAGGGAGCAACCCCACAAGCACAACACAAGGCAAAATGTGTCTGGAGAAGCTAGAGTATTACAAAAGGACGACAAAGGGATAACCTATAGCTACGCATTGGCACTCGGGGGCTTCCTCGAGTCGGTGGCAGCCTCCGACGCCATGGCCTTTTTGGTTACAGCTTTTGATGTTGTGGCTTTCGCCGTCTTCGACCGCCTCAGATCCGCCAAATATTTTGCGAGTGTCTCAATGAGCCGATGCCCATATTTATGACAATGAGTGGCCAAGGGAGCAAACACTACCTGCTGGCCATCTGTAGTAACCAGCATCGCCATGGAGACCATGCTCTGGTTCAGATCAACACGATGGTCTTGCGCCATTCCAAGTCCCATGGTAGCTTTGACCCCCTCTACGCATTCTTGAAATCCATAGGCATGCCTCCAGCGAAGGACTCCACCAAGCCATCAAGATCTTCGATAAGCTTGTCCTTGGGGACCATCTCCTCTCAAAGATGCTGATAACCCACAAGTATAAGGGATCGTGTGTAGCCTTTTCGATAAGTAAGAGTGTCGAACCAAACGAGGAGCTAAAGGTAGGATTAATATTCTCTCAAGTTCTATCAACCACTGATACAACTCTACGCACACTAAACATTTGCATTATCTAGGAAATAAAACTAGAGCAACAATACGAGTAATAGAGATAGCTTTGCATGATAATAAATAACAAGAAAATTAATCTAGTTGCTGCAGCAATAAAATACACTAAACTAAGAGAACCATGAGCGTGGAATGGTGGTGGTAATTGTGGTGGCTTTGTCCAAGTTTAAATAGCGAATAGATCAGGTTCGTTGTCTTCGATGCAATTTTCTATGTGGGAGCGACTAAATATACATGCGCTTCACTACTTGGAATTACATGTACTATATGATTGGATTGTTAGCAAATATCCTTAAGTATTAACATTGCATTAAGGTTTCCCCAACCTTAGCCTTAAGTTTAGTGGTCCTCTTACTCCCATACGTGCATAGTTCCGGTTCGTGTCCTCAGGTTTCTGTCACTCCGACAGAACTCCCCCTTCCTTTTACACATACTACAAACCCTATGATTTTTAATCCATGCGCACACAAATATAATGGACACCAAAGGACTGTACCATATCAACATACAACTCTATTGAACCAAAGACGTTCAACCATTCAATCTAAGAACAAAGAAACAACGCAAACATGACATAGATCATAGGATTATTAACTTATAGCATTAAAACCATGTTTACATATGACGGTATAGAGGTGTGTGGGAGGATGAACCACTGCATACTAGGAGGATTAGGAGATGGAGATGGCGGTGAAGATGGTGAAGAGCGCGGCGGTAGCGCCAGCGGCGGCGCGAGGGACTCCTTCCCTGCGGCTGGTATCATGGGGGAGCACCGCCCTTTAGCCCCTTCCTTCATGGCTTCTTGGGAGCCCTCCCCCATGGAGATGGGATCCATGGAGGAGGAAAAACCGTGGCTTTGGCGGCTGCAAATTCGTGGGTGGAGATGCGTTGGGAGAATTAGGTTTCCTCCCTTTATATAGCTTCTCGGATTCCCGTCACCCCATCTTAGGCTGCAGTAAATCGGGTCTAGCGGGTCCGCCCGGACTCGGAATCAGCTAAATTTTATGTCCAGAACTTTTGTCGCGAAATTTCCAACAACTTTGTAGTTGAATAATTTTCCGTTTGACGCCTTCTACAACCCGAAACAGAACCATCTTCAAAAAGAGTTCTGAGACAGATTTCTGGAAAAACCCAATTTGACTCCAACAAGGTTTCCACTTGTATTTTTGGTAATTTCTACACATCAAAGTGTAAAACAAGAACATTGTGCACTTTTGCAACTATTAGTAGGTTAATCCAAATAAATCATAAACTTTATACAAAAATGAGTGTCAAAAGCATATTATTAGCATAAAACCATCAAAAATTATAGATACGTTATGGACGTACCAGACGCCCAAGCACACCCTTGGCCTTCTTGAGGGAATCCTTGACGGAGACGCTGCGGTCTTCGACTACAGCTATGGCGCCTGCCAAAGCATCTTTGCAAGCCAAACCTTGAGAGTTGAAGTCCACACCGGCAACATCTGCAGAAGACATAGATGAGCACAACCAAACACAGGCAAATGTAGAGAAAAAAATGGTGTAGCATCATACCTAAGAGTGCCTTAGCAATAGAGAGAACCTATTCCACGAACACTTTCTCCCTGTCAGCTATAGCGGAAAGTAGGTCCTCCTCGTGCATCTTCGACTCCTGGGCGGAGCGTTCCAAGGCTTCGAGTGCCTCGTCGCGTTTCTTCTCCGCTGCGGCAAGACCCTTCTGAGGGAATTCATACGACGGAGGAGTTCATTGTTCTCACCTGCAAAGAATGATAGAAAACTCAAGCCTAACGATTTCCTGTGCCAACAATACAAACATAAAAAGTGCAAGATCACGTTCGAACACGCGATGCTGGGTCTCCAACGAGGCGAATAGATTCCTTCAAGACAAGCTGCAAGAAGACAAGCATTAGAACCAACCTAATTTTGACTGACATGTCAAGAAAACTTACATGCTCCTCCAGGGACTCCGAAATTTCTTTCTGCATAGATGTCTGAGTAACCATCTAGTGCCCCCCAATGTGGGGGGAACTCGAAGAATTGGCACTGGAGGTGGCCGCCACCTGGGGAGAATGCGACTGCTCTGCCACATCCTTATCTTTGGAGTCCGCGAATCCAGTCTCCTTCACAAAGCGGCAGTCATCGGACAACGACGATGCAATTTTGCTACAACAAAAACATACAAAAACAACTTTAGAGAAAAAGATTTCAGGACACAAGGTAAAATTACCAGAAGTACAAACTTACCAGTCAAAGTCATTGATAGCCATGAGATTCGACACATTTTTGATGGTTTTCTCCCGGATTTGATTGTTTTCTAGCTTTACCTAACGCTAATACTTTGATAGCGAAGAAAACTTGGGTTTTAATGTGTATTTTAGGTTCTAAATGTTAACAGAAGGTTTTAACAAGAGGAACACAATATTCAGGTGAAAAAAAGCAAGACTATTTTTGGAAGCAATCGAGGGAGGCATACATAGGCTTTAACGAGCAACTATACAGCGATAATATTTTTCCGGCCGTATATTTCCTGCCATATAGTTGCTGCCGCCTCCATCTTGTCAAAAGGGACAACTTCATTGAAGAGGCTAGACGCGAAATCATAACACACCAGCCGCCATCCCATCCAGAAAGGAGAAAGTAGAGATCCGGAGAATAAAGGGGGGACGTTCTTCATCTCGCTCCATGATCTTCGATCTCCTAGCCATCACACCCCCATAGCCATTACTTGTACTTGAGAGAGAGAGAGAGAGGTCTTCACTTTGCAAGATTAGGGTTTGAGATTGTTTTTTCCTATCTTGAATTGTGTTGGATTACTTTTCTATTCTTATTGTGGATCTCCACGGTAATATCGAGAAGAACTACCTTTATTTAATTATATCAATGATGCTTTCTTATCTCATGTGTGAGTAACTTCGTTGGTCGTGGGAGATGTAAGGGATTGGTGAGATGTGATGTGCCTCCATATATTTTTCATTAGTTTGTGATTGATTTTAATTACTATATTATGTGTGCTTGACTATTTGTGGGATGCCTAATTCTTGTTGTCCAATTAAGGGCATAGACAACACGATGCTTTGTTCTACATAGATAGGATCTTGTTCGCTAGCAGACCGGCGACCCCCGAGTGACACGGGGATATCAATGGAAAACTAGTTGACTCGAGGATAACGAGGAACCACTGTGCTTATTGCATTAGTCCGATCCAAGGAGCTTAATTTCTAAGCAACCTGAAGGGTCTTAATCGTCTAGTGTTTGACCATGGTTTTGGTAATAGACTAGTAGGATGAAATCTACCAAGAGGAGTTCTGGGTATTTATGGGTTGTTCGCCTACCCATATACTTATTAGATTAAAATTGTTACATTTATCATTCGTCCACCTGGCACATTCAATATCACCATGAACCGTATCTCCCCGCGCCTTCTGAGTCATCTGTAGAAAACCACAAACAACCAAATTGTTCTTTAGTTTTATGCTTTTTTATTTCTGAAGTTTACATTTTAGTTTTATTTAAATACATCAAGTTTAATCCAAATTTCATTCTTATTTCCACACTTGCAGTCAATTCCCTCGAAGACTCGTGGCAACTTTGAGTGTGACAGAGACTTCACTCATAAACACTAACCTTTGGGCTCCCTGTGGGATCGATATCTATACTACGAAACTAGCTACAAATGATCTGTGCACTTGCAGACATCAAGCTATTTTCTAGTGCTGTTGTCAGGGAGATAATCGCTAAGTGTTTGTATCTTGACATTTCAGGTGTTACTACTACACAATGGTCTCCCTAGGAGACAAAGGGTCTACACGCTCTGGTAGGACCTATTTACCAGATTATTTTGAGCGCGTGCCTATTCAAAGGCGCGAAGAAATTATTGAAAAACATTTAAGATCACACAAGGTTGAAGTTGAAAACGTGAGTTATTTTATGGAAATTATGTCCATTTACAGGACAACTCCCAAGAAACATGAGAAAACTCCTAGAGAATACAGTGCTCCAAACTCTGCTTTCTTTAAACAACCAATAGAATTTCCTAACCCTGGAGTTAGAGAATATCGATTTGATGGTGGAATTATTAAAATTTTGTAGGAAAAAACTTTCAGTGGAAGGGAAGATGAAGACCCAGGAAGACATATTAGAAAGTTTGACGATTTGATGACAACACTTGGACCAAAAGGTTTGCCAAGAGACTTCTCTCATCTAAATTTTTTTATTGGTCTCTTAAAGGTAAAGTTCTAGACTGGTTATATTCTCTCCCTCGTCATTACATTAAATGTTGGGAAAACTGTATTGTCAAATTCATAAACAGGTTTAATCCTTTTAAAAAGGTAACTGAAACTACAAAGAACATAGGCAACTTTAGTCAGAACATGGGAGAAAACTACCCACAAGCCTGGGATATATTTTTTGGAATGACCAATGGAATTCCTAATCATGGCTATTCTGAATCAACTATTTTCCATTTATTTTACCATGGTCTTAATACTCAAAGTAGAGAGTTGCTTGACTTATCAGCAGGAGGACCGATTAATACTTTAACTGTTAAAACATGTTTAGAATTAATGTTTACTAGGGCTAAGAGTGATTCTATATACAATCCTGATTTCGAGACTAAGTTAGAAAAAGGGATGCTTCATATAAATCCTGATATTTTGCCTGAAGTACGCAAAACAATGAAAGAAAAAGGTGTACCTTCTAAACTTGTTAAGGAAAACAAAGTAAACTTGTTACAAGTTTTTACTGAGGAAGATGAAACTAGAAATGTTTTTCAAGAATTAAAACATCGACAAGCAAAATCTCATAATAACCTACATAAGAATTTTCAAAGACATAAAAAGTTTTTGGTAGAACTCACGGAAAATTATGATGAGATTGTCCAAGAAATAAATTTATTTCACAAGTATCTTAGTATGATTGAAACCCAATGTGAACAAATAGCATCTGGTTATCAAATTTTTCTTCGAGATGATATAGATATTCCTGTTTCTACTAATATTGTTACAAGAAGAGGTGCAGTTGTTACAGGACCATTAGGACCACCAAAATATGAAGCTGGGAAAGAGAAAAAAGAAAAATCCTTTCTCAAAGCAGTCCAAGAAGATGATACACTGGTGGATCCTCAAGATGAAACTGCTCAAGAAACACAAGATCAAACCAAGGAGGACCAAAATGATGCAGAGAATGACCATTATGACTCTAATATAGAGACGGCTGATCCAAGAGAAGAAAAAGAGACAAGCAATGAAGATGAAGTTGTTGTAGTAGAGAATAATAAAAGTGATAAGAAACAACAAAAGTAAGTGACAAAAGAACCCGATCCCCCACAACAGGAAAAAGGCAAGAATAAGAAAGGTGAGCAAAATCTTCCTTATCAAGACTGAAAAAAGAAAGCACCGGATCAGGTAATCTATGATTCTTTCAAAAAAGCACTTGGTGGTCTTTGTCTAGAAATTCCATTTGCGCATGCAATAAAAGTTCCCACCTATTCTAAATTCCTCCGTGATATTCTTAGTAGAAAGAAAGAAATAACTGAAACCGTTGACATGGTAACTACTTATCCTGCTAATGGGAAGCTATTGTCTAAATCGGGAGATCCCGGAATACCAACTATTTCATGCTCAATTGGAAAAACTAATATTCACAATGCCTTGTGTGATTTAGGTGCAGGAGTTAGTGTAATGCCATATTCCCTCTACAAAAGGTTAGGATTAGTGGAGTATTCCCCTACTACTATCACTTTATAGATGGCTGACAACCCATTGGTATGATTGAGGATGTTCTACTTAGAATAGATGAGCATGTTATTCCCACTTATTTTATTATTCTTGAAATGCCAGAGGATGAAAAATCATCTATAATACTTGGAAGACCTTTCCATAGTATAGCAGGAGCGTCAGTTGATTATGCTAAAGGAAAAATAATCTTCAATGTTTATGATGCTGAAATCATTCGGTATTTTCCAAAGAAGATAAAAGCAAGAGAAAGATATATTCCACCAGCAAAACGAGTTCATGTGGTAAGTGCCTTTGATAAGGGGCAACCCAAGGTAAGAATTCAAGAACAGAGAAGGGGCTGAGTTATTCAACCATCCTTAATAAAATGCTTAATGAGAGTTAAACCCATCACATTAATAAAATAAACTAAAGAATAAAGTGTTCATCGCATTCCTACAACTTTTTCATAGACATTCTTGCAGAAGCGCGCCCATGAAGATGCAACTGTCAAAAAGTAGTAGAAACATCGATTGAACAAGTGTGGAATAAGTATAAAAATAGAAGTTTGAGTTTTATCTACAAAAATTAGCTTAATCATTTTTTTCCAGATCAAAAAGTGAACCTCTAGTTGAGGAGAAGAAGATAGGTAGAGCTAGGAATCCTGCTCTATACATGTTGTTTTTGAACGATAATTTCAACTGTCATTTTTCTATCAAAAATAAGTTGTTTTGCTAACTTTCAGGATAAGAAGGTATTCTCGAAGAAATAGAATTTTTTTGATGACTACTAAAGGTTTAACGACCAACTATATAGTGGGAATAACAATACCGACCGTATAGTTCTGGCCGTATAGATATCTTTGCCATCAACAATTTTTTTTGCATAGGCATAGAGGATTTAATGACCAACTATATGGAGGGAATAAAAATTTCGGCCATATATCTCCGGTCGTATAGATATCGATGCCTTCCTACAATTTCTTCTCAGAAGTACTAATGGTTTAATGACCAAGTATACAGCGGGAATAAAAATTACAGCCATATAGTTCCGGTCGTATAGATATCGATGCCTGTTTTAGAAAATTTATCTCGAGGATACAGACGGTTTAATGACCAACTATACAGCGGGATCATTATGATCTGGCCGTATAGTTGCATCTGTATAGTTGTGTTCTGCATAAAGAAACCCTAACTGGCAGCACCGCCGCAACTATATGGCGGGAACAACATATCTCACCCATATAGTTGTGGCCGTATAGTTCAGTGCGACCTCATAATCGCGCTGTGGTGGCTAGGTTTCTTCTCCCTCCTCACTTTTTCTCTCATATGCTCTCTCCAAACCTCTCAAAACCCACCTAGAACTCTTGATTCTTTGCGGTTTTGTTCGTTTGAGTGGGGGAATCAACATATCGATATGTTTATCTCCCTATCCATGCTTTATTTTTAGATTTCCATGGTTGAAACTCTCACATTGATCTAGTGGATGAACTCAAGCTTATTTTGCTTTTACTCTTAATCTCTCATGTTAGGATTAAATTTTTCCACGTAGAACCATTCGTATATCATTTAGAAACCATATGCCTAAGGTTTCATGGTGAATTTTTTCAGTGCATAAGGATGAACAAAATTGGTAGCATTTTTCGCAAGGGAAAGTGCCAACGTGGCGAGTGTTCGGGGCACCGAGCCGAGCTCAACCCCAAGCTGGCCATAGTTTCATTGAGGAGGAGGATGCCCGCATGTTGGGCCGATGATAGCTTTCTTGCCGCGACAGGGTTGAGGGCGGACTTCGACCTCATGTGTGAAAATTCAAGACTTGCAGTACTAGCCTATGCAAGTCACAACACCTATGCCGAGCTCACCTATGAGTTCCTTGCCTCCTTCGATGATGACCACAGGGAGAAAGGTAATGCATGCACGATAAGCTTCACCATGAATCAACAACATTATGAAATAACTTTCGAACAATTTTGTAATGCTTTCGGCTTCCCTCACAATGGGGGAGTCAACTGTTACTAACCTATACAACATCACAAGTGGAGAACTTGAGAGATTGTTTCTATTAATTGTGGCAGGGACCTCTACCAGAAGAAGATGTCCATCATTTAGAACCCAACAATTCGCTACCTTCCTCGCCAACACAATGTTGGGAAGAGGAGATATTGGTTCCATGGCCAATGCGGACATGGCAATGATCACCGAGGTACACTTCCCCAATGCACCGCAAAGTCCCAATCCTGGGGATCTACTCATCTAGCACTTCCATCACCAGAGTAACAAGACAAAAGGTGACATTCGCATTGGTGGATTGGTAACCCACCTTGCTCATCAATTAAACCTTATCTTACATGTGATGCAACCTATTGATGGCTCCAAACTTATGGTTGTCAAATATTTGACTGCTTGTAGCTTCCTCGGTGTTTAAGGATCTAACAAGAGGCTCTGAGCATATCAATTTGGTTATCCAGGTGATGTGCAGGTTGAGCAGGTTCCGTTGCCCTGTTCCCAAGCCTTCTCGATTATGGAGAAGGACACATGGATCCTCACCAAGGATCAAGTGGTGGAGATCATGGCTGAACTCCAGCCTGATCAAGAGGAAGATGAAGAAGGAGAGCAGCAGGATGAGGATGAGCAGGAGCAGGAGTAGGAGCAGGAATACAACCCTGCTTGGGAGGGACTACAGCAGCAGCAGGGGGGACCGTGGGACCCATGGCCCAATCAGCCACAATAGGGGTTCAACTATGTCCCCTATCAAGAATTTCAGCAGCTCAACCAGCGCGTTGGGGAGATTGACCACACTCTACAAGGAGTGAATGAAGATGTGAGTGCCTTTACTCAAAAGTTTAGTCACTTCATGACCAACTTCCCCAATTACTACCAGCAGTATCTGCACCAGCCGCCGAATGACGGCAACAACTGAGCCTTGCAATATCCTAAGCTTGGGGGAGGTTTGAAAACCTCCAAACCTTGCATTCATATTTTTATTTCTTATTTTGATTTATTTTACTTCTTCAAAATTGCATGTTTACTTTCAGTTTGCATTCCTAAACAAAAAGTACAAAAAAAATTAGTTGTGACTTTTATTGCAAGTTCGTTTCTTTGTTTCTCTCGGAGATTGCTCAATTTCAGGTGACATGGCAATAGGGAAATATAGAGGGGGTTCGACTCAAGTACGAGAACAAAGCAAGCAAGAGGAGGTATCACATTCCTTTCATCACCTTTTCTGCAACCTTAAATTGATCCTACAATTATTTACTCGCTTGCACTGGAGTCACACCCCTCTTAGCTTGATATCCTATAAATTCTATTCCTTTGCTAGTGTCTCCTTTTTAGCTTTGAAACAATGAGCAATGAAATTGGTTAAAAATATTTCCTCCATTTTTACAGCAAGAAAAATCATCCAAAAGATGACTTGAGTCCATGTTTAGCCCAAATGATTTGATTTTATAACTACTCCATCCCATTTGAGCTTAATATAAATAGACTCGATAGCACCCTTGAATGAAATTGTCCGATAAAATGGATGCTTCGAAGTAGTAGAGATTATGCCACTGCTTATCCTAATAATTACCATAAGATATTGCTTTACGCGTGTCATTACAACACTATCATGCTCCATGGGAAACTATTAACTCCGCTGGCCAATGAACGATCTAAATGTGGGAAACCACTTGATTCGGGTTATGTAAATGTCTCTAGAAGCAATGCTATGATGGGTAAAATTTTAGTCTCCGCATGGTTTCACGTTCCAAATGAAGTTGTAGTACTCCTCTAACCCACTATTGCTCAACAATTATTTATTGGCATGGCCACGAGTGCACAACACAGTCCCAATTAACATATTAAAGACAGTGGCATGATTTCTCTATGAAAGAGCTGAAGTTTTTGGAAGGCAAGGAAAGGAAAAAGGTGCTTTCAGAGAGTTGAAATTTTGACATGGGAATATATGAGTTGTTCTTAAATTGAATGTTTTTGGTGCCAACTTGAGTACTCTTAATTGATTAAATAAATAAGAGCAAAAAGTTTTCATCTCTCAACAAAGAGAGACACCAAAAGAATTTGTCTCACTTTCCTAGCTAAACTTTTGACACTTGCTTGGGCATATGATTTATTTGCTAGCAAGATATACATGGTTAGGAAGTGGACGCAGTGCAATCTTGTGAATACTTGTATGATCATGTTTAATATTGCAAGAATTGTGAAGAAAAGAATTTCACACCAATTCAAGCTTGTAAGTTCTTTTATTTCAGTCTCGAATCTCCACTATTCTTCCTTATTTCCTTGTCACTCGAGGGCGAGCAATATCTAAGCTTGGGGGAGTTGATAGCTTTGAGACTCGACACATTTTTGATGGTTTTTATTGATGGTTTTCTCCCGGATTTGATCATTTTCTAGCTTTACCTAACACTAATACTTTGGTAGCAAAGAAAACTTGGTTTTTAATGTGTATTTAAGGTTCTGAATGTGAATAGAAGGTTTTAACAAGAGAAACACAATATTCAGGCGAAAACAAGCAAGTCTATTTTGAAAAGCAATTGAGGGAGGCATACATAGGCTTTAACGAGCAACTATACGGCAGGAATATTTTTCCAGCCGTATAGTTCCTACCATATAGCGGCCGCCGCCTCCGTCTTGTCAAAAGGGACAACTTCCATAAAAAGGCTAGACGTGAAATCATAACACAACATCCGCCATCCCATCTAGAAAGGAGTAAGAAGAGATCCGGAGAAGAAAGGGGGGACATTCTTAATCTTGCTCCACGATCTTCGACCTCCTAGCCATCACATCCCCATAGCCATTACTTGTACTTGAGAGAGAGAGAGATCTTCAGTTTGCAAGATTAGGGTTTGAGATTGTTTCTTCCTATCTTGAATTGTGTTGGATTACTTTTCTATTCTTACTGTGGATGTAAGGGATTGGTGAGATGTGATGTGCCTCCATATATTTTCCATTAGTTTGTGATTTATTTTAATTACTATATTATGTGTGCTTGACTATCTGTGGGATGCCTAATGCTTGTTGTCCAAGCAAGGGCCCAGACAACATGATGCTTTGTTTGACATAGATAGGATCTTGTTCGCTAGCAGACCGGCGACCCCCGAGTGACACGGGGATATCAATGGAAAACTAGTTGACTCGAGGATAACGAGGAACCACTGTGCTTATTGCATTAGTCCGATCCAAGGAGCTTAATTGCTAAGCAACCTGAAGGGTATTAATCGTCTAGTCTCTAACCATGGTTTTGCTAACAGACTAGTAGGACTACTAAAGTTGGAATGAAATCTACCAAGAGGATTTCTGGCTAATTATGGGTTGCTCCCCTACACATATACTTATAAGATTAAAATTGTTACATTTATCATTAGTCCACCTGGCACAGTCACTATCACCATGAACTGTATGTCCCCGCGCCTTCTTAGTCATCTATAGAAAACCACAAACAACCAAATTGTTCTTTACTTTTATGCTTTTTATTTCTGAAGTTTACATTTTAGTTTTATTTAAATACATCCAGTTTAATCCAAATTTCATTCTTATTTCCACACTTGCAGTCAATTCACTCGAAGACCTATGTCAACTTTGAGTGTGACAGAGACTTCACTCATAAACACTTACCTTTGGGATCCCTCTGGGATCGATATCTATACTTCAAAACTAGCTACAAACAATCTATGGACTTGCATACATTAGTCATCATGGTTGAAAGAATCCTCAGACACCTCCTTCAGTGTCCTCAGCTTCTTCCGTGGAGGAGTATCCACGACGCGTACTGGCACCACGGGGATTGGCTCCTCTACCTCAGTTGAAGGACCCTCCGGCGTCACCGGTGAAGAAGCATCTGAGTCATCGCATCAGGAGCGTTTGCGAGTTCCGTTCTCGTTGGACTCGGGGGCTTCCTGCTCTTTAGCGACGGGGATGGTGGAGCCTGACTCGTCCTCCTCCTCTGCTTCTTGAGGGATTATTCCCTCAGGTTGAGGAGGCAGAACAGTAGCCACTTTCCAGTCCTGGCGCAAGTGGCAGCATCAGTATAAAGGGAAACCTAGCAGGCAATCGAAAAACAAGAAGAGGTAACAAGAAAGCCACCTCAAGCAGAGGGTGACTTGCATAGAACGGAGGCACGGCTGAGTCACCAGGGAGTTTCTCCTTGGCTAGGAACTTGGTCAGCATCCAAAACTTCCTGTCTACTTCACCCGAAGAAATATTTTCTCGGAAGATGTCGGTGACGTCTTCAACACTGGTGCAACAGCACATCGAATGCGCCCTAGCCTGCAGTGGCAGCACTCGATGATGCATCCAGGTGCTAATGAGGTCTACGCTACCCGCTTCCTTCCCTCGGATGAGTTGAAGGTCGCAGACACGCTTGTATAAAACCTCATTTTATTCGTCTTCACTAGGCATCACCATGTTCTTCCATGACCTCCTCCTTTTGCACTCTTCCTTTGAATCAAAAGGTGCGAGTCCGAAGTGTTCATCATTGACCTTCTAGTTGCGGATGTAGAACCATTTCTCCGTCCATCCTTGGACGGATGCATTAAACTTGATGGAGAAGTATTGGTCATTGGGGTCTACATGGATCCCGCAACCTCCTATATAATAGACTACCGACCGAGAGCCCGGCTTCCGCTTCAATTTGAAAAGTTTTTTGAAAAGACCAAAGTGTGGCTCGATTCCAATCCAGCACGCGCAAAGCGTAATGTAGCAAGGAATGTGGAGAATGGAATTAGGGGTCAGCTAATGGAGCTGGAGCCTATAGAAGTAGAGCAACCCTCGCACAAACTTGTGGAGGTGGATAGGGAGGCCACGAATGAGAAATGCGAGAAACATCACCCGAAATCCGGCAGGGGTATTGGGGATTACCTCGTCACCAGGCATCTGGGAATCAGCTTCATTAGCCAGGAGACTGCCATCCTGGCACTAGTTGAAGAGCTCCATCTCCTTTATGGCGGACCGCCGCCACAATCCATTGGTGACACGCATGCCCGCACCTTTCTTCTTGGTAGCTGCAGCAGCAGTACCAGAGCCCATCGCGGTGGCTCCCTTCCTGGCCGAAACAGTGGCAGTCGCAGATCCAGCAGCGGAGGCGCCCTTCTTCTTGCCCATCTTACGCTTGTGGTGGGAGCGCAGAAAGTAGCTCGGGAAGGTTTTGAGGCCATCCAGTGCATCAATGGAGGTGCAAGCAATGGAACAGCAAAAGCACAAGAACGGAGGTAGAGCGCAAGGGACAAGATGAATTGTGGGGAAAATTACCGCACGGAGATCCCTAATTAACCTCAGCACAGATGCAGTCCAATAGCCAGAAGTGCACCAACCAGACGCTTGGCGCAAATCCGGGTGGACGCGTGGCGATGCAAACTGTGAACCATTGCCCCACTTTTCCCATTACACACGAGAATCAAGGAGACGCAGTTAACACCAAAGATTACGCACGCCTAGTCAAATCCAAGTCAGAAATGGGGTCCCACTTTCATCACGTCCTGTCAAAACCGCTCACGCGGGCAAACAATGTCATCTCATCATCAACACTGACGTCATCCACTCCAGCAAGAGTATCTTTTGACTAAACTAGTCCTCACTTGACTCTTTGACTCGACCAAGTACTTAGGGGCTACTCCTAACAGGAGCGCTGGCTGCACACCAGAAAACTACATCGACATCGAAACATTTCGACAAGGTAATTGCACTTAAACCCCTTACTCGAATCAATGGTTCGATTATAGACTCGGGGTTACTCGCACAACGGGCGCTGGAGGCATATTCGAGTAAAACAGGCAAAAGACAACAGCATTAGAAAACATTCATAGTACCCATTGTAGGACTACTGTAGCTATGCCCCCTCCTTGTCCTTAGTGCTTGGAAGAAATGCTAGAGAGAGAGACATACATATAGAGCCAAATCTTGCTCACTTATTGTGCTGCAGCAGCCCTTCCTCCTCTCTGCCATGACCCAGAGCCCCACTACGCCACTCTCCACCGCCCAGCTTACCCAATGAGGAAACCATGGACCAAGCCCTAATAATTTGTGCACTTGGTGCACCATACACCATCCCCCTCGAGTTAAATAGGGAAGAAGCTCCCCTGCCTCTCCTTCAACCCTCATTTGATCCCTTCCCTTCCCACTTACCCCTCTAGAGGTCCACCGCCCTCTCCCTTGCTTTGTGCTACCCGAGAGAAGGAAGAAGAACTAGCCTCGGCCTCGAGCAAAATCAAGCGTAGCCTCTCCCCCCTTGCTCCGCTGGTCTGGCATGTCCCTCTCCCGAACTCTCCTTGCTATTCTGGTTCTAACCCTGGCTTTGTTTTTGACATGCAGCCACCGCAGTAGCCTCTCCGGCGAGCTTTGACGAGATCCGTTCGGGCGTCTACGCGTGAGCCGTTTTCCAGAAGCAAACGGCACCAAGCCGCCCTTCTCCAGATTCGTTGTCGTCGCTTGCGTCTCCCCGTCACCTCCATGGTCTTCTCCAAGCTCCCGGTGAGCCTCCCTCGTGTCCCCCGCCCTCCCTAGGGTTTCCTCTCGTCACCTCCATGACAAAGGAGGACGACGGCCCCTCTCGGTTCATCCATTTCTAATCGGACGGCGCAGGGCCGCCTATACCCCTTCGCCCTCCCCCTCTCACTGACTAGTGGGCCCGTCCCCAAGATTTGAAACCACAGCTCCCACGCGCCCTCGCTCGCGTGTTGGGCCGACCGACACCGTGTGACCCAATCGTCTCCCAGATCCTAGCCGGCTAACCTTTTTCTTTTATTCATTTTGTGTAGAGCCAGAAATTTGGCCATCAGTCTAAATCATTTTGAAAATGGAAACCAACTCCAATTGCCCAGATCTAAATTTCCTAGGGTTTCTGAATGTCTTCGTCAACATGCAGTACTCCAACATCACTAAAATAATACCTATATTAATCATAATAAAATACCTACCGAAATGAATCCATCTCAGCAATAAATTCTTTTTGTGAGTTTTACAACTCCAAATGGAGTAAAACCTTTGACTACTGAAAGTTATAGAGGATACCTTGCATGTAAGTGTCCCCATCCTAGTTTGTTTCCTTGTTTGCCCATAACAAAAATAACAATAATTAGCCAAATCTGCCTTTGGGAAATTCTTTAGGCCAAACCAAAATTGTTATTAATCAAATTCCAACTCCAAGTGATGTGGTACATTAGTACCTATTAAAACCTAGGAGATCACTATTTATTGATCCTCTTTCAAATTTAAATGAATTAAATACTTTTGTACATGGTTTATCACTAAATAAATCATTTCAGAAGCTTAGCAACTCCAAAAATAGTGATTCTAATTCCTACTGGAATGTATTTGTAATACCTATCCAATGTCCTTAACTTCATTCTTTTTAGACCTGTAAAATAATTCTGGTTAAAAAGACAAATACTGGGCAGAACAAAATTTGAAATTTTCCCAAGGGCATTATGGTAATTGTTTTGAAGAGAATCCAACACTCAGTGAATCAGTACTCAAAAATCTATTAATACATCCAAGGAAATAATTTTTGGACCTACATATCTTTTCTTGTGAATTATTTTCTCAAACTAGAGCTTCCATCACTAGAAAACTCATAAGAAATCAAAGAAAAATGACAAAATAGTGAAACCACTTTTGTTGGCCTTCTTATTTCAATATCTATTTGATGGTATCCTTTTTGTACATTGGTATCATATAGACCAAAGCCTTAGTTCCAAACCCCTTTATTAAGTGATTTTGGCAATTAAATCCTAAAGGAAATTCCACAAGTGTTTTTTCCATTACATCCAAATGCAACAAACTCCACCTATCCAAAACTTGCTGAATTGAATGATGTGTTGTATGTTTGTTCGATTTATTGTAAAGATGATGGTATGCCTTGTGTTGATTGTGTCTCTGTTTGCTTGCATGAATCCTCCTTGACAATGATAGTTGAGATTATATTGGAGACAGAAGAAGATGGTTACTTATATTGGTTATTATGGTATTAAAAAGAAGAAGTCCAGGGACATATATTGCCAGATTGCTAATTTTAGGCAAACCACCTTCTTGCTCATAACCCTTGTCCTATTGTTTTACTTATGCATGTTTTACCTACTGTTTATGAAACCGCATTGTTTTAATATATGATGAACTATATCTAGTAGTGGCTTGTCTCCTCCAAACTATTACACTTTTGTACTATTACGTACAACCCCTTGATGACATCGACTTGACGCTAGTATGGTAGAGGGTGTATAACATCATACCCCTTTGGAGACCCCATTTTAGCTGAAGCAATACTATAGGATGGGAAGACCCTCGAAAAAGCTTTACAAAATGTTTATGGAAAAACCTTGGCGAGGTTTGACCTACCAAGAGAAGTTTGATAAAAGAAAAAGGTTTTTGTTCTAAAAAATGCTAAAGGAAAGATGGAGGAAAAAGGTTTACAAAAACACACCTGGTTCTTTGCAGTTTTGCTAGAACAATTAACCCGTGTAACCACATTACTCAAGAATGGGATGGGGATAGACTTGAAGTTTGCTAATCTGGTGTGGGAATTCTCATAACTTCTTATAAGGGATCATGTCCCTCTAATTTCGGGTTCTTTTACAAAAAGGGTCAACTGTTAGACAGTCACCTGGAGGAATTGCGAACTGCCCTCGGGAGAAGTCGGGAGATACTATGAGCCTCTCACTGAAAGTGCCCACTCTCGAGGAGTCGGATTGCACTCCGGTTGGTCTATGGATCCCCGATGTCCCAGTGTTGAGATGAACAACTCATAAGGTAGGGCCTATACTAGAGTGGTATTCAGAGAGTCTTGATCGGTTACTCGACCCACGATCAGTGAGGATCAGGGCAGGGTACCCGGATGGTGTGGATAAAGTGTACAACCTATGTAGAGTGTAAATCTATTCGAATAGCCGTGTCCACGGTCATGGATGGTTGGGAAGGTTGCTGTAGAGCGGTGTTGGTTTTGTTTTCAAAAAGGATTTCAGAAAAGCAATGGCTTTGGAAATGTTTTGACCATGGGATGGTCAGAAAGGATACATGTTTTGACCATGGGATGGTCGGAAAGGAAGGAAAGGAGTTTGGTCATGGGATGACCGGAAGGACGAAACAAATGGGTAGCCCGGTCCTAGTGTTTTTCCAAAACTCTTCAAAATGTTTTCTAGTGGTTTTACAAAACTTTTCAATAAAGATATGTAGATTCTATATATGCAAGAGAAACTATTTTAGAAAATAACCTCTTATGGAGCCCTCCTACTACCATATCCATATTGCATATCCTCTTGTTCTTATTATTTACTTGAGGTGTTTTGCGAGTACATTCAAATTACTCACTAGCATTGTCCCTGGCTATTAACTTGGTCAGATATCAAGAATAAGGTTATGATGACGACTATGTGAGCTAGGACGTTCTCACAGTCAGTTGCCTATAGGTTAAGGCATGGCTTGGGCTCTACACTTGAAGAAGTTCCGCTGATAATAACTGATGTAGCCGTAATGGAATGTAAGGTATGACATGTATCGGCTTAAGTAATAGATGTTTACTTTGATACTTGTCGGTTATGTTCCATGACTAATTGATCATGGAATCGTGGTGTATGCATAATAGGGATTATCGGAGGATTAATCTGGGGGGGCCACAATATGCTTGATATGCCTTGTTTCCATGATAAAAATGCTTCTATTTCCTCTTGTTGTTGTATGTCTAACAATGTGGAGTGAAACAAAGATTATATGGGTCAAGATAAGATCTTGAATGGAGCTTCAAGTAATTCTTCCTCATCATGTTCTGATGGTACCCACCTATGCCATATGGTTAAGGCTCCAAAGGTATCTCCTACTTTGGAACCCAATACCTCTTGTGATGATGAGGATGAGGATAATGAGGATGAAGAGGTTGATGTAGCCTCGTTATGTAAAAAGGGTGAGATTGTTTATCATGTTCTTTGTAACAATAATTTTTTTGCTCTAACTTCTATGAAATATTTACTATTGCTATTAAGAGCAAAAAAGTTATTGACTATCATGAGAAAATCATTGAAGAAAAAAGAAGAATTGAAAGAGAGGATTCTCTTGAGATTGCATCCTTACGAATGCCCTTAAGGAAGAGCACGAGATTGGGGTTGCTCTTGAGGAGGAACTCAAATCTATTAAGGAGTCACATAATGAAATAATTTATAAATTCGCTAAAGAACATGACAATGCTTGTGCCGAAGTAAAAGTTCTTAAAAAGGAAGAACAAGCAACGAAAGAATATCTTGAGAAGACATTTACTCAGAAGTGTCTAAAGTAAAGGAAACCCGTGATAAACCTCTTGAGGTGGCAATTGATCTCAAAATAAAATATAATCAGTTTGACAAGTTTTCTTATTCTATTGCTAAATATAATGATGCTTGTGCTACTAACTATATTTCTTGTGAAGCATCTATTATGAAGGATAATGCTGAACTAAAGTCTCAACTTGCTTTGTTAAGTAGCTATTATGGGAAATTGGAACAAAGACATGTTAAGCTCACAAGCTCGTATGAGGATCTCGTAGTCTCCCATGGTAGGCTAAAATTAGCTCATGAGGCTATTATGTCAAAGGTAACATCTTGTGAGCCTCGTGTGGACAATAGAACAATATCCACTACAAATGTCATATCGCCATGTGCTAGGCCTAGTAATTCATCATCTCATATTATTGCTACATCTTGTGATGAATTACATTCCTTGCCTTGTTTCTCTCGAAATGAAACTTCTACTTCCTCTAGTATGCATGTTGTCACTAACCATGTATATGAAATCAAAGAGCTCAAGGCCCAAGTCACTTTATTGAAGAATTATTTGAAAAATGGTCATGAAAGGAAGACCACACTCAACAATATGTTGAGTATGAAAAAATCCCCCAGTGATAAGAGTGGGCTTGCATTCAAATGCAATGTAAAGAGCTGAAGGGAATATGCCCTGGGAGGCAATAATAAAGTTGTTATTATATGTATTCCAAGTATATGATAGATGTTTATTTTGCATGCTATAATTGTATTAATATGGAAACCTTAATACATGTGTGTTTAATAAACAAATATAAAGTTCATAGTTATGCCTCTCTATAAACTAGCTCGTTGATTAACATGATGATCAAGGTTTCCTGATCATGGACATTGGATGTTGTTAATAACAAGGTCATGTTGGATTTGCAGCATAGAAAACATAATATTTCCTACGATGGGAACTATTATACGCCAAGATCTATCTACTAGATACAACCAAGAGGTGGATATACATCCATAGAGAACATACCCTCAAAGAAAAACAAATCTTTGTTAACAATATGGAACTCGTGGATGATGTAATCGAATGCTTGTCAATCTCAAGATCGCGATGAAGTCCAGCGAGTCCAGCAGGTCCAGCACCACCAAGTCCAGCAGATCCAGCACCACCAAGTCCAACTCCACAAAGCAGCAGTGCATCTGCGATCGCACAAACGTTCAGGCCACCGAACAACCTCCACCTCCTCGCTCTAGTGATGTAGCAGAAGCACTAACTTCTTCTAGACAAAATGCCACTTGGAACATGTATCTCGCTAATCCGAGACCATGGGGAAATAATACTAGAGGGGAAGAGAGATCCTTCACGAGGAGGGTGTGAGTGTGAAGGAGTGAGAGGGGGGCCTTTTATAGGAGGAGGGGGTGCCCCTCCCCATGTCTGGCACCCCATGGGGGAGTGCCCCTTCACCTCCCTCATTCATGTGGTGGTAACCCCTCCACATAAATATGCCCCTATACATTCTGTATTAAAGTCTCCACTTTAAATGCATTGAATTTCTCCAAGTTTAATGCTCTCTCATTTAATAAAACTCTTTTATTAATGTTATTGAGAATTTTGTTAATTACTTTAATTAACAAATATCCGCATAAACCCCCTGCAATATTTCAATATCACAAGTAGAACCAGTTTCTGCAATTTCACCCGAAACAATTCCGGTGTCCATTGAAATAATTCCAGCTCTTTGGAATTCTTTCGTCTAGAACATATTTGCTTCAAATGGAGTTTGGAAACCCTTAAGTGTGCCACCCTATGGTTCGCGAATAATGCAGACATGATCGAGACCCCTCTTAGATCAATAACCAGAAGCAGGACCTGGAGATCCATATTGACTCCCACACATTCAACGATGACTTCAATGATCGAGAGAACCATTTAACGATAGTAACTAAATCCCTTTGTCTTACGATATATTACATATCCGATATTCGATCATCGGTATCTCAATACTTAGTTTGATCTCGTTACTGACATGCACTCTTTTGTCATTCACGTGATATAACATCCTAGTAATCACATCACTTGCTTGCAAGCTATCTTAATGTGATATCACCGAGAGGGCCTAGAGTATATCTATCCATCATCGAGATTGACAAATTCTACTATTGATCCATGAGCCTCAACATAACACCTTCGGAATACCCAAACCCATCTTTATAGTCACCCAGTTACGGTGTGACGTTTGATGTTATCAAAGTATTCTTCCGGTGTTAGCAATTAACATGATCTCATGGTCTAAGGATAAATATTACTTCGTATGATTCTATAGCAATATAAACATAATGACTTTGGTCATAATGCTATACTTCGGATGAATGTTCATCACATCATTCACCAATGTTGTGACCTCGTTATTAACAACATCCAATGTCCATGATCAGGAAACCTTGATCATATTGTTAATCAACGAGCTAGTTTATAAGAGAGGCATAACTAGGAACCCTTTATTTGTTTATTAAACATTAATGTTTACAATTAATACAATTATAGCATCTAAAATAAACTTCTATCATAAACATGGAATAAGATAATAACAACTTTATTATTGCCTCTCAGGCATATTCCCTTTAGTTTCCCACTTGCACTAGAGTGAATAATCTAGTTTGTAAACTTGCGCATTCAACACTTATGGCTTTATGGTGTTGTATATACGTGTTTGCTAGTGGTAAACATAATGTCCGGATCTGACACTTTCAGGTCCGTGTGTATTCGCATGTCTTTGCGTCTCTAAGCATCACTCATTCCCAAATGAGATGGCATTGTATAAATTTGGTCCTTTGGTGAGACATTTAGTTTGTTTGGGTTAAAATATGTTGATATTATTGTCATACAATATATCTTCATAGTATTAGCCCACTTTGAACCACACCTAGTTAGATAACAAACTACTTAACACAAATGCCCGCGTTTGCTGCTACTATAGCAGTCATATACTTAGCCTTTTATTGTAGTATCCATCACAATGTCTCAACTTAGGAACTCATCCAAATTCATCATGGAACATCCTTTCCATTACATTGTGCCACCCATAGACTAAACTGAGATAAATTTAATATGTATCTTGTCGAGGAAATGGCCACGGTAGTCACTGCAGTAGGCAGCGATTGATAGAATCGGGGGCGAGAGCTGGTGGCCATCTGCGGTGCGAGATGGGGGAGGATGCACATGGGTTTACCCAGGTTCGCCCCCCAGAGGGTAAAGAACTACTCCTACTAGATTAGATTGATGGAGAGCAAATTATAGGGGTGGCGAGCTTGGCGTCTAAGCAGCGAGTCGCTTGAAGGGGTGTATGATGGAACGTAAGTACTTAGAGTACCCTAGGGAGGTTTATATAGGAGGAACCTCGTTAGGGTTTACAGTTTACAACCGAACAAGATATGGATTCGGAGGCTTTGACCTAATCTGACTAGGCTTCGAGTACGCTACTGGGCCTCCAGTCTCCAATCTCTAGGCCTTCTCCTCAGTCGCATTCCAATCACCGTCCTACAGGCCCACTCGCTAGGCCTTTGACCGAACCGGAACCTCCTGTTGGGCATACCCCATTCGGCATATCCCCATCAGTAGTCCCCGAGGCCATCGTGGACTCAAACGCAGGTGTTGATTTGGAAGTCGGAGTAGGCGAGTCCAATTTGGATGCCCAGTCGAATCGGCGATGGGCTTTGTCGAAACCAAGAAAATTCTCCACCGGGTTTCCAGTCACTGCTTTGGTGAATGCAATCGCTACCAGGCCGCTGCCCCACCGACTGGAGAGGGCACAGTTGTAGGCGAGTCGAGTGAAGGAGTTGGACCGTCAACTTGGTCAAACTATCCGTTGGGTATTCCAACGGTAACTTCGACGCAATCACCACGGGTAACGGCTACCCCGAGATTGGCGGGTAGCACTTATTTGTATGGGAGGTGACATATCAGTCATGTAGATCCTTCCTCTCATTCTTCATCCTCGCGCATCCATTCCCTCTGTCTTCCCTTGACCTAGACTCTCTAGACCAAGCGACCCTGCTTTCTTCCTGATGGCGCCTCTGAAAGGTTCGTGGGGGAAATCCAAATGCACTGCAGCACAGCTTAGGTCCTTTGAGGATGCCGGGGTCCTCTGTAAGGGGAATTAGTGGATCCTCGTGTCTTCCGAGATCGAGCCGAAGCCGCGTGCTGGCAAATTCATCTTCTTGCCAAGGCATTTGGAGAGGGGCTTGGGGTTCCACACTTCATTGCTCTTCTGGGGGTTGTGCACATATTATGCGATCAAGCTGTTAGATCTCATCCCGCACAGCATCGAGCAGCTGGCGATCTTCGTTGCCTTCTGCGAATGCTACCTCGGCTGCAAGCCGTACTTCCCGCTATGGCTGGAGTTGTTCCACAGCCATATTAGGCATGAAGGGTCCGGTGGCCTAATCTTGGCGGCCGGAGGCATCACCTTTTAGCTGAAGCTGAAGGTCAAAATCGTCAAGCTCATGCTACCGAAGAAGAACGCGAGCAAATAGAAGAAGAGCTGGTTCTACGTGAAGGAGTCGACCCCTTCTGGTGAAGTGGTGTTACTGGAATTTGTCACGGAGAGAAGCGAGCCCCACCGGTTGGCAACAGACAAGCTCCAGGACGATCAGAGGATGGTCGTCGCGAAGATGATGGACCAGATCCAGAAGCTGATGGACCAAGGGCTGTCCTTCATCAATATGTACAACTGTTGGCTTGCACGGCGGCTGGTTCCATTGGCGGCTCGGCCGCACTGGATGTATGAGTACAGCGGGAAGAACGATCCTTCCCGGACCAGCAAGGAGTCATGGGACGCTGAAGACTACAAGGCCGCCTTGAGGAAAATTACCGACGCTGAATTTACAACCACGTCGGCTAGGCTTTCCCCGTACATGCCTGGGAAGAACGAAGCTCCTACAGTAAGTCTCTTTCTCTGAATTTATCTTCATTCTTGTTTTCCACGGTGCAATTTGTAGCCACATCATCTGACACTTATCTGTATCCACTCTCAGTTTTTCCAAGTTTTGGAGGGCTGGCTCCCCCCACTAGACGATGAGGTCCCTCCGGAGTTTGAAGAGGGTGCCGAAGGAGAGTCCTCAGAAGATGAAGAGGAGGAGAGGGAGGTTCCTCCCCCAGCGCTCGCGGCTCACAAGACTTGCACGCAGAAGCACCGCGAGTTCGAGGTGAGTCGTAGTCTTGAAGAGCGTGAAGAAGACGACGAGATCTTGCAAGAGCATAGTTCTCGGTGAACAGCCACCCCGGCGAAGCCCACGTGCAAACCGAAGTCACCCGCGAAGAACCTGGCTTCGAAGCCGGCATCACCGTCCAGATCGGTAGTGGTGTTTGAGTCGGATGACGAATCCGACGATGATGCGACCAAGACTTCGTGCAAGATCCTGGAGGGTGCGACTCCAATGACGGGATCGGAGGCCGAACACATCGAGGCGACGGTGGAAGTTCCACTCGCGGTGATCGCACCGACGACTTTGGTTGTGTCAGAGCGGGAGGCAGCTGAAGCTATGGCGTCGAAATTGCCGCAACCTTCAGGAACGGCCGTGTCCTTGGAGCCGGAGATTCCTGTGACGATGGCTTCTTCATCAAAGAAGCCCGTGGTGTCGTGGGCCTCGGATGTCTTCAAGAAAGGCCTCACGTGCAAGCTGGGCCCGGAGCTAGATAAGCCCACCCACATCAGCATGGGTTCACGTGTCCTTCTGGTCGCCAAGTAAGTCTCAAGTTTTCCTTTCCAATTCTTGTTCGACTTTGGTGTGATTTCTTTGCTGACTTTGGAGGTTTTGCAGGTCCGGCGCTAAGAAGATAGGTGACCATTTAGTGGCCAAAATTCCGACGGCCGTCACCACGGGGGTAGGCGATCCCCCCAGGAAGAGGAAGCCCTCTATGGAAGTTGCGCCTACTGAGGACGCGAAGAAGAAGAAGGTTGAGCCCGACGAGGCTGCAACAAAGGACAACACCAAAGGGAGTGACGCTACTACCGGCGGTGAGGAGGTGTTAGCCAATCAATAGGAGCCAGCTGAGGGGGATCCAACGATAGTACCGCCAGCTCTAGCAACCAGTGCCCCGGCGAGGGCGTCCGCGTTGTTCCCGCGCTTCATGGCGAGGGGTTTTCTGATCGTGGCGGAAACCCAATCTCCGCAGATGCCAGAGATCGTCGATGGGGACGTTGGACCTCGTCGCGGGTGTACCTCCTTCGTGGTCCCTTCGACGGACACCAGTGAACTTCACAATATGCTTGGTGCCGCCATTCAGGTATGTCCAGTCCCCGAGTGTCTAGTCGCTGAATTTCAGCAGCTAGGCACTGAGTTTCTTCTAGTCGCTAGTCCCTGAGTGTCTAGTCGCTGAATTTCAATGGCTAGGCACTGAGTTTATTCTAGTCGCTAGTCCCCGAGTGTCTAGTCGCTGAATTTCAGCAGCTAGGCACTGAATTTGTGTTTTTGCAGTTGCTAATTTTTCGTTCTACTTGTATGGCTTGCAAAGGGAATCGGCTGATCGGCAGGCTGCAAAGGAGCGTCTGGAACATGATCTGCGCATGGCGCAGGAGGCAAACTGATGACTCCAGGAGACTGCCGGTGAGTACTTGTTTCACTTGGCGACTGCGAGCTATTGATGTTTACGAAATGATGACTGTTGTTTCTGTTCCATTCAGATGGTCTTCCGGCTGCCATTGCCAAGGCCCAAGAAGGGTATGTTCCAGCTGCCGAGATGGACATGGTGACTGGGCGTATCGATTCGCTGGTGAAGGAATTGGAGGAGGCGAAGGCGGCCGTGATCTCTTCTGAGGATAGGGCAAAGGCCGTAGTCGCTGCGGCTGAAGAGGAGCGGAAGGCTGTGGACTCCATCATTCTCGGGCTGCAGAGCGATCTTGCTACCTTGGAGAAGCACGTCACCGAGCACTGCTAGAAGCTCCTTGGTGAGTCGTTGCTCTTCTCGTTGATATGTGCGGTGAGTCCCCCAGTGGGTAAATCCGTAGTGGCACTAACGTCTGACGTTGCAGCTGTGATAAGTGAAAGCGATCCGGTGTGCAAACCTTCAACGCCTTGCAGTGTGTGACCGCGGTGGTGAATGCGGCCACCGCCTCGGCGTTGTGCGTCCAGGCGATTCTCCAATGAATGTCCCCCACCGAGGTTATACCTAGGGGACTGACTGAAGTATGGCGCTACCTGGAGGAGGTATCCAGCGTCATAGAGTGGATGGCATGTTCGGCCTTCGGGCACGGGGCCACCATGGTGTTGAGCTTGGGGCCCGCACATTTTCCTGACGACTTCCACCTCAACGACGTCACCATCGGCTTCCCTTCGATGACTGGCGCGATGGAGGTGTCGGAGGTGTTGAGGCTGACCGCCAAGGCTGCCCCCTTTGTTGATCAGGTGCTGGCGATGGGGGATCTGCTGCCGTACTAGGAGATGGTGGTGGCTCCGGGCGACCGCGAGCCGGAACATCGCGACCTGAAGTCGGAGCAACCCTTCCGGTCAGCGCTGTCGACCTACCCGACGAACCCATGGCAGCCATTCGTCCGTGTCAAGAGTGGTGGCGATGCTTCTTCATCAGGGCGTGCAAAATAGATAGCTTCTCTGGGCAGTTTGTAAGATATGCCAAGTGGTGACTTTTGTAATATGAACAATATTTGTGTATAACTTCAAAAGAGGAGTCAATCGACTCGCAATGCAAGTTAAATTGTGTGGTGTGTTTAACTTTTGTTTGAGCGAGTCCCCGAGCACGTCCGCCATTTAGTGGGGTATAACTCATTTGTGTACATATGTGTTTGCTTTGGCTTTTTGTGTTGGTTGTCCCTCGCGACTCCGAAGGGGCGAGTCCCCGAGTGCGAGTAGAGTTGTTTTTAGGCGAGTCCCCGAGCGTGTGCCTATTACGGGTTTTTGGTGTGTTGTTTGTAACGCGTCTCTCCCCATGGCCCGGAGGGCCAGTCGCATGGCAAGTCCAAGGCAACTCTCTTACTTGGTGTGTTCCTGAGCCGCATGAGGGTTTCTGTTGGCGAAGTCCCCGTGCGTGGTACTTAACCGTTCGAGTCGCTTTGCGCGAGGACGGGGAGGACAGGTCGCTGTGGGAAGCCTTGGCCAGGTGAGCCAATCGAGCGGGGCGACTCCGATGGTGGCTCCGAGTTGGCGTGTTCATGGACGACACAAGGCCCGAATATTTTCGGTGCCCTTGGGTCGCACTACTTAGTCGTGCCGGTCGCTCGACCAAGGGTTGACTTCCGTAGGTAGCGTATTGCTAAATGTACGAGGGCGAGTGGCACAAGAGTATGGCAAGTGGACACAATTTGTGCGATCCGAATGAATTTCATTATATATCATCTGGGTACAAGTTTGAGTTCTATGTATAGAACTTTTGGAGAAGGTTTAGATTCCATGGCCTCCCGACCTCAAGCTGGCCATCACCTCGTATGTCGATGAGGTAGTAGGCATCATTGCCGAGGACGCGTCCTATGGCAAATGGCCCCTCCCATGGGGGGGAGCACTTGTGCATGCCTTTCTTGTCCTGGGTCAATCGTAGAACCAAGTCGCCCTCCTAGAAGGTGCGAGTCCGAACTCGGCGGCTGTGGTAGCGGTGGACTCCCTGCTGGTAGATGGCGGTGCGGGAACGAGCCAGGTCGCGTGCTTCGTCGAGCCGGTCGACGCTGTCTTGGTGGGCGATCTTGTTTGTCGCCTTGATGTATTTGGCGACTCGAGGTGAGTGGTGCTCGAGGTGAGTGGTGCTCCAGGCTTCGGCACCGTATACCATAAAGAAGGGCTTGAACCCTGTGGAGCGGTTGAAGGAGGTGCAGATTCCCCATATTAAAGAGGGGAGCTCTTCTACCCAGCATCCTAGGGTTCGCTCGAGGGGCACCTGGAGTCGTGGCTTGAGTCCATGGAGGATGCTCTGATTTGCGTGTTTTGCTTCGCCGTACGACTCTGGGTGGACGACTGAGGCGAGGTCGAGTCGTATGCTATGCTCTTCGCAGAATTCTGCCATGGCGCCCTTGGCGAAGTTGGTGCCGTTGTCCGTTATGATGATGTGCGCGTAGCCGTACCGGTAGATGATCTCGCGGAGGAACTTGGTTGCCGTCTTGCCATCACACTTTTTGATCGGCTTGGCTTCGACCCACTTGGTGAATTTGTCGACCGCGACCAGGAGGTGGGTGAAGCCGGATGTGGCCTTCTTGAACGGGCCGAGCAAGTCCATGCCCCATACGACGGATGGCCAGGTGATGGGGATGGTCTTGATTGCCGAACTAGGGAGATGAGTCTGGTTGGCGTACTTCTAGCACCCGACGCATTGTTGGACGATGTCGGTGGCGTCAGCGTGTGCAGCGAGCCAATAGAAACCATGCCGCATGGCCTTGGCGACCAACGACTTGGTGCCGGCATGATGGCCGTAGTCACCGGCGTGGATGTCCTGGAGGATCTTGCGGCCTTCTTCTGGTTGTACGCAACACTGGAACACACCGGTCATGCTGCGTTTGTGGAGCTCGTCGTTGATGATGACGAAGGACTTGCATCGGCGCACGATCATTCGAGCTTCCGTCTCATTGCTTGGGAGGATCTTGTGCTTGAGGAAGGCGACATATGGTGCCGTCCAGTCGCTAGGCTCCACGATCATGGCGACTAGGGCTGGTTCGGGTTGTAGCCGTATCCCGACGTCGATCTCCTTCGACGGGGAGACCGAAGGCTGGTGGATGACGTCGAGGAAGACGGCTGCGGGTGGCGTTTCCCGAGATCCGATGCGGGAGAGGGCATCCGCCTCCTCGTTCGTTCGCTTGTCGATCCACTCGACTGAGTAACCATCAAAGTGTCCTCCCAACTGGTCTACCGCTTGGCGGTATGCTATCGTTGTCGGGGAGACGACATTGCATGTCCCAGCGACTTGGCCGGCGACTAGATCGGAGTCGCCGTACCATCGTAGGCGGTTGATGTTCATTTCCTTGGCGGCCCGCATGCCGTGAAGGAGGGCCTCGTACTCTGCCATGTTGTTGGTGCAGGGCTTGAAGTTGAGGTGGAGCATGTAGTGGAGCTTGTCTCCCTTGGGGGAGGTCAGTATGACCCCGGCCCCAGCGCCGTTGGCGTTCTTGGACCCATCGAAGTGGAGCGACCAGTAGTGGAGGTATGGGAGCTTCTCCGGCTGCTGTGCTTCTTCCCAGTCTGCGAGGAAATCGGCCAGGGATTGCGACTTGATCACTTTGCGGGGCTCGTACTTGATGTTGTGGACGCCGATTTCGATGGCCCACTTGGCGACCCACCCAGTTGCCTCGCGATTGCGGATTATATCCTGTAGTGGCGCGGAGGAGACAACCATGATTGGGTGCTCCTGGAAGTAGTGTGGGAGTCACCGTTGAGCTCGGAATACCGTGTATACCTGTTTTTGGTACTGCGGGTAGCGCTGTCTTGAGTCCATCAGGACTTTGCTGATGTAGTAGACGGGGTGCTGCACGGGGCGCTCTTTTCCCTCCTCTGGCCGTTCGACGACCATCACGGCGCTGACGACTCGAGTGGAGGCCGCCACATAGACGAGCATTGGCTCTTTGTCGATTGGGGCGGCGAGGAGTGGAGCCACGAGTAGCACTTCTTTGAGTGCTTTGAGTGTGTT
The DNA here is from genome assembly GCA_023614405.1 of Avena insularis. Taxonomy (NCBI): domain Eukaryota; kingdom Viridiplantae; phylum Streptophyta; class Magnoliopsida; order Poales; family Poaceae; genus Avena; species Avena insularis. The sequence continues at coordinate 509,704,054 of CM042690.1, forward strand.
GTCCGCCTCCACGTCCCATTGGAATGCGGGGTCCTTGCGCATCAGGCGGTAGAGGGGCATTGCCTTCTCACCGAGCCGGGGAATGAAGCGACTGAGAGCCGCAACTCGCCCGGCCAGCTTCTGGATGTCACGCAAGCACTCGGGTTTCCCGAGGTGCGCGATGGTGTCGATCTTGGTGGGTTTGGCCTCGATGCCTTGTTTGGATACCACGTATCCTAGGAATTGTCCGGTGGGGACGCCGAAGGTGCATTTTCCTGGGTTGAGCTTGATGTTGCACCTCCGTAGGTTTGCGAAGGTTTCGGCCAGGTCGGCGAGCAGGTCATCTTGGCGGGTGGACTTTACCACCATGTTGTCGATGTAGACGTGTATGTTGCGGCAAATTTGGCTTGCAAGGCACTCCTGCATGCACCTTTGGTAGGTCGCGCCGGCGTTCTTGAGGCCGAACGTCATGGCCATGTAGCAGAAGGTGCCGAATGGCGTGATGAACACCGTCTTTTCCTAATCCTCGACCACCATTTTGATCTGGTTGTAGCCAGAATACGCGTCGAGGAAACACAGTGACTCTGATCCCGCGGTTGAGTCGATGATTTGGTTGGTGCGTGGTAGGACGAACTCCTCCTTCGGGCAGGCGCTGTTGAGGTTGGTGTAATCGACACACATTCTCCACGTGTTGTTCTTTTTCAGGACCATGACTAGGTTTGCCAGCCACTTGGAGTATTTGATTTGCCGAATGAAGCCTGCGGCTAGCAGGCGTTGTACCACTTCGGTGATTGCTCGACGACTCTCTTCATTGAAGGGCCGTAGCGACTGCTTCACTGGTCGCACTTTGGGGTCGGTGTTGAGTTTGTGCTCAGCGAGTTCCCTCGGGACACCGGGCATGTCAGATGGTTTCCATGCGAAGATGTCGCGATTCTCACGGAGGAACTCGATGAGCGCGCTTTCCCATGCGGGGCTCATGTGCGGCCCAATGGTGACCGTTTGGCTAGAGTCGCCCGGGACGAGCTCGACGGTGCGGGTGTGCGTGGTCGCCTCGAATGTGGAGCTCATGGCGGTTGGCTTCATCAGGATGGTGGGGTCATCCTTGTTGATGTTGCCCGCATATTTCGCGAGTTCCTCCGTGTGGTCAGTCTCCACGGCGATGACGGCGTTGGCAAACTCGGTGCCTTTGTCTTTGCATTCCACGGCCATATCGGGGTCGCCGTGGATGGTGATGATGCCGCTTGTCCCTAGAACCTTCATCATGTTGTAGGCGTAGTGGGGGGCCGCCATGAATTTCCCTCCCTACTGTGGTAGACGCAGGGTTGGTTTAGCAGGGCGACGGGGTCGAATTTCGGCCTCACCGTGTTGTTGGTGCGGTAGTTTCCGCTGTCGTGGTAGTTTCCTCCATCGTGGCGGAAGTTTTTCTGGTCACGTTTTTCCGGCATTAGCGGCGAAGTCGACTCGCCCATCACCATGGCGTTTGCCGGTGATGCAGGTGTTGCTGTAGTGCATGTCGTGCTGTCGCCCGCTGTCGTGGGTGCTGACGTGACACCTTCCTCGGAGTCTTGGTTGGGGTCCTCTTCCGCGTAGTGCTTGGCGATCTCGAGGAGGTCAGGGATGTTCTCGAGCGTCCGATAGACCCTCTTGATCTTAGCGACCAGGGGTTCATACCGGCACGTGTTTTTGAAGAAGTGTATCACCGTGTCCGGGTGGATGCTGGATGCGTTGATCCATAGTTCCTGCCACCTTTGGATCCAGTGGCGGTCGACTCGTGTTGTCCCTGGATGCATCATTCCAAGTCCTCGATGGTGGTGGCGCGGGTGTAGGAGCCCTCAAAGTGCCTGACGAAGGCGTCCCGCATCTCCTCCCACGAGTCGATGCTGTCGACGGGGAGTGTGTTGATTCATTGCTGGGTCACACCCTCCATCATCAGGGGAGGTATCGAGCGGCTAGCAGGTGGGTGTGGCCGGCGATTCCCATCGCCATGAGGTATGTGTCCAGACAAACCGCTGGTTCGTATGTTGGATCATACTTTTCGATCTCCTTAGGTGCCTTGAAGTTGGCAAGGTACTTCTCGCCTCGGATGATAAGTCCGAAGCCCGGGGGACCAACTCGGCTGAGCGAGCCCCTAGGTTCGGGGTCGCCCCGGTTGGTGAGGGTGTGCCTCAAGTCATTGGGCTGGCGCGCCCGCCAAGCCTGGTTGTTGACGATGTGCGTTTGGGCATCGATGGCTTGCTCGTTGGCAGCGACCGTGTTGTTCACCGGTCACGGCTTGTTGGTGGAGAGCGTGGGGTTGGTGGCCCGTGGCTGGTTCGCCAGGGGCTGCGGTGGTGGGCAGGTCACGGCATTGATGATGGTTGGGTGGCCGCTTGAAGCTGCCCTACTTGCCAAAGAGCAGGAATACATCTGCCCCCGTGGGTCGACTCCCCACGGCTTGCTCCTCGACGGCCCTAGCGAGTAGGTCCATGGCGTACTAGATCTGCAGCGTGCCTTCTCCCTGGATGTCGAGGTTGGCGACTACAGCGTCGGCCGCGACGACGTTGTCCATCGGGGTAGAGTATAGTGGGAGTCTGTTGGCGTCGTGGTCCTATGGCGAGATTATGATCCGCGGCTGGTCCAGCGGGGGCGCGTGGCCAATGGGTGGTGGTGGGGCCCCAGTCGCTGGTGCAGCGGGTGGTGGTCGATTGCTGCCACCTGGTGGTGCGTTTTCGTAGTACTCACGCTCAGCCGCACGTGCAGGGCCGCTTTTGTCGTTGAAGTTTAGGATGTGGCCCTGGACGATGGAGTTCAGGCGGGTCCTGATGCGGCGCTGGTGGTAGAGCGACAACTCCTGCACCGTTGCCCGCTCGAGGCAGAATTTCTCGCGCTCGGCTAGATCCTTGTGTTGCGCCTCCTCTAGTCGCAGGCGGGGTTCCTCCACCTTTGTGGCCATCACAGTTCGAGGGATCAGTGTGGAGAATGGATCCGGCGGGGCGACCGTGCTGCCCGCCATGTAGATTGCGTTGTAGCGATTGGATCTGGCGCGGAAGTCCTTGCAGGACTCTGAGCCGGAGTCAAAATCAAAGATCCCGAGGATGGAGGAGTCCTCAAAGTTCTCAGGGTTGGAGACCCGCGTGATGGTGTCCTCTCGTGATGCTGCGGTGATGGATCCGTCGACCGAGGCAGGGGTCGTGGAGTCAGTGTCGTCGTGTAGGGTCGCGTCATCCGCGGCGCTGTTGGTCTTGGCCGTGTTGCTGGCGGCCGAGTCATACTTGGTGGCGAGGCTTCTGATGGAGCGGACCTGCTCCTCCGAGAGCAGATCGCAGCATGGCAGCGATCTGTTGATGTTCATCATCGCCATCAGGTCGACTGCGCCGGTGAAGACGACGAACAGGTTGATGGAGCCGACCGGCATTATCGTGCTGTGGGTGACCAGACGTCACGCCGGGATGTAGCTGCTGGGCAGGATCTGTAAGATCCCGCCGATGGCGATCATGCAGCCGGTGGCTATCGGATGGTCGACTGGCGAGTAGGGTCTCGCCGCAGAACTCAGGCCAGTCCGGCTAGGCCCCACGGTGGGCGCCACTTTCTTGGAAATGGCCACGACAGTCGCTGCAGTAGGTAGTGATTGATAGAATTAGGGGCGAGAGCTGGCGGCCATCTGCGGTGTGAGATGGGGGCGGAGGCACATGGGTTTACCCAGGTTCAGCCCCTCGGAGGGTAAAGACCTACTCCTGCTAGATTAGATTGATGGAGAGCGAGTTATAGGGGCGGCGAGCTCGGCGTCTAAGAAGTGAGTCGCTTGAAGCGGTGTATGATGGAACGTAAGTACTCAGAGTACCCTACGGAGGTTTATATAGGAGGCACCTCGCTAGGGTTTACACTTTACAACCGAACAAGATATGGATTCTGAGGCTTTGACCTAATCCGACTGGGCTTGATGCGCTCTTGGGCCTCGGTATCGTCGAGCCTTCTCCTCAGTCGCATTCCAGTCGCCGTCCTGCAGGCCCACTCGCTAGGCCTTTGACCCAACCGGAACGTCCTGCTGGGCATACCCCATTCGGCATATCCCCATCATATCTTGTGACAAATTAGTATCAATGTGACTCTTTACAATAACCTATTTGTAACTATTTGTCACCTATACATAACATATTCTTAGTTCTTCCAAAGATCATAAGAATATCCTTATTATCGTCCAATGATCATCTTGTGAGTCATTCTGGTATATGCTCATAACATTTAGAGCATAGGACATATCTGGATATGTACATATCACGGTATAAATTATTGATCAAAATATTAATGTGATTCCACTCATCAAGTGTCAAGAAACACTTGAATATCGTTTCCTTCACCAAGTGTCAATACATTTTAATCTTGATTCAACCTTTTCCGTGCGGCAAGAACCTTTCTTGCCGTTTCCATATTGAACTTATTCAATATATCATATATCTACATTTCGCATAACCATATTAGTGTCTCCATCTATCCATATAGACATTGATGCCAAAATATTCCGGTTTGTCCAAGTCTTTCATCAAAATCCAATTTTAATGAAATTATTAACTTGAGTATATAAAAGATACATCATTTCCAATCAACACCATGTCTTCTACATAATTTAGTAGAAATATGTCCCAGTGCTCCCACTTAATTTCTTGCAAATGCAAGCATCTTCATCGTCCCTGATGAAATTAAACTATTTTAACAGTTTCATCACAGTGAAGATTCCAACTCTGCTATGCTTGCTTCAACCATTGAAGTTTGCACACCCTCTTAGCATCCTTTGATTTAACAAAACCCTTCGGACCATGTCATGTACATGTCCTAGGTAACCATTCTATTAGAAGAACATTGTTTTGTTTGTTCACCTATCATATATCAAATTATATGTAGTGGTTGCTACATTAATCCGTCAAGACTAAATATCGCTATGAAAGATCAAATCTTGTCATAGTTAACTCCTTGAACATTGTTGTAAATTCTTTTCTGGCATGTCGACTATTTCATAGATGTCAAACATCCGTGTCTATTTCTTTATAGATCCAAACACGACCAATAGGCTTTATGCCTTTTCGGAGGGCCTTCCAAGTTCAAAACTTGATTTCTCGTGTATGGAAACTATCATGGATTTTATGACTTCTAGTCATTTTATGGAGTCAGGGCCCATCATCGCTTCTTTTCATGCAGTCGGTTCATCATTATCAAAGCAATAACGACTTGTTTATCAAATCTATCTATTTGATCGTTACCCGATGCATATGGTTCAAACAAGAACTCTAATCTCCAAAATCACAACCTTTGTACTCATGGGAGCCATGAGCATTGTGGCCGCCACTAGGAAACTTTCTGGCACTGTGCTACTTAGCACATATAGCTAAGGTTTAATAACCTTATCAAAGTTTTATTGTCCTCCCACTTAACTTTTTGTGAAAATTTCCTTCTCAAGAAACTTAACGTTCCAAGCGACAAACTCTTTTGTCCTCGATGTTATGGAGGAATACCCAACAATTATTTGGGATAACCTACAAAGAAGTGCTTATCTTACTTTGGTTGTAAACATTTTACTTATGCATAGCATACCAAATTTAAGAAAAGACAACTCGGATTTTATCCCGAAGCATAACTCATATGGTGTCATTTCAACGAATCACGATGGTGCTCTTTTCAGTGTAAAAGCGGTAGTCTCTAAATCTTTAATCTTTAAAACATAATGGAAGTTTTATAAATGACACCTTTGATCTTACCATGTAAAACAAGGTTCGATTTGATCTCTCGAACATGCGATACTCCTATGGTTTATCAGGAAATGCAAATCCATGGAATGATTCCTCAAATCTTAGGTGTTTTGCTACACATCTAATTCAAATATCATCCTCTATGATCGAATCATAAATTCTTCAGTTTCTCGTTACAATGATTTTCCACTTCATCTTGAAAGTCTTTGAACAATTTTCAAATGTTTCATACTTCTTCCTTATTAAGTAAATATACAGATATATCCACTCAAATTTTCGGAGAAAGCATATGAAGTTGAAAGATTCATCGCACATGGATATATATAATGGACTATATACATCAATATGCATGATTTCCAATAAGTTAGTCACCCATTCCCTTTTGGCCTATGAACGGAGTTTCAATTATCTCGAGGAAAGTCTGACAAGTGTCATTTGATCAAATTCAAAGACTCCAAAAATCCATCAACATGGAGTTTCTTCATGTTTTCTTTCCAATATAATTTAAACGGCGATGTCACTTCGTAAGTGATCTTTCAATCATTTGTCTTGCGAAATTTTAACATTAGTTTTATGGATCTGATTTCTCCAACTATACTTTTGAAAGTTCATCCATCTTCTATGGAATACGGTAATTATTTGAACAACCATTGTTCTCATAATACCGGAACAAAATAACAATTATTTAAACAAATCTTGAATGTAAGCTTTGTCAACGAGAAACACAATAACACTTTATTTGTTTTCAATGGACATCATCACATATTATTTTGCTAGTTATCTAGGCCATTGCAGTTCATGAATTGCGTCGTTCTTTATGATATTTCATACCAACCAATTCGGTATCCAATACCCAAGAACCACACTGTTTAACAAGCAAAGAATACGACCATAACATGTATATCATATATATACCTTAGGTGGACATTTCCAGTCTTTTATTTTCTGCCAAATATTTTATAGATTCTCTTTCAAAATTTCCTTTTCCTTTTAAAAGAATGTATCAACATCAACAGTGGTGCCATACATATAACACATAATCCAAAGCATGTATAGTTAAATACTAATACTTTTGTACTTGCACTTTGAAGTCGATCACCATCATCAAATGTTTGGTGTTCTTTCAAAAATCCATTCTTTAGTAATATTTTAGTGTAGTAAACATTTTACCTATATATTCTATTCGTCCCTATCATGACAACTTTCATTATCAAGCTACTATAGCTTATAAGGAAGAATCGTGAGTATAATGTCAGTTCCCAAAACCTTTTTGGGAGATTTGGATGTCTAGCGTCTCCAACATTCGCAAATTCTTAGACAATGTGAGAACATGTATTTTGCTAAATTATACTCTATCATATTGCAACCATAAACATTGTTTTAGATATCAAAATATCTTCCACACATGATGGTTTCCGAAACAATTCTTTCAGCTCCTAGATAACCTCGATATTAAAATAACTTTTGAATATCAAGAATCATGGAGGCAAACATGATACTTTAGATACTAACACTAGAATTCTTACTCTTGGTTTAATACTACTTATTAAACTTTATGGAGTAGATGGAGTTTGATAAAAGTTTGCAATATTACTTTTAAACTTTAAATTGACACTTAAAACTAAGCATAAGGTAGTAAACGGATGCCAATGACAACAACAAATTATGAAAATTTACTTTGATTATAGTTTATGATAAATCAAGTTCGACTAATCCAAATTATGAATGAACTCCCACGCAAAAACAACATCTCTCGTGTCTTTTTGGTGATTACATGAACCAAATCCACTACACCAAGTCCGATAATCACATGACTTGGTGTAGCTTCAAAGGCTTATATGGGTATCATATCAACTATTTGCCTCATGCTTAACCTTTCGGTCCGTGTTCCGAGGCCATGTCTATACATGCTAGGCTCGCCAAGTAAGAGCCTTAGTACTTGCGTGTGTAAAACTATCTTACACACGTTGTATGAAAGTGTAGAGTCAAGTACACCCGATCATCACATGATTTCTCCAAACACGATCCATAGAACAGTGCATACTTAAGGAAGAACACATTTTTATCTTGATATCTAAAAGAGGGATCATCTTATAATGCTACTAAAGCGCCACACAAGCAATATAAGATGCAAACATCAAATGTTTAAAGTGAAATGGTATGGTTCTTACACTTGATCACTATCATGTGCATCATGGTATGATCTTTATCACTCCCTTGTGTGTAAGGCCAAGGTCTATGGAACTTACACATTATGTGTGTTGTAAGAGTATCAACTATACATCAACTTACAACATTCTACCATATCATGACACTAGCCCAACAACGATCTAAAATAGACGCCTCCAATTTATCAATTGCAAGTTTTACGTGGCTTAGGGCTTTTGAAGATAGAACTAGTCTTACCTATGAACATGGAACCACAACGATGATAACCAAATTTTTAGCAACTCGTTGTAAATCATATATTGACTATAGTAGGAGAGACAGACACCTGATAGCCACTTATGCAAAACTAGTTGCATGTCAAGCGTGGAATAGGTCTCATGTGCGAGGACATGTAAAGTTAGTCCGCGCCGCTTCATCCTACTATGCCACCAATATCCAAAATACATGAAAGAAGCAATAACATGATCATCATTGCCCACATACTCACATGTTTTCTTCCCGTGCAAAGCACATACGCATAGATCAGGCTCTGATACCACTGTTGGGTTTGCAGCATAGAAACAAAAAAATTCTTATGATAGGAACTACTATACACTAAGATCTATCCACTAGATACAAGCAACGGGTGGATGTACATCCATAGAGAACATACCCTCGAAGAACAACAAAGCTTTGTTAACGAGATGGAACTCATAGATGATGTAGTCGAACGCTTACTGATCTCAAGATCTTGATGAAGTCCAGTGAGTCCAGTAGGTCCAGCACCACCAAGTCTAGCAGATCCAGCACCACCAAGTCTAGCACCTCAAAGCAGAGGTGCATCCATGATCGCACACACGTTCAGGCCACTGAGCAACCTCCACTTCCTCGCTCCAGCGATGCAGCGGAAGCAGTAACTCCTTCCAGACGAAATGCCACCGGGAACATGTATCTCGCTAATCCGAGACCATGGGGAAATAATACTAGAGGGGGAGATATCCTTCATGAGGAGGTGTGAGGGTGAAGGAGTGAGAGGGGGGCCTTTTATAAGAGGAGGGGGTGCCCCTCCCCATGGCCAGTGCCCCATGTTTGGGTGCCCCTTCATCTCCCTCATTCATGTGGTGGTAACCCCTCGACATAAATATGCCCCTTCACATTCTCTATTAAAGTCTCCACTTTAAATGCATTGAATTTCTCCAAATTGAATGCTCTCTCATTTAACAAAACTCTTTTATTAATTTTATTCAGATTTTTGTTAATTACTTTAATTAACAAACATTCACATAAACCCCTTGCAATATTTCAATATCACATGCAGAACCAGTTTCTGAAATTTCACCAGAAACAATTCCGGTGTCCATTGAAATAATTCCAGCGTTTGCAATTCTTTCGTCTAGAACATATTTGCTCCAAATGGTGTTTGGCAACCCTTAAGTGTGTGATACGTTGCAAACGTATCTATAATTTTTGATGTTCCATGCTTGGTTTATATCTACTTTCTTATGTTTTGTCCACACTTTGGAGTACTTTTTATACACTTTCTTGGACTAACCTATTAACAAGATGCCATAGTGCCAGCTGCCTGTTTTCTCCTGTTTTTGGTTCCAGGAAGGTTAGAAAATAAATATTCTCGGAATTGCACGGGACAAAAGACAAAGTCAAAATTTCACCGAGGGGGACACGGAGACAGAATATGAGACGGAGAGGGGCCAGGGGCCACCCACACCACCTGGCCGCTAGATGGTTGGTTCTTGTAGTAGCTAGATGGTTGGTTCTTCTCCTTTGTGCTACCATGTTTAGATCTTGTGAGATCCGCTCATGATCAAGATCATCTATTTGTAATCATACATGTTGTGTTTGCGGGGATCCGATGGATATTGAGATGCTATTTCAGATTGATTATTGATTCTATCATGTCTTTCTTATTTGTGATCTTGCATTCTCTCCGTTGTTAGTAGATATCTTGGCCGAGTAGATGCTAGCAACTCCAAGAGGGAGTATTTATGCTCGATAGTGGGTTCATGCCTCTAGTAATCTGGGGAAGTGACATAAATCTCTAAGGTACTTGATGTGTTGTTGCTACTAGAGAGAAAACAACAATCATTTGTTCATAGAACAATCGTATTGTTTACTTTACACGCAATGTGTTATGCAATTATCTGTTGCTTGCAACGTAATACTAGAGGGGGTTCGGATTGATAACATGAAGGTGGATTATTAGTCATAGATGCAGTTGGATTACGATCTATGTATAATGTTGTAATGACCAATCAAATCTCATAGGAGTCAATATGATTAGTATATGCATGTATGCTTTCTCTATGTTTGTCAATTGCCCTACTATAATTTGTTCACCCAACATGTCATCTATCTTAAGGAGAACCACCACTAGTGAACTATGGACCCCGATCCTTTCTTTTACCATCAATCTACAACTGTTTACTGCTTTCTGTTTACTTTCTATTTACTTTTTGCAAGCTTTTACTTTCTTCCACACAATACGTTTAATCCTTTGTTTTCAGCAAAACCGGTGAGATTGACAACCTCACTGTAAGTTGGGGGCAAAGTTATGTTGTTGTGTTGTGTATGATTCCAAGTTGGAAACAACACCTTGGAGGTGTTTCCTTGCTCCTACTGGTTCGATAATCTTGGTTTCATAACTGAGGGAAAACTTGTTGTTGTGCTCATCATACCTTCCTCTTGGGGTTCCCCAACGAGCTCGGTATATTTTGGGCCATCAAGCACTTTTTCTAGCGTCGTTGCCGGGGAGTCAAGGACATCTTCACAAGGGGAGTCCCTCATAACCAATCTCTTTACTTTGTTATTTTTGTTTTTCTTAGTTTATTTTTGCTTTGTTTGCTTGTTTCTTTATCAAAAACACAAAAAAAAAAGTTGTACTAGTTTTCTTTCTTTATTAAAAACACAAAAAATTATTATTATTTCCTATCTTAAGTTGCCATTATGTCTATCATTGCTCCAATCACTATGTCACCTGAGGAAATGATTTTCACTTTTAAACAATGAATTGAAGAGAGTTTCAAAGAAGCTTGGTCTAGAATCTCTGATCTACATGAAAAAACTGAAGCTAAAATGACTCAAAGTTGTTCCTTAGTAGTTTTTACCTTGGAATTGCTCTTTGCTATAGATATGCTTTGGATGCTGTAGTGGGAGGAGATTTCCTCCAATGCAATGAGGATGATGCTTTTAATGCCATAAAGAAGTTGGTCGTTACTTACAACTTTCCTAGCAAATCCGATTCTTCCTTTATAAACATACTTGCTAGATTGAACACTCTTGAGACCAACATTGCTAGTTTAAAAAATTGCTATAATACACTTAGAGAGCATCATGACTATGTTCCAATAAATTCTGAACCCTCAAAATGGCTTCCCACAGTAAAGATTGTTATAAATAATGAAACTTTTCATGCTCGCTGTGATATCATGTCTGAATTCTATCTTATGCCTAAAGATATCTATGAATCTTTGAATCTTTGGGGACTTTCTGAAGGAGGAGAAGACATATTTCTTGCTAATAATGCCACAATATCATCAATTGGAATAGCTGAATGAGTGTTTACAAAGATCCTGGGGAAAATGGTTTCTACTGATTATCTTGTTATTGAATATGTAGGAAAAGGACAAATTACACTTGGAAGATCCCTATTGAAACTCCTTGGAGCAATAATAGATGAGGAAAAGGGCACCATTCACTTTGCTTCACCACCAAACTCCCCATTTTAAGAATAAAAGTAAGAGAGGTAAGGGCAAGATATTTGGTTTTAATGCTTCTTCATTTGAGAACACTTGATTCTTTTCTTGCTTCTTATGCCTAACTTAAAGGCGTTAAAGAAAAGTACTTATTGGGAGATAACCCAAAAGTTTTATATGAGTCTTGGAAGTTATTACCTCTGTAATAACTACTCCTTGTCCTTTTTATTTGCTTTTTGTGCCAAGAGTAACCTCTAATGAGAGAGAAGTAATGCTTGGGAAAGTTGCTGTCACGAAACAGATTTTTGTGCTTCACTGTAAACATTTGTGTAAAATCTCTATACGTCATTTTGAGGCGTGAATTTTTGTGCTTATTCCCCAGGTTGTTATATAACTTTCATTAGTTCAACACTTTTCGATTTGAGCAACCGAAGGTCTTCGAAAAAATTGGTTTTTACCTGCTGGTCTGTTTTGAAAAATTTCTGCCATTATTTGCATTTGCTTCTTGTTGGTTCCTTTTTGGGTTCTCTTTGGGGAATTGAGCTTTTGAAGGGAAGTGATACAGCAGCTTGTGTTTTAATGGAAGTTTTATTGGTGTTGAAACAGAACCCAAAGACTTATTATATTGAGTGCACTAATGTTGCTAATAAAGATTGTGTGAAGTTTTGTATGAAGGAAAATTTTCAGGTGTATGGAGAGAATGATGTAATGAGATGAAGAATGGACTAAAGCTCAAGATTGGGGATGCAACGCGTGTCACCCCAAGAAATATCTAAGAAGTACAAGCGTCAAAGATTGGGATGCCCAAGGCATCCCCTTCTTCATCAATAAAAATCTCATGTTCATCCAAACACTTCATTTTTATTGTTTCATGCACAATTTTGTTGTTCTTGGAGCGTCTTTGTTTTCCATTTTCGGTTTTGTTTGCTTGGTTTTCTTAGTTTGCTTGAATAAATTGGTTGGACCCCCTCATTCATACATTAGTTTTCAAATAGTTTGGTTTGGTTTGGAAAAGAGTAGGAAAAGTTCATGCTTAAGTGGTAAAAAGGAGCTTGTTTTTGACTGTGGCCTATGCTTTGTCATGTCATGCTTGATATTGTTTTGGCTTTATGCTTAGTGATTTTTTCTGTAGCATGAGATGTTATAAACAACTGAGATTTGTTAATGCGCCTTGAAAGAATCATGCGTTGTTTTAGCATATTAAAGCACAGTATTGTGGTATTTTCCTTTGATGCTTTATTTGGGTTGACTTGGCACATGCTCACACCATGTTAAGACTATCCCAAGTCACCATAGCCTTTATGATCCTTTGGTTTTCGACTTCTAATATCACCTTATGCTTTAATTAATGATGTTTTGTTGCTTTGCATGATTATGGCCACTATTGCTCTCTTAGTTGGTCGCTCCCAGTCTTTTGCTAGCCTCCATAACCAAGTATGAGTTCCACTCATGCATCCAACTCCAAATGGAACCAAGTTATTCCAAAGAGTCCACCATACCTACCTATTAGAATTTTCTACTCCAAGTATATTCATGTTTTTATCTACCTTCCAAATTAAACTTGTTATGATAAAACTAGTGATTAAAGCTCTCACGAACTTGATGGCACACTTTACTTTTCTTTCCCGTAATAAACTTGAACCATTGTGTCGTCTATGTTGTATATGCTTGCACTTATATGTTGGGGATTAGCAGAACCATGCTATCATGGAGAACGCTTTCAACATTGCACTTGTACTTTGTACCTAGTTGATATAATGCTCTTTTGTCTATGGATGTCGTCGGTGTGAAATGAAAGGGAAGCTTGTAAGCCCATGGAGTTATGTATGTGTGTTAGAAAAACGCCTGGGCCGCCGGTCTAATCCATGCCTAATCATGGTGGAAACCTGTAGCTTAACCATAATGAGCAATCTATGAATCATTCTTCTTATAAAAAAGAGATAGATATTGAGAAAAGGAGAAAAACAAAAAAAGGAGATATGAGAAAAGAGGAAAGGGGGAAAAAGCACCATTTTCCCATGGTAAATAAGAAGATTGCTGAGATGCTCGTTGTCTACTTGCCTTGCCATTTTGATACGGGGATTCTTCCGTATCATCGGGCAAGGGGTACCCCCTTGGCGATACTCTATGATACACGTGTACTTACTATGACAAGAACTTACCGGTAACTAAACTTGAGTAGCATGAGGAGCGGCCCTCATATTCAAGGGACATGAGATTTCCAACTTATACTTTGTCAAGCATATACTCCATAGTTTGTTCACTTTAAACTTAATCACCTCAAGATGCTTATGATAGGGGCAATGAGAGCTAAAAGCTAATAAGTACCATAATTTTTGGAAGCTCTTTATGAAACTTGAATCCCTGCTTCCTTCTATGAAGGCCATTCTTCCACTTTTATATTGAGTCTCGACCTTCTATCTTTATGTACCTATTGAGAGAGCATAGTGGCCATTCTTAGTTCTATGTGCATCGTCCCAAGACTTGTTGATTAATGCATAACTTTGATATTGCTTGTTCTTAAACTATTTGTATCTAGTCACCCTTATAAATTTTGAAGGTGTCATATGAATTTATGTTTGCTACTCTATGAGGGACAAGCTGAATGCCACTCTGCTATGTTTTCTTTATGTGAAACAAACAAACGTCTTGCAAAGCATTGTTATTCATGAATCTTTTGTTTGTGCCTTTTCATGTTACAACATAGTTGCTATGTCTTATTGTTAGAAATTTATCTTTCATGCTATGTTGAAGTACTATGATCCTAGCTATCAATGTTTTACAAATACTTTCATCAAGTTTATGATGGTGCATGTCACCTCAAAAATTATTACTTCTTTTTGTCACTTACCTACTCGAGGACGAGCAGGAGTTAAGCTTGGGGTTGTTGATATGTTGCAAACATATCTATAATTTTTGATGTTCCATGCTTGGTTTATATCTAATTTCTTATGTTTTGTCCACACTTTGGAGTACTTTTTATACACTTTCTTGGAGTAACCTATTAACAAGATGCCACAGTGCCAGCTGCCTGTTTTCTACTATTTTTGGTTCCAGGAAGGTCAGAAAATGAATATTCTCGGAATTGGATGGGACAAAAGCCAAAGTCAATATTTCACCGAGGGGGACACAGAGCCAGAATACGAGACGGAGAGGGTCCAGGGGCCGCCCACACCACCTGGTCGCTAGATGGTTGGTTCTTGTAGTAGCTAGATGGTTGGTTCTTCCCCTTTATGCTACCATGTTTAGATCTTGTGAGCTCCATTCATGATCAAGATCATCTATTTGTAATCATACATGTTGTGTTTGCGGGGATCCGATCGATATTGAGATGCTATTTCAGATTGATTATTGATTCTATCATGTCTTTATTATTTGTGATCTTGCATGCTCTCTGTTGTTAGTAGATATCTTGGCTGAGTAGATGCTAGAAACTCCAAGAGGGAGTATTTATGCTCGATAGTGGGTTCATGCCTCTAGTAATCTAGGGATGTGATAGAAATCTCTAAGGTACTAGATGTGTTGTTGCTACTAGGGAGAAAACATCAATCCTTTGTTCATAGAACAATCGTATTGTTTACTTTACACACAATGCGTAATGCAATTATCTGTTGCTTGAAACTTAATACTGGAGGGGGTTTGGATTGATAACCTGGAGGTGGATTATTAGTCATAAATGCAGTTGGATTACGGTCTATGTATAATGTTGTAATGCCCAATCAAATCTCATAGGAGTCAAGATGATTAGTATATGCATATATGCTTTCTCGATGTTTGTCAATTGCCCGGCTGTAATTTGTTCATAAAACCGGTGAGATTGACAACCTCACTATAAGTTGGGGGCAAAGTTCAATGGTTGTGTTGTGCAGGATTCCAAGTTGGAAACAACACCTTGGAGGTGTTTCTTTGCTCCTACTAGTTCGATAACTTGGTTTCATAACTGAGGGCAAACTTGCTGCTATGCTCATCATACCTTCCAACGAGCTCGATATATTTTGGTCCATCAGTGTGTCACTCTACGGTTCATGAATAATGCAGACATGATCGAGACCCCTCTCAGATCAATAATCGAGATCCACATCGACTCACACTTTCAACGATGACTTCTATGATCGAGAGAACCTTTTAACAATAGTAACTAAATCCCTTTGTCTTATGATATATTACATGTCCGAGATTCGATCATTAGTATGTCAATACTTAGTTTGATCTCATTACCGACATGCACTCTTTTGTCGTTCCCGTGATATAACATCCTAATGATCACATCACTTGCTTGCAAGCTATCTTAATGTGATATCACCGAGAGGGCCCAGAGTATATCTATGCATCATCGGGATTGACAAATTACACTCTTTATCCATTAGCCTCAACATAACACCTTCATAATACCCGAACCCATCTTTATAGTCACCCTGTTACGGTGTGACGTTTGATGTTATCAAAGTATTCTTCCAGTGTTAGCAATTAAAATGATCTCATGGTCCAAGGATAAAGATTACTTCGTATGATGCTATAGAAATGTAAACATAATGCCTTTGATCGTAATGATATACTTCAGATGAATGTTCATCACATCATTAACCAATGTTGTGACCTCGTTATTAACAACATCCAATGTCCATGATCAGGAAACCTTGATCATCTTGTTAGTCAACGATCTAGATTATAAGAGAGGCATAAATAGGAACCCTTTATTTGTTTATTAAAAACACATGTATTAATGTTTCCAATTAATACAATTATAGCATGTGAAATAAACTTTTATCATAAACATGGAACAATATAATAACAACTTTATTATTCCCTCTCGGGCATATTCCCTTTACGTCACAACATTGGTGAATGATGTGATGAACATTCATCCAAAGTATAGAATTACGATCAAAGTCATTATGTTTATATTGCTATAACATCATAAGAAGTAATCTTTATCCATAGACCATGAGATCATGTTAATTGCTAACACCGGAATAATACTTTGATAACATTAAATGTCACACCGTAACAGGGTGACTATAAAGATGGGTTCAGGTATTCCAAAGGTGTTATGTTGAGGCTCATGGATCAAGTGTGGAATTTTTCAATCCCGATGACGGATTGATATACTCTAGGACCTCCCGGTGATATCACATTAAGATAGCTTGCAAGCAAGTGATATGATCACTAGAATGTTATATCACAGGAATGAGAAAGAGTGTATGTCAGTAATGAGATCAAACTAGGTATTGAGATAGTGATGATTGAATCCCTGACATGTAATATATCGTGAGACAAAGGGATTTAGTTACTATCGTTAAAGGTTCTCTTGATCACTGAAGTCAATGTTTAATGTGCGGGAGTCAGTATGGATCTCTAGGTCCCGCTTTTGATTATTGTTCTGAGAGGGGTCTCGATCATGTCTGCATTATTTGTGAACCGTAGGGTGACACACTTAAGGATTTCCAAAAAGCATTTCGATCAAATATGTTCTAGACGAAAGAATTGCAAAGCACTGGAATTATTTCAATGGACACCAGAATTGTTTCAGGTGAAATTTCTAAAATTGGTTCTGCAAGTGATATTGAAATGTTGCAGGGGGTTTGATATGAACGTTTGTTAATTAAAATAATTATAAAATTCTGAATAAAATAAATAAAAGCGTTTTATTAAATGAGAGTTGTATTAAATTTGGTGGAAATTTAATGCATGTGAGTGGAACTTTGAGTGGAGGCATGTTTAAGTGAGTGGAGCTCCCACCCACAGGAATGAGAGGAGGTGGAGGGGCTCCTCCATGGCTACCGGCAATGGGAGGGGGTTCCCTCTCCCCTATAAAAGGCCTCCCTCTCCTCCCTCACAAAGTACACCTCCTCGTGAAGGATCTCTCTCCCCCTCTAGAATTATTCCCCCATGGTCTCGGATTTGCGAGATACATATTCCCGGTGGCATTTCGTCTGGAAGGAGTTGTTGTTTCCGCTCCATCACTGGAGCGATGAGGTGGAGGTTGTTTGGTGGCCTGAACATGTGTGCAAGGACGGATGCCCTGCTGATTTGCGGCGCTAGGACTTCCACACGATCTTGAGATCGGCAAGCATTCGACTACATCATCCACAAGTTCCATCTTGTTAACAAAGCTTTGTCGGTCTTCGAGGGTATGTTCTCTATGGATGTATATCCACCCGTTGCTTGTATCTAGTAGATAGATCTTCGTGTATAATAGTTCCCATCGTAATATTTTTTTTGTTTTCTATGCTGCAAACCCAACAATGGTATCAGAGCCCCATTTATGCGTAGGTGATTTGCAGAGGTAGAAAACATGTGAGTATGTGGGCAATGATGATCATGTTATTGCTTCTTTCATGTATTTTGGATATTGGTGGCATAGTGGGATGAAGCGGCGCAGACTAACTTTACATGTCCTCGCACCTGAGACATGTTCCACGCTTGACATGCAACTAGTTTTAAATAAGTGGCTATCGGGTGTCTGTCTCTCCTACTATAGTCCATATCTGATTTACAACGAGTTGCTAATAATTTGGTTGTCATCGTTGTGGTTCCATGTTCGTAGGTAAGACTAGTTCTATCTTCGAAATCCCTAAGCCACGTAAAACTTGCAATTGATAAATTAGAGGCGTCTAGTTTTGGTCGTTGTTGGGATAGTGTCATGATATGGTAGAATGTTGTAAGTTGATGTATAGTTGATACTCTTAAAACACACATAATGTGTAAGTTCCATAGACCTTGGCCTTACACACAAGGGAATGATAAAGATCATACCACGATGCACATGATAGTTATCAAGTGTAAGAACCATATCATTTCACTTTACATATTTGATGCTTGCATCTTATATTGCTTGTTTGGTGTTTTAGTAGCATTATAAGATGATCCCTCATTTAGATATCAAGATAAAAATGTGTTCTTCCTTAAGTATGCACCATTCTATGGATCATGTTTTGAGACATCACGTGATGATCGGGTGTTCTCGACTCCGCGCTTTCATAAAATGGGTGTAAGACCGTTTTACACACGCGAGTACTAAGGTTCTTACTTGGTGAGCCTACCATGTAAAGACATGGCCTCGAAATACGGACCGAAAGGTTAAGCATGAGTCATATAGTTGATATGATGTCCATATTGATGCTCGCCTTTGAAGCTACATCGACTCACGTGATGATCGGACTTGGTGTAGTGGATTTGGTTCATGTAATCACCAAAAAGACACGAGGGATGTTGTTTTTGAGTGGGAGTTCATTTGTAATTTCGATTAGTGAACTTGATCTATCATAAACTTAGTCTATGATTTACAAATTCTGTTGTAGATGGCGCCACCTGCTTTTAATTTCAATGTGTTCATGGAGAAAGAGAAACTTGGGACAAATGGTAGCAAATTGACCAACTATGCCATGAATTGGAGGATTCTCCTCACTATTTCACAAAAGCAATATGTGCTAGAAGCGCCGCTAGGCCCCCCACCAACTCCTGATGCCCCTAACGAAGAAAAGAACGTCTATTTGACTCATTAAGAGGACCACAACTTAGTTCATTGCGGCATACTATATGGGCTTGAGCCAGAACATTGAAATCGTTTCGAAAATGGCAATGCCTTTGATAGCATGGGAGATTTGAAAATGATTTTCGATACCCATGCCGTCGTAGAGAGTTATAACGCTTATGAAAAGTTCTTTAGCTGCATGATGGAAGAGAGCAACTCCATTAGTGAGCACATACTCAAAATGTCTAGGTACGCCGATAAGCTTGTGTCCTTGGGAATAACGATTCCCATTGACTTAGGCATACATCATGTTCTCCAATCTTTACCACCTAGCTACAAGAGCTTTGTGATGAACTATAATATATAGGGCATGGAGAAGTCTCTCCCCAAGCTTTTGTCTATGCTTAAAACTGCAGAAGTGGAGATCAGGAAAGAACATCAAGTGTTGATGACCAATAAGACCACCGGTTTCAGGAAAGACAAGAAGGGCAAACAGAAGGGAAAGAAGGGCGGAAAATCTGTTGCCACACCTAAAAAGAAATCCCGGGCTGGCCCTAAGTCTAATACCGAGTGCTACTTGTTGGGAATATGCCCTAGAGGCAACCATGTA
This sequence comes from Avena insularis, assembly GCA_023614405.1. Taxonomy (NCBI): domain Eukaryota; kingdom Viridiplantae; phylum Streptophyta; class Magnoliopsida; order Poales; family Poaceae; genus Avena; species Avena insularis. The sequence goes on from CM042690.1 coordinate 509,723,695, forward strand.
TGATGTTATTCCCAATGTATTCATAAAGTTATTGTCCATGTATGAACTACTGATATGTATCATTGAATATGTGATTCGATTGTGGAACTATATATTCATGTTGTTCATACTAATTGTCCTTGGTCGTTGAGGTTGTGCCGGACACACAACTTAGACTAATGTGAAAGTCGGCTGATGACTTGGTTCCACTTGTCATGGGAATGTAGATGCTATTCCGACTTCCACTGATTCGACTAAAGAGCTTAGTGAATCGGACTGACCCACAGTTGAGATGCAACGAGCATGTTGTCATTTGCAGTGTCAAGCAATGGAATCCTTCGACCTGACGTGATCGCATGATCCGAGTTGTGGATCGCCAGCTTAGGTCCTATCAAACGTTGTTCTGTAAATGGGCAGTTATAAAGGTAGGGTTCGGGTTGGTTGTGAAGCAAGCTGCGTGACGTGGATTACCAAGATGGGATTTGCCCCTCTGTAATGGAGAGATATTCTCTAGGCCCTCTTGTGTGATATGATTCGGAAGCATGGCCATGCGCGATTTAGTTAAGTGTTAACCAAGGATTCGAACTAAGTGTTATTCCAGTGAATCATATATCACGGAATGAGAAGAGAGAGTTGAGCTATTAAAGGGATGGCAACAACTCGCCTATAGCTTGATAGGATATATCATGAGGCAAAGGGACTTCGACGAAAGTCACATTAAGAAAGGTTTGTCTTCTGACTCTATGGCGCTTGGGAGTTGGAACGTCTTGCTAGAGACCGCTACCAACTATAGACTCGGAGTGGTGACTCGTGTCGTGTCCAGGTGTACGTAAACCTATAGGGTCAGACACTTAAGGGTAAGGAGCCCATGTGGATTAGATCCATGTGGAGATTGGGGTACGACCTAGATGGGCCTCAAGCGTTGAGCCCAGCTAGGAGTGTATATAAGTGGAGTGACAAGGATTGTCCCTTACCTAGCCATCACTTTCTCCACTCCCATTTCGGGCTAGACAGGATCTAGTAGTCCTCTGCCTGGAGCTCCTTCTTGTACGTGCGGAAACCGGTAGAGGCGTTGCACGTGCGGCGCTGGGGACAAGGAGGTCCGTGGGGCTCTAGACATGCTGTACGGGGATCGTTCGGCATGGCATCAACTGAACCGCTTCATCAACAATCCGCACCTGCGTGTCTAGTGGTAATTCTCGTGGCCTATCACCTGAGCTGGAACTTGGGTGTACCGCATTAGGGAAAAGTTTTTGTTTATCTCTGCGTGGCCCAACACTACTATGGCAAGGGGACTGGCCACTAGAAGCGCAATTGTCCCAAGTATTTGGCGGACAAGAAGGCTGGCAAGGAAAACAAATGTATATGTGATATACATGTTATTGATGTGTACTTGACTAGTACTCGCAGTAGCACCTGGGTATTTGATACATGATCGGTTGCTAATATATGTAACTCGATTCATGGGCTGCAAAACAAGCGATAGCTAGTAAGTGATGAGGTCACGATGCATGTCGACAATGGATCAAGAGTTGATGTGATCGTCGTCGGAACGCTGCCTCTCCAAATGCAGCAGGGATTAGTGATAAATCTTACTAATTGTTATTTGGTGCCTGCACTGGGCATGAACATTGTATCCAGATCGTGTTTATTGCGAAGCGATTATTCATTCAAATCTGAAAATAATGGTTGTTCGATTTATATGGATAATATCTTTTATGGTCATGCACCTATGTTGAATGGTTTATTTCTGTTGGATCTCGATAATAGTATTATGCATATTCATAGTGTTGATGCTAAAAGGATTAAACTTGATGATGATATATCTGCATATATGTGGCACTACCGTTTAGGTCATATTGGCGTTAAACGCATGAAGAAACTCCATTATGATGGACTTTTGGAATCACTCAATTTCGAATCATTTGATACTTGTGAGCCATGCCTTATCGGTAAGATGACTAGAACACCGTTTTCTGGTTCAATAGAACGGGCGACAGATTTATTGGAAATCATACATACTGATGTATGTGGTCCAATGAGTGTGTCGGCGCGAGGTGGATATCGTTATTTTGTTACTTTCACGAATGATTTGAGTAGATACGGGTATATCTATTTGATGAAACACAAGTCTGAAACTTTTGAAAAGTTCAAGGAAATTCAAAATGAAGTGGAAAATCATCATAACAAAAAGATCAAATTTCTACGGTCCGACCATCGAGGAGAGTATCTTAGTTACGAGTTTAGCGCACATATGAAAGATTGTGGAATAGTTTCACAACTTACACCTACCAGAACACCACAACATAATGGTATGTCGGAACGTCGTAATCGTACTTTATTGGATATGGTTCGATCTATGATGTCTCGTGTTGAATTGCCACTATCATTTTGGGGTTATGCACTGGAAACCACTGCATTCACTTTAAATCGGGCACCATCTAAATCCGTCGAAAAGACACCATTTGAATTATGGTTTGGAAACAAACCTAAGCTGTTAATTCTTAAAGTTTGGGGTTGTGATGTTTATGTGAAGAAACTTCAACCTCATAAACTCGAACCCAAAGCGGAAAAATGCGTCTTCATAGGATACCCTAAAGAAACAATTGGGTATTCCTTCTATCACAGATCCAAGGGCAAGGTTTTCGTTGCCAAGAATGGATCCTTTGTAGAGAAAGATTTTCTCGTGAAAGGCATGTGTAGTCGAAAGGTAGAACTCGAAGAGGTTATTGAACCTTCTCTTCATGAAACAGCAAGTGGCGCAACGCCGGGAATTGTCTAGAGTTGACTTCACCGAATGAAGAGGTAATTAATGATAATGATCATGAAACTCTGAAAGAGGATACTACCGAACCTCGCAGGGCAAGCAGGACACGTGCAGCTTCTAAACTATACCGAAATCCTATTATGAATTTCATAGTTGATGAAATAGATGACCCTGCAACGTATGAAGAAGCGATGATGAGCCCAGATTCCAACAAATGGCTAGAAGCCATGAAATCTGAGATGGAATCCATGTGCGAAAACCAAGTTTGGACCTTGGTGGACTTACCTCACGACCGAAAGGTCGTTGAGAATAAATGGATTTTCAAAAGAAAAACTGATGCTGATGGAAATGTGACTATCTATAAAGCTCGACTTGTCGCATAGGAGTTTCAACAAATTCAAGGAGTTGACTACGCTGAGACATTCTCAGCTATAGCGATGCTAAAGTCGGTTAGGATTATGTTAGCAATTACTATATATTTCGATTGTGAAATATGGTAGGTGGATGTCAAAACTGCGTTCCTCAATGGTAATATTGAAAAAGAGTTGTATATGATCCAACCTAAGGGTTTTTTCGATCCTAAGGATGATGATAAGGTATGCAAGATTTAGCGATCCATCTATGGACTGAAGCAAGCATCCTGTAGTTGGAATCTGTACTTTGATGAGGTGATCAAAGAGTTTGGATTTATCCAAACTTATGGAGAGGCTTGTATTTACAATAAAGTGAGTGGGAGTAATGTGGTATTTCAAATATTAGATGTGGATGACATATTATTGATTGGAAATGATGTAGATTGTTTAAACAGTGTTAAAAGTTATCTAAATAGCAAATTTTCAATGAAGGACCTTGGTAAAGCATCATATATACTAGGCATTAAGATCTATAGAGATAGATCAAGGCACCTAATTGGGCTATCGCAAAGTACATACCTCGATAACATATTAGAGAAGTTTAATATGGACAAAAGTAAGGACGGATTCTTACCTATATTGCAAGGCAAGACATTGAGTAAGACTCAAAGTCTGGCTACGGCGGAAGAAAGAGAGATAATGGATAAGATCCCCTATGCTTCAGCCATAGCCTCTATAACATATGTCATGCTATGTACAAGACCAGATGTGGCACATGTTATTAGTTTGACTAGTAGGTACCAATATGATCCAGGTTTGGAACGCTGGATAGCGGTCAGGAATATCCTTAAGTACTTAAGAAGAACTAAGGATATGTTTCTTATATACGGAGGTGAAGAAGAGCTGGTCGCTAAGTGTTATGTCGACGCTAGCATTGACACCAATACAGATGACTCTAAGTCTCAATCTAGGTACGTATTTCTCCTGAACAGAGCAACAGTTAGTTGGAGGAGTTCCAAACAACCTGTGGTGGCTGGATCAACGATGGAGGAGGAATATGTTGCTGCTTCAGAAGCGGTGCAGGAAGCGGTTTGGATGAAGGAGTTCATAACGGAACTAGGTGTGGTTCCTAGTGTGTTGGACCCAATGGTTATCTATTGTTACAACAATGGATCCAGAGCCAACACCAAGGAACCAAGGTCTCACAAGAATTCCAGGCATATTAAGCGCCGTTTTCCCTCCATCTGCGAGCATGTCAAGGATGGAGATATAAAGATTTGTAAAGTACACACGGACCTAAATGTAGCAGATCCGTTGACTAAAGTTGGATTTATCACTATGTAAACTAGATTATTATCTCTAGTGCAAGTGGGAGACTGAAGGGAATATGCCCTGAGAGGCAATAATAATGTTATTATTATATGTATTCCAAGTATATGATACATGTTTATTTTTCATGCTATAATTGTATTAATACGGAAACCTTAATACATGTGCGCTTAATAAACAAATAGAAAGTTCCTAGTTATGCCTCTCTATAAACTAGCTCATTGATTAACATGATGATCAAGGTTTCCCGATCATGGACATTGGATGTTGTTAATAACAAGGTCACATCATTGGTGAATGATGTGATGAACATTCATCCTAAGTATAGCATTATGATCAAAGTCATTATGTTTATATTGCTATAACATCATACGAAGTAATCTTTATCCTTAGACCATGAGATCATGTTAATTGCAAACACAGGAGAATACTTTGATAACATCAAATGTCACACTGTAACACTGTGACCATAAAGATGGGTTCGGGTATTCCAAAGGTGTTATGTTGAGGCTCATGGATCAAGAGTGGAATTTGTCAATTTCGATGATGCATAGATATACTCCAGGCCCTCTCGGTGATATCACATTAAGATAGCTTGCAAGCAGGTGATATGATCACTACAATGTTATATCACGGGAACGAGAAAAAAGTGCATGTCAGTAACGAGATCAAACTAGGTATTGAGATACTGATTATCGAATCACGTACATGTGATATAACACGATACAAAGGGATTTAGTTACTATCATTAAAGGTTCTCTCGATCACAGAAGTCATCAGTGAATGTGTGGGAGTCAGTATTGATCTCCAAGTCTCGCTTCTGATTATTGATCTGAGAGGGGTCTCGATCATGTCTGCATTATTCGCGAGCCATAGTGTTACACACTTAAGGGTTTCCAAACACCATTTGGAGAAAATATGTTCTAGACGAAAGAATTGCAAAGCACTAGAATTATTTCAATGGACACCAGAATTGTTTCGGGTGAAATTGTTGAAATTGGTTATGCATGTGATATTGAAATGTTGTAGGTGGTTTTACGTGAATGTTTGTTAATTAAAGTAATTAACAAAATTCTGAATAAAATAAATAAAATAGTTTTATTAAATGAGATTTGCATTAAATTTGGTGGAAATTTAATGCATGTGAGTGGAACTTTGAGTGGAGGCATGTTTATGTGAGTGGAGCTCCCACGCACATGAATGAGAGGAGGTGGAGGGGATCCTCCATGGCCGCCGGCCATGGGAGGGGGTGCCCCTCCCCTATAAAAGGCCTCCCTCTCCTCCCTCACAAAGTACACATCCTCGTGAAGGATCTTTCTCCCCCTCTAGAATTATTCCCCCATGGTCTCGGATTAGCGAGATACATGTTGCCGGTGGCATTTCGTTTGGAAGGAGTTGCTGCTTCCACTGCATCGCTGGAGCGAGGAGGTGGAGTTGTTCGGTGGCCTGAACGTGTGTGCGAGGACAGATGCATTGCTGATTTGCGGTGCTAGGACTTCCACATGATCTTGAGATCGGCAAGCGTTCGACTACATCATCCACGAGTTCCATCTCGTTAACAAAGCTTTGTCGGTCTTTGAGGGTATGTTCTCTATGGATGAATATCCACCCGTTGCTTGTATCTAGTAGATAGATCTTGGCATATAATAGTTCCCATCGTAGGAAATTTTTTGTTTTCTATGTTGCAAACCCAACAAGAACAAATACACTAACAATAATAAGTTCAAGAGAAACAAAAAGAAGGGCAAAGAACAAGTCAAGAATTCGGTCAAGATGTTAGATCTTTCTCATTGAAGAAGAAGCCTCTTAGTGATAAGTAAACAGGGAAGTGACCTAAAATTTTACCCCATGATCGTCCACTCCCTAATAAGAACCAAGCTGCTCCTCTTCTTGTTGAGGAACCAACTAAGAAGAAAGAAGGGAAGAGAAGAACTTGCTACATATGTCATGAGAAGGGTCACCTCTGTTCTTCATTCACCATTGGTAACTCCTCATCCAACCCTAACTTGATTAATGATATTTATTATTTTCAAAAGGATGAGGTTGGCAATGTGTTTGCCAAATATGTTGGTGCCTAATGTGGTGTCAAGAAAAGAACCATTTGGGTTTCTAAGCCTATTGTGACTAACTTCTTAGGCCCTATTGGAGACTAGCATCCCGTGAAGGAACAAGGGGTCCGACGAGCCCTAAGTTCATGAGGGGGCTAAACACGTGTTTGGATCTGGCCGGCGGTGACGATGACGATGGATCTTGCACACGACAAAGAGTGATAGAGGTTTTTTTACCCAGGTTCAGGACCCTCATGAGGAGGTAAAGTCCCTACTCTTGGTAGGTTGTATTACTCGCGTGCTTCACGAGGGTACAATGGTAGATGAGTGTCTTGGTTGTATCCTCTTTTAAGGTTGGAGTCCCTCGCCTTTTATAAGGGCGTGGGCCTCTTTGGAAATATTTTGGCAGGCAGGATCATCACATTGCCGCCTAAAGGAGCCCTGGTCTATGAGGCTGCTTTTGGTGGACTAGGCCTATGCTGCAGGGTGGCGTCCGTCCTTGCGCTGCTACGGTCACGGCTGACGTCCTGAGCGGCGGAGCATCACCCTTTGGCCCCAGGAACCAAAATGGTGGGCCATGGCTTCTGCTGTCTGTCTCTGCTAGTCCCTCCTTTCACCAAACCATGTCGTTGGCCCTACAAGAAACATGTCCATCCGCAACGACTTGGCCCATTGGTCGTCGTAGAAGGCGCGTTTTCCTCGACGAATTTCTCGGCTCGACCGTGGGCCGATGGAAAACTTTTTTTCTGGTTTCACGGCCCTCTACTATGATGGAACCGCTAAAAACAGGGAGGAAGCTCGGCTAGTGCATGGCAGAAGCAAGATATTGACTCACCGAAGTGTTTTGAGGCATGTGGGTCCTGAACGTCAGTGTCTCTAGCGGACCATACTTTTCGATCGCGTTTAGTCAGGCTGCTGGGACCCACATGTCAGCCTCTCATTAGAAGAATCGTGTGTATGATGGAATTTTTTTCCTTCGATCGCGCTACCCTGTTCCGAACATGATAGAATTTCTCGATGCATCTATCGTTTAATCAGGCCGCTGGTCCCACATGTCATCCTCTCATTTGAAGAAACATGTGTATGATGTAATTTTTTCCTTCGCTCACGCTACCCTATTCCGAACTTGGTAGCGCTGCTCGATGCATCTACCGTTTAATCAACCTCCTAGGCCCCACATGTCATCCTCTCATTATAATAAATGTGTCTATGATAGAATTTTTGCCCTCGGTCGCGCCTCCATGTTTTGAACTTGATAGCATTGCTCGCTGCATCAGCAGTTTATATCAGGAAAGAAAATTCTCAGTTTTTTCAGTGATGGCGAGATGGTTCTTTTCCATAAAGAAAGTCTAGAGAATATGGATCTCAATGCCATAATCCAAGCTTCTAGATATATTAAGTGGACCAACATGTTTTTCTTACGATTCCCATGGTTTATGAGTTTTCAAACTCCCTAGCTAATCAACTCTGTCCCACTTGAATGACTTCATGCTAATTTATTGAAATTAGGTCAAACATGAACTGCAACTAAATTATAGGTTGCTTCTAAAGATTTACAAAAAAACTTTTGGAGGTACCCTGTGGGCCCTGGATTAATCCTCTCAGAATCCCTATTATGCATATCAGTATGATCCCATGATCAGTCTGTCGTGGCACATAACCGACAAGTATCAATGTAGACATCCATTACTTAAGCGGATACAAGTCATAATTCAATTTCCATTATGGATACATCAGCCATCATCAGCTGAATTTTATCAAGCGTAGAACCCAAGTTGTACCTTAACCTACAGGAAGCTGACTGGGAGAACGTCCTAGCTCGCATAGTCATCAACATCACCTTCTTCTTCACCTAACTTCTCGAATTTGACCAAGTTAATAGCCAGGGATAATGCCAGTGAGTACATTGAATGTACTCGCAAACCACCTTAAGAGATAAAAATAATAAAAGAGGATATGCAATATGGTTGTAGTAGTAGGAGGGCTCTAGGAGAAGTTCTTTTCTAAAATAGTTTCTCTTGTATAGTATCTACATACCTTTTTTCAAAACTTTTTTAAAACCTTTTTAAAAGTCCTTTGAATTTTTTTGGAAAACACTAGTATTGGGTCACTTCTTTGTTCCTCCTTCCGGTCATCCCATGACCAACTCCTTTCCTTTCTTTCCAACCATCCCATGGTCTAAACATTTCCAAAGCCCTTGCTTTTCCGGAATCCTTTTTGAACTCAAAACCAGCACCGCTCTACAGCAACCTACCCAACCATCCATGACCGTGGACATATCTATTCGAATAGATTTACACTCTGCAGAGGTTATACACTTTACCCACACCATCCGGGTACCCTGCCCTGATCTCGCATGGATCGTGGGTCAAGTAACCGGTCAAGACCCTCGAGATGCCCACTTTGGTATAAGCACCTACCCTATGAGTCGGTCCTCTCAACACCGGTACGTCAGGTACCAAGGACCAACTGGAGCGCCTTTTCCAGTACACAAAGTGTGTTCTTTAAATGAGAGGCTCATAGTAACGCTTAGCTTCCCGTAGGCAGTTCGTTTGTTCACATGGTCGATGCTTTGTGGAGCATTACGGGAGAAGACCCAGTCTCTAGAGATCGCCATACCCTATAGTAGTTGAGAGGCGACTCATACCAGAGTAAACAAACTTTGAGTCCAGCCCCTTCCCATATAGGAGTAATCTGGTTACACGGGTTAATTGTTCTAGCAAAACTGCAAAGACCCGGGTGCCTTTTTGTAAACCTTTTTCCTCCATTTTTCCTTCAGCATTTTGTAAAACAAAACCTTTTTCCTTTCTCAAACCTCTCTTGGTAGGTCAAGCCACACCAAGGTTTTACCATAAAACATTCATCGTAAAACTTTTTTTTGGGTCTTCCCACCCTATAGTCTCGAAGGGGTATGGTGTTATACACCATGTACCATACTATGATCAGGTAGGTGTCGTCAAGGGGGTTGTATTTAGTAGTACGAAAGTGTAATGGTTTGGAGGAGCCAAGCCACTACCAGGTATAGATCATCATAATAAAACAATGCAGTTTCATAAAATAGTAGGTAAAACATGCATAAGTAAAACAGCAGGACAAGGCTTATGAGCAAGAAGGTGGCTTTCCTATGCTCAGCAATATGGAAATATGTCCCTGGACTTCTTCTTATAATACCATAATAATCGATAATAACCATCTTCTTCGGGTCTTCGATATAATCGCAACTATCATGGTCAAAGGGAATACATGCAAGCAAACAGAGCAACAATCAACATAGGGTAGACAATCAACATTACAATGCAAACAATCCAGAAGTCTCAACTATTCATTAGATTTTGGTAGATTAAGTATATAAAAATTGGAAACACTTTATTTGCATTTGTGGGGCTTCTTTTAGGAGTTAATTGCAAAATACCACATCAAGAAGGGGTTTTGGGCTAAGGCTTAGGTCTGCATGATATCAATGTACAAAAATGATATCATCAGATAGGTATTGACAAAACAAGACCACCAAAAGTGGTTTCATGATCTTATTAATTTCCTTTAATTACTTATGCATTTTCTAGTGAAAATAACCCTGGTTTGGGTGAAAAATTCACCAGAAAAGATCTAGAGATCAAATAAACTGTAATTGGAAATTTTTGTATATATTTGAGTTTGTGATTTCTGAGAGTTGGAATCACCTCAAAAATAATTACCATAATGCCCTTGGAAAATTCCCAAAGTCAGTTCTGTTGGCAATTTGTCTTTTTCACTAGATTTATTCTACAGAAGCTTTTGATATGAATCCAAAGACACAGGGAAGGTACTTCAAATACATTTCTGTAGAAATTGGATTCATTATTTTACGAGTTGTATATCTACAAAGGTTATTTTTTTGTTGAAATAACCCTACATAGAGGATTTTTTTTTACCAAAATTCACTAGAGGATCAAAAATTCTTGATCTCCTGGGTTTGGTTAGATGTTGAGGTAACACTTCAATGAGATGTTGATGTATCACTTCAATGATGTTGTAGATATTCCTAGAGAAATTTCGAAAGATAGAAATAAGGATATTTTTTTATTTTTACTAAAGTAATTATAAGGCTCCAATTGGCATGAGTCAAAGGCCAAAAGATGTGAAACTATTGAACCTACAATAGGGAGGTGGATTCACTTCATTTGGGTATCTAGAACTGGCTGGGGAAATTATTTATTGAAAAGGTTGTTATTTAACAAGTTAATTACCAGAAAATGTACATATAATATTTGGTCAAAGTTCTGGTACTACATGATAGAGAAAACCCTAGGGTACATAATTTTTTTTGATATGGCCAGAAAAGGGGGATTTCCATTTTCATTTTCAATTAAACTAGCAAACCTTTTTAACAGATCTAGGAAAGAATAATAAATAGAAAAGGCGATAGGGGACAGCTAGGACGGATCTCTTGGCACAGCCCACTTACATCAAGGTGACCGTAAGGACGCCATTTGTACCTGGCCAGGTGGGTCCCTACGGTAAGCAAGATAGGGCATCGAAGAGGTATAGGGCGCTCTCAGCCACAGGATTAGAGGCGATCTAACGACTGGTTCTCGTCTTCTTCCATGCGACAGCGCGCTGGGGTGCAAACCCTAGGGGCGGAGCTGGGAGGCATGGGGTGGCTCACCTAGGCCCTAGGAGGCGATGGGGACACGACAGGGAGATGCGGTCGAAGGAGAGGAGCCAGGAGAGGGGCGACAAGGGTGCCTTTGACGCGGGAAGGGCAGTTCGCACGACCACGCCTGGTAGATCACTTCGGGAGCTCTTAGGAACACCACCCAGGCATCTGCATGTCAAAGAGGAAGGCGAGATTAAGACGGTGTTGCCGCGAGGAGGAAGATTTAGCAGAGAGAGTGGAGGATGTCCATATCGATGGTGAACTTCATCGCGAGCTTGAGACACTTTGGGGATTTTTTGCTTCTCCTGGGATATTAGGGAGAGAGGCTTCATGCTCTAGAGGGAGGAGAGTGGGGAGGAGAGGGAGTAAAATGAGGGGCTATAGAGATGTTGGGGTAGCTTCAGCCTTATCTCTTGAGGAGGCTTGGTCTATGGTGGGAATGTCTCATGGAGGACAGAGGGAGAGGTGGGGAGGCCATGGTTGGTTGATAGGGGCAGTGGAGAGGGTGGTGTTGGGTCTGGGACCAGAGGAGGAGCCGTGTCTCTACCCCACGAGCCTTGGGTGCTCCACCTTTTTCACCTTGAGTGAGATGAAAAGAGAGAAGGGAGAGAGGGCTAGGGAGATCGAGGGTAGCTTTTAGTGGTGCATGGAGACGGAAGTGGGGCCATGGATTGACCAGAGATGGGGTGTGGTAGTGAATGCTGCGATTCTCTAGGATTTGGCAAGATTTATAAGATATGGCCTATCTCTCTGTTCTTCTCCACTCTAAGCATTAAGTGACAAGGAGAGGAGGGTGCTATAGTACTTTTCGACCAGAAAGTGAGGGGTGTCTATGGTGATAAAAAATGGTGGTTGATGGGGGGTTTGATGGGGTTTAGTTTAAGATGTTAATCACAATCCAATTTTCACCATCTTGATGATTAGGAATAAACTCCTGGTTTTTGATCATGGAATGGTTATTCAAGGAGGCTGGTAGGCAGAAGTGATCAAGAGGCTTCCCCAAGAATTATGTGGCATTTATTGGAACATTTTAGATAACATTTATGTCATTTATTCAAATAGTGCTGAATCTATTTTATTGTATTTATTTTTAGATTTTTGAACTGGGAAAGGATGGATTTTAGTTTAAGATGGTCCCAGTATTAATTCCCACTTTGGAGAATTTTCCCAATATTTATCAAGGTAGAAAAGTATTTAAAACATTTATTATTCCAATTCAGCCATTTAAGAAAATGGGCAAAAATAAATAATAAAGCTCTTCAAAAATATTTATTTTTGAGTTGGGGAGGTAGGGTATGATTGGTAGGCCTCAAAGGTGCTTAAGGTTGGATAAGTGTTTTGGAGAAAAACCGATTTTCCTTTATTGAGGGAGTTTTGGAGTTTTTGTCAATTACAAGAATTAAATTGTTTTTGGGTCAAAATAATTATGGAAAGCATTTGATAAATTCTTATCTCCAAGGTAGATGATGTTCACAAAGTATATCTATCATTTGGAACCTTGGGATCTGAAAAACAAACTTGATTTTGAAAGGAAACAAGAGATAGATGATATTCGGCAAGTTAATTTTTTTACCAAAAAAACCTTGTTGGATCTTGGAGCTCAGAGCTCCTCTTGGGTATTGGGCTATATGGATAGATAGACCAAGTTGATTAGATCACTATGGTATAGAGGTTTGAGTTTTATCATGATTGAGCTCCCCACGGATTGATGCCACACTTTGAATAAAATAAGGGTCCCAAAATAGATTATCAAATAGCCTTCAAAACCATGTGGGTTTAGAAGCAAGAGGGTCCAATTGAAACAAGTGATGTATGGGAGCATAGACCTATATGAGTAGAGCACAATCATGCAAAGGTTTGGTCAAAACAAGATATCCTGGAGATGTGAGCTTCTACCAAAAGGAATGTTGATAAGATTTGTAGAGAAGATTAGTTTCTTTCCTTTAAAAGCATCAAGACCAAGTGGGTTAAGGATTGTTATAGACAAGGGAAATAGTGGGCCTTAGTAGTCCTTAATATGGTTTACAATATGGTTCAAGTGCATTTCCAAAAATGCACAAGGGTTGAGAAAGAAGGAGTCCCAAAGATGTGATATTGTTAACAGTTTTCCAGACAAGTCATATTTGGCAGTTTTTGAGTTTTTGACTAGAACAAAAGAGGGGATTATTTTGAGAGGATGCAAGGTTCCAAATCATCATCAAGTGGATGATGTTGAACTATACATTGAGTAGAAAGTATCCATGCTTGGAGTTGGTCTTCATAGACTTGGAAACTTCTAGAAGGGATAAACTATATGGTGATTTAGTTAAGGAATTAGATCATCACTTGGTGACTAGAGATCAGATCAAGGTTGGCGGATTGCTTATGGATTTTGGTTCTTAATTTAGCTATATACTATAGGATGAGCTCCTAGGGTAGCTCATACTACTTCCTAAGCAAACACGCCAAACATAAGATCAAGGCATTTCATGTTAGGAATCAATCCAATATACTACTATAGGGGTAAGAGTAGTTGAAGGTTCTGTCTTGAAAACATAGGGAGATTGTACCATATAGATCTCCATAGTTTTGTAAATAGAAGCTAAGAAAATAGTTTGTTGCTGCAAAGGCATCTTGGCTCAAGTTTTGAAATGCTAGAACATTTGAAAATATGAAAAAATAAGGCAAGACTGTTTTCTGAAATAGCTTTTGTCAAATGAGGGTTAGGTGAAGAGTTTATCATCTGCTACACATTCAGATGCATAAGTACAAACAAACAACAAGCAAACACAACATCACTAAACAAGAAAAAGTTTTTGTTCCCCCTGATTTTTGCATTGTGGACAACTAATCAAGGTTACTGAAATTGGGATGTTACATACCCATCGTGGGGTCAATTAATATATCAGAAACCACCAAGAGTTTTGACAACAGGTTTAACTTCTTACAAAGATTTTGCATCATGAATATTTTGTGAAATTAGGTCAAACTTGAGCTACAAGTAAGAATGATAGATTGCTCTTGAAATAAATGTCTTTTTAGAGGTATATGGGTGCATTTTCTTGTAGTAAACAGTGTCGTCGGTGTGAGTTTCCTACTATCATGAAAGAACATTAAATTCTCAATTTTCTGAGTGATGACGAGCAAGGTTGTTCTTTTCTGTAAAGAAAATTCCGAAGAATATTGGATCCGAATGTCACAAGACAAGTTTACAGACGTATATATATATAGTCTACCAACATGCTATACCAACGATTCCCATGTTTTATGAGTTTTCAAACTTCCTAACTAACTCTGCCCATTTGAATGACCTTATGTCGATTTATAGAATTTAGGTCAAATTTGAAACTATAAGTAAATTCTAGGTTTTGCTTTGAAAGTTTTATGAAAAATCTTTTGGAGGTACCCATCGAGGGGTCACAGTTAATATATCAAAAACCAGCAAGAGTTTTGATGATAGGTTCAACTTCTTGCTAAGATTTTGCTTCTTGACAATTTAACGAAATTAGGTCAAACTTGAGCTACAAGTAAGCGCGATAGTTTTCCCTTGAATTAAATATATTGTTAGAGGTATATCGGTGCATCTTATTGTAGTAAACAATGTCGCCAGTGTGAGTTTCCAACTATCAAGAAAGAACATTCAATTCTACATTTTCCGAGTGAAGACGAGCGAGGTTGTTCTTTTCCATAAAGAAAAGTCCGAAGAATATTGGATCTGAATGTGACAAGCCAAGTTGACATACATATATAGTGGACCAACATGTTGTACCCATGATTCCGATATTTTATGAGTTTTCAAACTTCATAGCTAACTCTGCCCATTTGAATGACTTTATGTCGATTTATCAAAATTAAGTCAAATTTGAAACTACAAGTAAATTGTAGGTTACTTTGAAAGTTGTACAAAAAAGCTTTTGGGCGTACCCATCGGGGGGTCACAATTAATATATCAGAAACCACCAAGAGTTTTTACGATAGGTTCAACTTCTTGCTAAGATTCTGCATCTTGACAATTTCCCAAAATTAGGTCAAACATGAGATAAAAGTAAGCGTGATAGATTGCTCTTGAATTAAATTTCTTTTTGGAGGTATAAG
Organism: Avena insularis; assembly: GCA_023614405.1. Taxonomy (NCBI): domain Eukaryota; kingdom Viridiplantae; phylum Streptophyta; class Magnoliopsida; order Poales; family Poaceae; genus Avena; species Avena insularis. Next base: position 509,738,881 of record CM042690.1, read on the forward strand.
GGTGCATCTTCTTGTAGTAAACAATGTCGTCAGTGTGAGTTTCCGACTATCAATAAAGAACATTCTCATTTTTCTGAGTGATGGCAAGATTATTCTCTCCCGTAAAGGAAGTTTAAAGAATATGGATCTGAATGCCACAAGCCAAGTTTGCACACATATATTGTGGAACAACATATTTTACTTATGATTTCCCGTGTTTTATGAGTGTTCAAACTTCCTAGATAATAACTCCTCCCACTTGAATGACTTATTTTCGATTAATCGAAATTAGGTCAAATTTGACCTACTACAAGAAAATTGTAGGTTGCTCTAAAAGTTTTACGAAAAAGCTTTTGGTGGTACCCATCGCGGGCTCACAATTAATATATGAGAAACTACCAAGATTTTTGACGACAAGTTCAAATTCGTGCTAAGATTTTGCATCGTGTCAGTTTAACAAAATTAGGTCAAACTTGAGCTACAAGTAAGCATAGTAGATTGCTCTTGAATTAAATGTATTTTCAGAGGTTGATAGGTGCATCTTCTTGTAGTAAAAAATACAGTCGGTGTGAGTTTCCAACTGTCTCAGGAAAGAACATTCTCAATTTTTCTAGTGATGATGAGATTGTTCTTTCATGTAAAGAAAGTCTGAACAATATGGATCTGAATGCCACAAGCCAAGTTTTCAGACATATATAGTGGACAAACATGTTGTACTTACGATTTCCCATGTTTCATGTGTTCTCAAATTTCCTAGCTAACTTTGCCCACTTGAATGACTTTATGTAGATTTATGAAAATTAGGTAAAATTTGAACTAGTACAATTAAACTGTGTAGGTTGTTTTGAAAGATTTACTAAAAAAGATCTTGGAGGTACCCATGGGGGGTCAATTATATATCAGAAACCACCGAGAGTTTTGATGACAGGTTCATCTTATTGCTAAGATTTTGCATCTTAATAGTTTAATGAAATTAGTTCAAACTTGAGCTACAAGTAAGCCCAATAGATTGCTCTTGAATTTAATGTCATTTCAGAGGTAGATGGGTGCATCTTCTTGTAGTAATCGGTGCCGTCGGTGTGAGTGTCCAACTACCATGAAAGAACAATCTCAATTTTCTGAGGGATGGTGATATCGTTCTTTTCCTTTAAAAAACTGCAAAGAATATTGGATCTGAATGCCACAAGCCAAGTTTTTAGACATATATAGTGGATCAGCAGCATGCACTACAAGAAAAGTTGGCTTTTACAATGGACGATTTTTCTGGTTGAAGGCCCATTTTTCGTGGACAAAAAGTCTTCCGCGACGGATGGCCTTCGTGGTAAAAGCCCCATCACAAATGAATTAACCATGGGTTTTTTGGACCGTGGGGATCGCACCCTTTAGCCATGAAAACTTGTTCCGTCGTAGATCTGTTCACCGGCCGCGTTGACTGCTGACGTCATGCAAACTGCCATGTGGCAGCCACCGTTAACGGTCATATAAACCGTGGCATAAGCTAGGCCCAGCCAAGGCCTGCTAAATACTAACTGGGCTGGCCCATCAGGAGAGCCTAATAAGAAGATGGCCCATTACTATTTTTTCCTGCACTGTTTGAAATGGGCCCAAAAATGCAGCCAGCAGTGGCTCGTGAACTTTCAGGTCCGATTCTGTTTTGGCCTATAGAAGGTCCATGTTGGTCCAACACTGTGCGGTCTATTAGCAGCCTACGCCAAGTCGCTCATGTACACTTAAGGCTAGGGGTAAGCCCATCGTGGGCCGCCTACTGATGGCCCTTCACTGAGATGGTTCATTACTGTTCTGACATGTTACTGTTCTGGCATTTTACTGTTCCGTCCTTTAGCTGTTCAGGCCCACAAGCGGCCGTTTACTGTTCTAGCCTGGTAAATTTTCGGCATGTTACTGCCCTCGTTTGGAAATTTCTCGGCTTGTTACCTTTCAGGCTTGTCACTATTCTGGCCTATTACTGTTGCGGCCCTTTACTGTTGAGGCCCGCTATTGTTTTGGTCTATTACTATTCTACGATTTTACAGTTTCTTCCTTGTTACTATAATGGACTTTTTCTGTTCTGGCCTATAATGTTAAGGACCATTAATATTATGGCCTGTTACGGCATGCGGGTCAGCCCGTTACGTTTATGGCCTTTTATAGTTTCGGCCTTTCAAAAGCCCATGCCAAATCATAAAACGTGTACAATAATCTAGCATTTTTTACTGTTCATCATCGGCCAAATACACGATGGGCCAATAACAAATCCCGGTACTATTCCCTAATCGACATGCCTGGCGTAGTTACGGTAACAACTACCGCCATGTGTGGACGACGTCAACTAAATGCCTACACGGCCTATGCAAGTTATCTAGATATTACATCAACTGCAAACTTCTTAAAATTATTACATATTAAATACTCAAGGGAATGAAAAATCGGCATTTCAGTTGATAATTAAGTTGTTACCAGAGTCCTCAATTTTCTTTCTCAATCGATCACCTGCATCTTCCTTTGAGTGTGACAGCTACATTTGAGGAGACATGATCTTGCAACCCCCTCTGTGGTGGCGATAGCAATAATTACGATCTGAAACTATGTAATAACAAGTTAATATATCAAACAAGACAAACTACTCATTTGACTGATATGACAGGAGCTATGAACCAGAGTTTACAATTGGTTAATGGTTCAATTATTGACCAACATGTCAAACAAACAGGGCAAGCAAGCATGCATTAGACAAAAGTACCTACCGTGAAAGGAGCAATCAACAAATGTGTGTGTGGCTTAAAATTTCAGCAAATATAAACTAGCCAGGTCATTTCAACAAATATATATGGAAGCAGTTCTATACCCTAAAATGCAAGAGACGTTGGGTAACTCGGAATTTGCGCTGAGCCACAAAATGGCATGCAGTTACTGTCATAGTGAAGAATGAACCAGATATAAATTATAACCGCATCATAAGAGAACTTGTAGAGAAGGAATGCAAACCACTAATGAACTATATATTGTAGAGGATAGTTATGTCGTGACTTAGGACGAACTAGACCTAGAACCATATGCGAGATATAATGGTGTCACTCATGAACCTGTAGAACAGGACAAACAAGCATTAGACAAGTGTGCCTAGAATTAAATGAGCAATCAAACAAAGTGTTTCTTAGAATTTTAGCAAATATAAACTAGCGAGGTCATTTGAGCAAATATATATGGAAGTAGTGGCATCTCCTGGAATGTATAGAGTCGTTGGGTGACTCATAATTTGCGATGAGCTACACAATGGATGTAGTTACTGTCAGAGCTAAGACTCAACCAGATAGAAATTATAATGGCATCATGAGAGAAATTCTAGAGCAGGAATTCAAACCACGAGTGAACTACATAGTAGAGGACAGTTATGTCGTTGCTCAGGACGAACCAGCACCAAATAAGGAAGTAACGGCATCCCTTCTTAACCTGTAGAATAGGCTATGTAAACCAACATGTTCATTGTTCCATTTTGAGCTATGCAAGAAAAAAGAAATAGTTAGTGATGTAGCTTTTGAAGAACAGATGGCACCAACAAAATTATAATCAAATTAGTACGAAGAGTTTACATGCCTACTACAGGATAGTAGAACGATGCCAAGGAGGAAATAATAGCAGGAACTGATCTCAGGATGAACCAGATAGATTCAGCAACTGTAGAGTAGGGAATCCACACTAATATTTTCCTCTAACTTCAGATTTTGCAAGAATTACATGGTAGCAGGTAATTACTGTTGTATGGAGTAGCTAAGAACATGTGCATGACAAAATAATAGACATGTGTATGACTTGAAATTTGTAGGGCAGCGAATGCAAACCAACATGTCTAATAACCTTGCATGTACTAGCACGAAGAACATGCTCGCCCATTGACTTGTATGTACTAGCATGATTATGAAAATGTAGTTTGCTGTGACAGGCTTGAATCTGCTATACCGATGACAAAACAAAAACGGGTTGGAGATTTGGTTAAACTTGGTCGGAGAGGTGTCTAAGCATCATCGGTACCATGCGAGTGACGTCCAGGTCACTAAGGGTGCTGCGATTGCGGTGGCTGTTGGCGTCGGGGAACCAGATCTTGGGCGGTCGATGCCGGCTTGATGAATGTGGTGGACGAGAACGGCGTTGAGGCAGATCCGGTGTAGTGAATGATGATGGCCATGCAACTGGTCTGGAGCGATGGACATGGAACTCTTTGAACTAGATCACGCCCGATGGACACCAGTGAAGCGGATCCGGTATGGTTGGGTAGCTTTCGGAGGCGAGGAAGCAGAGCTTGGGCGGTCGATGACGCCATCGGCATGGTGAACGACACCGCAACTCCTAGATCCGGTGGGTGAGCATCATTGAAGCTACTCCGCGGCGGTGCACGAGACCGCAGCTCAAGCCGGTGCGGGCGGTGGTCGTCGAGGGGACAGAGTGAAGGGTTTGCAGCATAGAAAACAAAAGTTTTCCTACGATGTGAACTACTATACACCAGGATCTATCTACTAGATACAAGCAACAGGTGGATAAACATCCATATAGAACATACCCTCGAAGACAATAAAGCTTTGTAAACGAGATGGAACTCATGGATGATGTAGTCGTACACTTGCCGATCTCAAGATCGTGATGAAGTCCAGTAGGTCTAGCTCCAACATGTCCATCAGATCCAGCTCCAGCAAGTCTAGCACCACCAAGTCTAGCACCGCAAAGTAACAGCGCATCCGTGATCGCACACACGTCCGATACCCCGACAAGCATCATCCCTCGCTCTAGCAAAGCAGCGGAAGCAGCAACTCCTTTCTAGATAAAGCCACCGGGAACATGTATCTCGCTAATCCAAGACCATGGGGAGAAAATACTAGAGGGGGAGAGAGATCCTTCACGAGGAGGTGTGAGGAAGAAGGGGTGTGAGGGTGGCCTTTTATAGGAGGAGGGGGTGCCCCTCCCCATGGCCGGCCCCTAAGGGGTGACCCTTCACCTCCTCATTCATGTGGTGGTAACTCCCTCCACATAAATTTGACCCTTAACATTCCTCTTTAAAGTCTCCACTTTAAATGCATTAAATTTCTTCAGATTTAATGCTCCCTCATTTAATAAAACTCTTTTATTAATTTTATTCAGAATTTTGTTAATTACTTTAATTAACAAACATTCACATAAAACCCCTGCAACATTTCAATATTACATGCAGAACAAATTTCAGCAATTTCACCCGAAACAGTTTCGGTGTCTATTGAAATAATTCCAGCGCTTTCTTAAATCTTTATCTGAAACATATTTGCTCCAAATGGTGTAGGTATCCCTTAAGTGTGTCACCCTATGGTTCGTGAATAATGCAGACATGATCGAGACCCCTCTCAAATCAATAATCAGAAGCGGGACCTGGAGATCCATACTAACTCCTACACATTCAACGATGACTTCTGTTATCATGAGAACCTTTAACGCTAGTAATTAAATCCCTTTGTATCGCGATATATTACATGTCCGAGATTCGATCATCGGTATCTCCATACCTAGTTTGATCTCATTACCGACATGTACTCTTTTCTCATTCCCATGATAGAACATTCTAGTGATCTCATCACTTGCTTGCAAGCTAACCAATGTGATATCACCGAGAGGGCCCAAAGTATATCTATCCGTCATCAGGATGGACAAATCCCACTCTTGATCCATGAGCCTCTACATAACACTTTCATAGCACTGAACCCACCTTTATAATCACCCTTTCACGGTGTGACGTTTGATGTTATCAAGATACTCTTCCAGTGTTAGTGATTGACATGATCTCATGGTCTAAGGACTAGGATTACTTCGTATGATGTTATAGCAATATAAACACAATGACTTTGATCGTAATGCTATACTTTGGATGAATGTTAATCATATCATTCCACTAATCTTGTGACCTTGTTATTAACAACATCCAATGTTCATGATTAGGAAACCTTGATCATCTTGCAACAAGCTAGTTTATAAGAGAGGCATAACTAGGAACTTTCCTTTTGTTTATTAAACACACATGTATTATCGTTTCCAAATTAATACAATTATAGCATGCAAAATAAACATTTATCATAAACAAGGAATAAGATAATTACCACTTTATTATTGCCTCTCGGGCATATTCCCTTCAATCTCCCACTTTCACTAGAGTCAATAATCTAGTTTGAAAAACTTGGCGTATTGAACACCTATGGCTTTATGGTGTTGCATATACACGATTGCTATTGGTTAACATAATCTACGGATCTGACAGTTTCAGGTCCGTGTGTATTTGCATGTCTTTGCGTCTCTACGCATCACTCATTCTCAAATCAGATGGCATTGTATAAATTTGGTCCTTTGGTGAGACCTTTAGTTTGTTTGGGATAAAATATGTTGATATTATTATCACACAATATATCTCCATAGTATTAGCCCACTTTGAACCACACCTAGTTTGGTAACAAACTACTTAACACAAATGTCCTCCTTTGCTGCTACTATAGCAGTCATATACTTAGCCTTTTGTTGTAGTATCCGTCACAATGTCTCAACTTTGGAACTCATCCAAATCCATCATGGAACATCCTTTCCATTACATTGTGCCACCCATAGTCTAAATTGAGATAAATTTTAATTTGTATCTTGTGACAAAAACTAGTATCAATGTAACACTTTACAATGAACTACCTTTAACTATTTGTCACTTATACATGATATATTCTTAGTTCTTCGAAGGCTCACGAGAATATATTTACTATCATCCAATGATCATCTTATGAATCATTCTGGTATGTGCTCATAACATTTAGAGCATAGGACATATCTGGATATGTACATATCACATAATAATCGATCAAAATCTTCATGTGATTTTACTCACCAAGTGTTGAAACACTTGAATCTTGATACAATCATTTCCATGCAGCAAGAACATTTCTTGTTGTTTCCATATTGAACCCTTTCAATATCTCATATATGTACGTCTGGCACAACCATATTAGCGCCCCAATCTATCCATATAGACATTGATGCCAAATATTTCGGTTTTGCCCAAGTCTTTCATCGAAATCCTATTTTAATGAAATTCTTAACTTGTGTCAACAAAAGATACATCATTTCCAATCAACAATATGTACTCTGCATAATGTATTGGAAATTTGTCTTAGCGCTTCCCCTTAATTTCTTGCAAATGCAAGCATCTTCATCGTCTTCGATGAATTTAAACTCCTTTAACATTTTCATCATGGTGAAAATTCCAACTCCGCTATGCTCACTTCAACTATTGAAGTTTGCATGCCCTTTTAGCACCCTTTGAATTAACAAAACCCTTCATATCGTGTCTTGTACACGTCCTAGGTAACCATTCTGTTAGAAGAACATTGTTTTGTTTGTTCAACTACCATATACCAAATTATATGTAGTGGTTGCTACATTAATCCGTCAAGACTAAATATCGCTATGAAAGATCAAATCTTGTCATAGTCAACTCCTTGAGCATTGCCGTAAACTTCTTCTGACATGTCAACTATTTCATAGATGTTAAACATCCATGTCTATTTTTTATAGATCCAAACACGACCGATAGGCTTCACGCCTTTCCAGAGGGTCTTCCAAGTTCAGAAACTTGATTTCTCGTGTATGGATAATATCACGGATTCTATGACTTCTAGTCATTTTATGGATTCAGGGCCCATCATCGCTTCTTTGCATGTAGTCCGTTCATCATTGTCAAAACAATAACGACTTGTTTATCAAATCTCACTATTTGATTCTTACCGACCCACACGGTTCAATAGGAATTCTAATCTCCGAGATCACAACCTTTGTAATCACGGGAGCCATGAGCATTGTGGCCGCCACCGGGACACTTTTCGGCGCTGCGCTACTCAACACATGTTGCTTAGGTTCATCAACCTAATCAAAGTTCTATTGTCCTCCCACTTAACTTTTTGCAAAAAATTCCTTCTCAAGAAACATGACGCTCCAAGCGACAAACTCTTTTGTCCTAGGTGTTATGGAGGAATTCCCAACAAATTCTTTGGGATAACCTACAAAGACATGCTTAACCGACTTTGGTTGTAAACATTTTACTTATACATAGCATACCAAAATTTAAGAAAAGACAACTCGGGTTTTATCCCAAACCATAACCCATATGGTTTCATTTCAACGGATCACGATGGTGCTCTTTTCAGCGTAAAAGTGGTAGTCTCTAAAGCCTTAATCCTTAAAACATAATGGTAGTTTTATAAATGACACCTTTGATCTTACCATGTCAAACAAGGTTTGATTTGATCTCTCGAACATACCATACTCCTGTGGTTTATCGGGAAGTGCAAATTCATGGAACAATTCCTGAAATCTTAGGTGTTTTGCTAAACATGTAACTCAAATATCTTCCTTTATGATCGAATCATAAACTCTTTATTTTCTTGTTACAATGATTTTCCACTTCATCTTGAAAGTCTTTGAACAATTTTCAAATGTTTCATACTTCTTCCTTATTAAGTAAATATATAGATATATTCACTCAAATTTCTGGAGAAAGCATATGAAGCAAAAAGATCCATCGCATATGGCTACACATAATGGACTACGCACATGAGCATGCACAATTTCCAATAAGCTAGTCATTCGTTCCTCTTTGGCCTATGTACAGAGTTCCAATTATCTCGAGGAAAGTCTCACAAGCGTCAATTGATCAAAATCAAAGACTCAAAATCCATCAATCATGGAGTCTCTTCATGTTTACTTTACAATATAATTCAAACAACGATGTCACTTCATAAGTGATCTTCCAATCATTTGTCTTACGACATTTTAGCAATAATGTTTATGGATGTGATTTCTCCAACTAGACTTGTAAAAGTTCATCCATCCTTTATGGAATACGGTAATTATTTGAACAACCATTGTTCTCGTAATACCGGAACAAAATAACAATTATTAAAACAAATCTTGAAGGCTAGGTTTGACGACAACGAAAAACACAATAATACTTTATTTGTTTTCGATGAACATCATCACTTATTCTCTTGCTAGTTACTTAGGCCGTTGTAGTTCATGAATTGTGTTCTTCTGTATGACATTTCACACTAACTAATTCGGTATCCAATACCGGTATCTAATACCTAAGAACCACATTGTTTAACAAGCAAGGAATACAACTATAACATGTATATCTTCTATATACCTAAGTTGGACATCTCCAACCTTTTCTTTTCTGCAAAATATTTTATAGATTCTCTTTCAGCAATTCCTTTTCTTTTAAAAGAATCTATCAACATCAATATTGGTGTCATTCCCATGACACATAGTACAAAGCGCGTATAGTCAAATACTAATACCTTTGGCCTTGCACTTTGAAGTGGATCACCATCATCAAATGTTTGGCATTCTTTCAAAATTACATTCTTTAGTAATCTATTCGTGTAGTAAACATTTTACTTACATCTTCTATTCATCCTTATCATGACAACATTCATGATCAAGCTACTATAGCCTATAAGGAAGAATGACGAGTATAATTTTAGTTCCCAAAACTTTTTGGGAGATCCGGATACCTAGCATCTCCATCCTTCACAAATTCTCGTACGATATGAGAACATGTATTTTGCTAAATTATACTCTATCATAATGCAACCAAAAACATTGTTTCAGATATCACAATATCTTCCACACATGATGGTTTCTGAAACAATTCTTTCAGCTCCTAGATAACCTTGATATTAAAACAACTTTTGAATATCAAGAATCATGGAGGCAAAACATGATACTTTAGATACTAACACTGGAATTGTTACTCTTGGTTTAATATTACTTATTAAACTTCATGGAGTAAATTGAGTTTGCTGAAAGTTTGCAATAGGACTTCTAAACTTTAAATTGACATTAAAAACAATACGATACCAGTTCGTAAAGTAAATATCCAGAATTCTATAGTTCTATTATCTCAATTACAACTAAGCATAAGGTAGTAAATAGATGCCAATGACTACAACAAATTATGAAAATTCACTTTGATTTAGTTTATGACAAATTTGGTTCGACTAATCCAAATTAGAAATGAACTCCCACTCAAATACGAAATCCCTCGTGGCTTTTTGGTGATTACATGAACCAAATCCACTATAGCAAGTCCGATCATCACATGAGTCGGTGTAGCTTCAAAGGCGAGCATCAATATGGGCATGACATCAACTATATAACTCATGCTTAACCTTTCGGTCCGTGTTCTGAGGCCATGTCTGTACATGCTAGGCTCGCCATGTAAGAACCTTAGTACTCGTGTGTGTAAAACTGTCTTACACCCGTTGTATGAAAGCGCAGAGTCGAGTACACCCGATCATCACGTGATGTCTCGAAACACGATCCATAGAACGGTGCATACTTAAGGAAGAACACATTTTATCTTAATATTTAAATGAGGGATCATATTATAATGCTATTAAAACGCCAAACTAGCAATATAAGATGCAAACATCATATGTGTAAAGTGGAATGATATGGTCCATGCATTTGATCACTATCATGTGCATCGTGGTATGATCTCTATCATTCCTCTATGTGTAAGGCCAAGGTCTATGGAACTTACATGTTAGGTGTGTTGTAAGGGTATCAACTATACATCAACTTACAATATTTCCATATCATGACACTAGCCCAACAACGATCTAAACTAGACGCCTCTAATTTATCAATTGCAAGTTTTACGTGGCTTAGGGCTTTCGGAGATAGAACTAGTCTTACCTATGAACATGGAACCACAACGATGATAGCTAAGTCATTAGCAACTCGTTGTAAATCAGATATTGACTATAATAGGAGAGACAGACACCCGCTAGGCACTTACGCAAAACTAGTTGCATGTCAATCGTGGAACCGGTCTCACGTGCGATGACATGTAAGGTTGGTCCAGGCCGCTTCATCCCACAATGCCACCAATATCCAAAGTACATATAAGAAGCAATAACATGATCATCACCGCCCACACACTCTTATGTGTTCTACCCGTGCAAAGCACCTACGCATAGATCAGGCTCTGATACCACTGAAGGGTTCATAGCATAGAAAACAAAAAAATTCCTATGATGTGAACTACTATACACCAGGATCTATCTACTAGATACAAGCAACAAGTGGATAAACATCCATAGAGAACATACCCTTGAAGACAACCAAGCTTTGTTAATGAGATGGAACTTGTGGATGATGTAGTCGTACACTTGCCGATCTCAAGATCGTGATGAAGTCCAGTAGGTCCAGCTCCACCATGTCCATCAGATCTAGCTCCAGCAAGTCCAGCACCACTAAGTTCAGCACCGCAATGCAGCGGTGCATCCGTGATCGCACACACGTCTGGTACCCCAACAACCTCCGTCCCTCGCTCTAGCAAAGCAGCAGAACCAACAACTCCTTTCCAAATAAAGACACTGGGAACATGTATCTCGCTAATCAGAGACCATGGGGGAAAATACTAGAGGGGGAGAGAGATCCTTCACGAGGAGGTGTGAGGAAGAAGGGGTGTGAGGGTGGCCTTTTATAGAAGGAGGGGGGTGCCCCTCCCCATGTCCGGCCCCTAAGGGGTGACCCTTCACCTCCTCATTCATGTGGTGGTAACTCCCTCCACATAAATTTGCCCCTTAACATTCCTCTTTAAAGTCTCCACTTTAAATGCATTAAATTTCTCCAAATTTAATGCTCTCTCATTTAATAAAACTCTTTTATTAATTTTATTCAGAATTTTGTTAATTATTTTAATTAAAAAACATTCACATAAAACCCCCTACAACATTTCAATATTACATGCAGAACCAATTTCAGCAATTTCACCTGAAACAGTTTCGGTGTCTATTGAAATAATTCCAGCGCTTTCTTAAATCTTTATCTGAAACATATTTGCTCCAAATGGTGTAGGTATCCCTTAAGTGTGTCACCCTACGGTACATGAATAATGCAGACATGATCGAGACCCCTCTCAGATCAATAATCAAAAGCTGGACCTGGAGATCCATACTGACTCCTACACATTCAACGATGACTTCTGTGATCGTGAGAACCTTTAACGCTAGTGACATGGGTATACCCTACAGGTACTCGAGCTTGGTATATACGGTCTAAATACGTACAGGCCCATGGTGTTGCCAAGGCCCAAATAAAAGACTCGAGTCACCTACGGACTCTCGATTGCTTGAAGAACAAGGAGTTAAAGATAGAAAGTTTGAAGGGGAAACCCTAACTTGTAACCGACTCGACCTGCTACCCGAGACCTAGCCTATCTATATAAGGGCTAGGAGGGGGCGGCGAGGAGGACACACGCAACCCTAGTTTCCACAACCCTCGCCAGATTGCATCTGCACACCATTGTAACTTTCGACTCCTTCGATAATTCCACGAGCAGACAAGTAGGATTAGGGACCTCTACGAGGCCTGAACCTGGGTAAATCCTTTGTCCCCTGTGTGCTTGTTTGCTAGCCGATAGATGTCTCCAGCGCTCCCTCCTTCTCCAAAACCCAAGTCCATAACAATGGGCATTGACGAGTTAAACCCTCGTCAATTGGTGTCGTCTGTGGGGATTGGGAGTGCTGATGTTGCGGCTTCTTCGGCCCCATCAAACGCGATCTACAACTCTGCAACAGCAGAGATTCGCCAGCTTTTCGGCGCCTTCGACTTCACCGTCCACACGCCGGCTACTCGCCCAGCCTTCGAGTCCGTGGGCGACGGAATCAACCTGGCGATTGGGAGCTTCCGCTTCTAAGTTGGTCAGATGGGCACGCTTCGCATGCCCGATCAGCCGACGGCACCGGCGATTGCCCCAGCATCATGGTTCCCTCCATCGATCGGCACCCTCAGTGAGCTCAATGCTCCGGCGGTAGTTGGGAACATGGTCAGCGACAGCAGTCGCGACTCCGATCTAAGCGATCTGGCCACTGATGATGGAACCTATGTTTCCGGATCTGAAAGTTGTGGAAGCAACAACTTCCCAAATCACTTCATGTGTGCCGTCATCAACGCGGACGACACCTCCGCCAACCACGGTAACGGTGGCAACACCGCCAACGGCACCGATCCACCCAATCGCGGTAACGGTGGCAACACCGGCAACGGCACCGACCCGCCTAACGCCAGCAACGGCGGCAACAGCGGCAATGGAGGAGCAGTCGAACCTCCTAGCATAATCAACGAGCAAACCGGCGAATGCGTCGTGATCAGGCTCAACGAGCAAGAGTGGGAACGCTGCCGCGAAGCCCTACGAGGTGCACCTCTACCCTTCTGGTCCCCGCAGGAATTGCTTATGGGCTACCACTGGCTCCTAAAAGAGGAATTCAAGCGCCAAAAACAAGCAATCGCGCAACTTGAGGCGCGTAAAAAGGCGGCGGACGAGTCGAGCCTTTGTCGCGCTGGGCTCTCCTCCTACGGAGGATCCTCCTCAAGAGGCAACGAGCATCTCGCCAGGAAGAGGCAATCGCAGATGGCTCACCTCACCAAACAAGAACGCATAGACGCCGCGAAAGTCCTCGACTTCGGCTCTATGACAGTCGACACGAGAGGCAATGTGGTTCCCAGGACACCACAGGCCGGGGTGACAGCAGCCACCATGTACCTTCTCAATAACCAGCCACCAGCTGGAGATCCCCGAACGGCCATGCACCGATCTATGATCGCGGGCCTGGGGCTAATCGAGGCCGCCCTCGACAAGGAACCGGTACCAGATCCAAAAAAGGGAAAAGCGTTAGCAAAGCGCTACTCCTCGCCCTCGTCCAGCGATGACAGTCATGACCTGTCCCGGCGCCGCCTCTCACGGCGACACGATCGCGACTACGATGCACGCGATGAACTCACACAGCGCAAGATCGACAAGTCAAGGGCACGACATGCTCGGTCGACTGACTCGGAAGAAGAAGATGGGGAGCTCTGCGGTGCTAGATGCTTCAGCATATCCATCAGGCAAAAGCGAATGCCTAAAGGGTTCAAACTCCCATCGGAGAACCTGAAATTTGACGGTCTGCAGGACCCCAAGATCTGGCTGGAGGATCACATCTCCTCCGTCAGGCTACATGGAGGCAGTTGAAGTACTGCCATGCAATGCTTGCAGCTACAGCTGCAGGGCGCCGCCCGGGCATGGCTTAATAACCTCCCATGCGGATCCATTCACAGCTGGGATGAGCTGGTCTACAGCTTCGTGCACAACTTTAAGGGCACGTACAAACGCCCCACCTCAATCGAAGAACTGAGATGCTGCCAGCAAAAATCTGGCGAATCGCTGCGCTCTTACATCCAAAGGTGGTCCATCATAAAGAACTCCGCGGAGAACATCTCGGAAGACCGCGCGATTGATGCATTCAACGGTGGTGTCCGCCGCATGGAACTCAGGGAGGAGCTAGGCCGCTCAAAGCCCAAGACCATCGACCACCTGATGGAGATCGTGAATCGGTGGGCTGATGGAGAAGATTCGGTGAAGAATCGCGTTCACTCCGACGAGGAGGCAGAACTCGAACGAAGACGCGACCGCCGAAGTAAGCGTTGCATGCGCGTCTACGACGATCGCGATAACGTCAACATGGTCGCAGCCGGCTACGCCGATAGACGCGATGATAACCGCAACAACGGATACCGCAGCGGCGGATACCGCGACTCTGGGAAAACCACGCAAGTGTGGCAACGCCGCACTCGCGATGAAGCACCCGCGACCTCCATCGAGGACAAACTGTCCGGGCCATGCACGGTACACTTCTACATCGACAAGCATGATGGCAAGAGAAAGTCCAGCCACCTCCTCAAGGACTACCGTCAGTTCCTCAAGCTACATGAGGGATTGGTTCGGATGAACCGCAATGCAGTCGAAAGGGGCTACGGAGCTTCTCCAGGCGTCATGGCACATGGCGCACCACCACCACCACCTGGGCCACCCCCGAACGGAGCTGCACCGGACCAACACCACGGAGGCAAACCGTACCCACGGGCCATGGGTACCATGATGATCCAAAAGGGGCGGCCCTCCAATAGGATGCATAAGGCCATCACTCGCCAAGTCAACTTGGCCACGCACTCGCCACCATCCACCACTGAGTACCTCAGTGGCAGTGAGTCGTGCATTACTTTCGACAAACACGACCACCCGCCTCAAGTACCTCGCCCAGGTCATTGCCCCCTCGTACTCGAGGCGCAAATTGGAGGCTTCGACATGAGTCGCGTCTTCATGGATGGCGGAAGCGGTATCAACCTCATATTCGCGAGTACCTTGCGAGCAATGAGGATCCCTCTAACCTGCTTGGAGGCATCGGACACAACGTTCCACGGCATCGTCCTAGGGAAAGGCATATACCCCCTGGGCAAAATCAACATCGACGTCATATTCAGCACGCCGAAGAACTTCTGGCGCGAGTGCATCGACTTTGAAGTTGTCGACTGGCCCTCACAATACCACTGCATCCTCAGACGCGTCGCGTTCGCTAGGTTCATGGCGGTACCCCACTACGCCTACCTACAGATGAAGATGCCAGGTCCCAACAGCGTCATCACGATCAACGGGAGCTTTGAGCGATCTGACAATTGCGACAGGGAATTCAACAGAATCTCCCAGTCCTTCGGGATGGAGGAGGAGCTCACGCGATTGAAGGAAACGACATACAACAGTCTGCTGCCCCTGAGTAGGCCAAGCTCACCTAACCTCTCCTTCGACTCATCTGTGCACACAAAGGAGGTGCAGGTCCATCCATCAGATCCCGCCAAAACGGCCCTCATCGCCAACAACTTGAGTCCCGCATAGGAACTCACGCTCGTCGAATTCCTCCATGAGCGCTGGGAAATTTTTGCCTGGTGTCCTGCGGACATGCCAGGAGTTCCCAGGGAATTCGCCGAGCATGCACTCAGCATCAACCCCGACGCAAGGCCAATCAAGCAAACAATCAGGCGGCTGTGTGAGCCACGAGCGTAGGCAGTCGGAATGGAGATCAACAGACTCCTCGAGGCCAAATTCATACGCGAGATCAAGGAAAGCACGTGGCTCGCCAATACGGTGCTGGTGCCAAAAAAGGACACGGATATCCTACGGATGTGCGTGGACTTCACTTCTTTAAAAAAGCACTGCCCAAAAGATCACTTCCCGCTACCACGGATCGACCAAATCATCGACTCCACCGCTGGATGCGAGCGCCTCTACTTCCTCGATGTGTACTCAGGCTACAACCAAATTCGAATGAAGGAGGAAGACCAGGAGAAGACCGTTACAGCGCCATAACGGTGTGTTCTCACATAACACAATGCCCTTCGGGCTAAAAAACGCGGGAGCTACCTACCAATGGTGCATGCAGGCTTGCCTCAAGGAGCAGCTGGGTCGCAACATCCAAGTCTATGTCGATGACATAGTAATCAAAACCAAAAAGGAAGACTCTCTAATCGATGACTTGCGCGAAACATTCGCCAATCTCGACCGTTACCGGATCAAGCTCAATCCGGACAAATGCGCCTTCAGCGTACCATCTGGGTAGCTACTCGGGTATCTCATCTCCACGAGAGGGATTGAAGCAAACCCGAAAAAGATAAAGGCTATACTAGCCATGGAGAAGCGAAAGAACATAAGAGGCGTCCAGCAACTAGCAGGACGAATCGTGGCCCTCAGTCGGTTCATTAGTCTAATGGGAGAAAAGGCACTGCCCTTCTATCAACTCCTCCGCAAAGCTGATAAATTTGAATGGACCAATGAAGCACAAGAAGCATTCGAAGATCTCAAGCGCCTGTTATCCACATCGCCAGTACTGGTGACTCCACGGGAAAGGGAACCACTACTGCTGTACATCTCTGCCACCAACCAAGTGGTTACTACAGTGCTCGCCGTCGAATGGGCAGAAGAAAACAAGGTCCATGGCGTACAACGCCCGGTATACTACCTCAGCGAGGTCCTCACGCCAACAAAACAGCAGTACCCGCATTACCAGAAGCTGGCGTATGGCGTCTTCATGACCTCCCGGCGACTGCACCATTACTTCCAGGAACACCCAATCGTGGTAGTCAACGACGCCCCATTGGGACATATCCTCAATAACC
Source organism: Avena insularis (assembly GCA_023614405.1). Taxonomy (NCBI): domain Eukaryota; kingdom Viridiplantae; phylum Streptophyta; class Magnoliopsida; order Poales; family Poaceae; genus Avena; species Avena insularis. The sequence goes on from CM042690.1 coordinate 509,755,906, forward strand.
CCGATGCCACGGGACGAGTCGCGCTTTGGGGAATCGAACTATCTCCACGAGACATCACATACGAAAAGCGCAACGCAATCAACTGGCAAATTCTCCCTGACTTCCTCGTGCATTGGATGGAAAATCAACTCCCAGACAAGCCAGATATGTCCTACCTCTGGACCATGCACTTCGATGGATCCAAACGGAAAGATGGAGCAGGAGAAGGTGTCATACTGACATCACCTCAAGGAGACAAGCTAAAATACATCCTGCGAATGCAGTTTACACCCTCAAACAACGAAGCTGAATATGAGACCCTGTTGCACGGGGTGAGGATGGCAAAAGCCTGCGGCGCAAAAAGGCTCATCATATACGGAGACTCCAAGCTGGTCGTCAACCAAACAATGCACGAGTGCGACGCACTGAACGACAACATGATCGCGTACCGCGACCTCTACGATACACTCAAAGGGGACTTTGATGGCTGCAACCTACGACACGTATGTCGCGAAAGCAACGAGGAGGCGGATGCATTCGCAAACATAGGCTCTACCTGCGCCCCATACCACCTGGTGTATTTCTCGAGCGCATCTGTGAATGCTCCATCAAGCCAAAGGCCGCAGAGAAGAAAACAAGGGCAGCAATGGACTCGGGGGCTACACCACCCAATGAGCCAATGGCACTCGACGACTTGGAGCTAGACACAGGGATCGAAGGGCCAATGAGCGTCATGATGATCGAACAATCCTGGACGCAGTCGTACATTACGTACCTCCTCAGTAAGCGCCTACCGGACAACCCGACAGACGCACGGCACATCGCAGGACGCTCCAAGGTATTCGCCGTTATTAACGACGAACTATACAAGCACAGCATCACAGGAGTGCTACAGCGATGTGTCTCCATGGCCGATGGAAGAGCAATTCTCCTCGACATCCATGAAGGGACCTCCGGGCACCACGCAGGCAGTCGCGCTCTTGTTGCCAAAGCTCTACGAGCTGGATTTACTGGCCCACGGCCATGCGCGATGCCAAGGACATTGTCCAAAAGTGCAATCCTTGCCAACGATTCGCGGACAAGCTGAAGGGAATATGCCTGAGAGGCAATAATAAAGTGGTTATTATCTTATTCCATGTTTATGATAAATGTTTATTTTACATGCTATAATTGTATTGATCGGAAACATCAATACATGTGTGTTTAATAAACAAAAAGGGTTCCTAGTTATGCCTCTCTTATAGACTAGCTCGTTGATTAACAAGATGATCAAGGTTTCCTGATCATGGACATTGGATGTTGTTAATAACAAGGTCACAACATTGGTGGAATGATGTGATGAACATTCATCTGAAGTATAGCATTACGATCAAAGTCATTATGTTTATATTGCTATAACATCATACGAAGTAATCTTTATCCTTAGACCATGAGATCATGTTAATTGCTAACACCGGAAGAGTATCTTGATAACATCAAACGTCAAACCGTAACAGGGTGACTATAAAGGTTGGTTCAGTGCTACCAAGGTGTTATGTTGAGGCTCATGGATCAAGAGTGGGATTTGTCCACCCCGATGATAGATAGATATACTTTGGGCCCTCTTGGTGATATCACATTGAAATAGCTTGCAAGCAAGTGATGTGATCACTAGAATGTTATATCACGGGAACGAGAAAAGAGTGCATGTCGGTAACGAGATCAAACTAGGTATGGAGATACCGATGATCGAATCTCGGACATGTAATATATCGCGGGACAAAGGGATTTAGTTACTAGCGTTAAAGGTTCTCACGATCACAGAAGTCATCGTTGAATGTGTAGGAGTCAGTACGGATCTCCAGGTCCCGCTGCTGATTATTGATCGGAGAGGGGTCTCGATCATGTCTGCATTATTCGTGAACCGTAGGGTGACACACTTAATGGATACCGACACCATTTGGATCAAATATGTTTCAGATAAAGATTCAAGAAAGCGCTGGAATTATTTCAATAGACAACAAAACTGTTTCGGGTGAAAATGCTGAAATTGGTTCTGCATGTAATATTGAAATGTTGCAGGGGGGTTTATGTGAATGTTTGTTAATTAAAGTAATTAACAAAATTCTGAATAAAAATAATAAAAGAGTTTTATTAAATGAGAGAGCATTAAATTTGGAGAAATTTAATACATTTAAAGTGGAGACTTTAAAAGAGAATGTGAAGGGGCAAATTTATGTGGAGGGAGTTACCACCACATGAATGGAGGAGGTGAAGGGTCACCTCCTCCATGCACCGGCCATGAAGGAGGGGAACCCCCCTCCTCCTATAAAAGGCCCCCCTCTCCTCACTTCTCACAAACACCTCCTTGTGAATTATCTCTCTCCCCCTCTAGTATTATTGCCCCATGGTCTCGGATTAGCGAGATACATGTTCCCGGTGGCTTTATCTGGAAAGGAGTTGCTGCTTCCGCTGTTTTGCTGGAGCGAGGGATGGAGGTTGTCGGGGTACCGGACGTGTGTGCGATCACGGATGCACCGCTGCTTTGCGGTGCTGGACTTGGTGGTGCTGGAGCTGGATCTGATGGACGTGCTGGAGCCGGACCTGCTGGACTTCATCACGATCTTGAGATCGGCAAGCGTACGACTACATCAACCACGAGTTCCTACTCGTTAACAAAACTCATTATCTTCGAGGGTAAGTTCTCCATGGATGTATGTCCACCCGTTGCTCTATATCTAGTAGATAGATCTTGGCGTATAGTTCTCATCGTAGGAAATTTTTTGTTTTCTATGCTGAGGACCCAACACAAGCCACATGCACCAGGCGCAGAACTGCGGCCTATTCCATTGGCCTGGCCCTTCGCCCAGTGGGGACTCGACATGGTTGGCAAACTTCCACGGTACTCGCAAGGAGGCTACGTCTACCTCTTGGTCGCAGTCGACAAATTTACCAAGTGGATTGAGGCCATGCCAGTGACCAAGCAATCAGGGCACAGCGCAGTCAAATTCTTCGAGTCCATCGCTCATCTTCGCCGGTGCGCACGCGCATCATCATCGACAACGGAACGAACTTCACATCCAAGGAATTCCAAGAATTCTGCGAGAGCCTGGGGATCAACATCAACTACTCCTCAGTAGCACAACCACAGACCAACGGTCAGGTGGAAAAGGCAAACGGGCTCGTCTGCAGCGACATCAAGAAGCGATTCCGTCGACCACTCGAGCAAGCTGTGGGTTGCTGGCCAGATGAGCTCCAATCCGTACTCTAGAGCCTGCGTACAACTCCAAACAGCGCCACGGGCTACACACCATTCTTTATGGTGCACGGAGCAGAAGCAGTACTACCCGCCGAAGTGCGATACAAGGCGCCATGTGTAGTCGCTTACAGCGAACAAGAGTCATCTCTTGCACTCGAAGACTCCGTCGATCTCCTCGACGAGGAAAGAGAAATCGCCGCAGCAAGATCCACGGTCTACCAGCAGAACCTACACAACTACCACAGTAGAAGGCTTCTCCCCGGATCCTTCGTCGAAGGTGACCTGGTCCTGCGACTGAAGCAGCAGGGACATCTCAAGCTCGAATCCCCCTGGGAAGGACCGTACGTGATTACAGAAGTAATCCCAGGTGGCGCCTATCGCCTTCAAGATTTAGAGACAGGAGTCGCACACTCCAACCCTTGGAACGTCGCACAACTGCGACGCTTCTACCCTTAGTCGTTTTTCTTTACTTTTGCATCGCAAATAAGGCTATTCAGCCAAGGCTACTTAGCCGCACATTGTACCTCGTACTATTCTTCGAATAAATAAAAGCTAAGTGCCCCGCAACTCTGTGCCCTCCCTTACTTTGTCAATTTTCATACTCGGGGGCTATGCCACCCTATACACATATGTTCTTCGAACAATAACGCGACATCCTGAGTAGCTGGCACATCAATCGAACCCCTTAACACAAACTCAACCCAGCTGCAACGCACCTGACAGGTTGACAATGGGAACGATACAAACATGGCCAGGCTAACGAAAAGGACTCGCATAAGTGCAACGCACACCACGCTTAAAGCTATTTGTACACATTCAACAGTAAATTATCTACAAATATATACGAGCTTTACAACACTAGTACACTTATGTGCAGGATACATATTTGGCTACCCTTGCAACAGAAGAACATTAGTCTGTTCCTCGAAGAAGTCGACGACCTCCTCGGCTAGACGGTCCACCACCTGATAGTGCGGCACCATGTCCCAGGAAGATCCTGCTGGTGGCACCGGTGGCCCAGAGGCAATGGCAGCGATATCCACGTCAGGCCTGTGCAAACGCACCATGGAGAGAGCAGCCTTGGCACCAGCCACCAACTGCTGCCTCACGCACTCGCGAACCGGGAACATATCTTGAAATTTGGTCAGGAGAGCCAGCAGGCTTGATGGAGTATCATCCAGTGGGAACATCGCCTGATAGATGTTCTTCAAACACGACTCCGACTTATTCAGAAAGAGCAGCACTCGCGAGACACGATCCTGTAGGATCGCCAACGCAGTCGCACGATCATGATCTACCCAGAAGTATCCACTCTCCTGAAGTTGCTCCTGGGTGAGATCATGAAGGCGGATGGCAATCCTATCCCTCTCCTCCTGCGGATGGCGTGCGCTAACCACTACACAAAGCAACATCAACAGCATGAGTACAACGTACCATTGCGATTAACTACAAAGGAAAAGACGAGGATGAGCAAACAAACACTTAAACTAGTCACCCAGCTGCGTCACCTCGCCAAGCAGATATTGCTCGCGGGCGGCGGCTTTTTCAGCCTTTGACTTCCACACGTCCGCGCTACCGTGGATCACGGGAAACTCACACTCTAGTTGCTTAACGCGATCACGAAGTCGCGAAAGCAAGGACATCTCCTCTACCCTGGAGCGTGGTGGTGCCATTGTATCCTCAAGAGATGAAGAGCCCGGGGTTCCCCCCATAGGACCACTTGATGTACCCTACCAAAAATCAAGCCAGAGGCAAATAAGGCGACCAACTCAAAAGTCAAAAGTAACAGATGCATTCAGAATCAGCATAAAGTATTCACAAAACACACTTGCGAACAGGCATGTTCTCCAGTCAGAAGGGAAATTCATCAGCTATTACAAGAAACTAACTACGGAGCAGCTGGCTTCTTCGACTTTGATGACCTCGGGGGCTTCATCAAGTCCGTGGCAGTATCAGATGCCACTGACTTTCCGCCGGCCCCTGAGGCCGAAGTATTCGCCGCCTTCTTTGCATGATTGAGCTCCTCCGAATACTTGGCAACAATGTTTGTCAAGGAATGGCCATATTTTGAACAGGCAGTCGCAAAGGGAGCGAATACTACCTACTGACCATCCGCGCCAACAGGCATCGTCTTCGACACCGCAGAAGGATCTACTTCGACTCCGTGGGCTTGCACCATGGCAAGCGACATGGTCGCGCCAGCTGCGCGGAGGGAGTTCTTGTACGTGGGAGGCACACCCCCAGCGAGCGACTCCACCAGCTCTTCCACATTGTCGACCAGCTCTGCCTTCGGCATCAACTCCTCCCGGAGGCGACTCAAGGTGGCCTTGGCCTTGGACAACGTATTTTGGACAGCGGCGCTACGATCCTCGACCGCAGATACCGCGCCCGCCAGAGCGTCATCGCTAAAAAAGGGCTTGTGGATCAAAACTCAAGCCGCGAGCATCTACACCAAAATACACACATGGATCAAACTTCTAGTGCCACCGGCACTACAGATGCAGAGAAGAACATCAATAAAATATCTACAGGTAAAGGTACCTGAGAGGGCCTTGGCAACTGAGAACAGTTGCTCTTCGAACAACTTCTCCCTAGCTACAAAGGAGGCACGCAGATCCTCTTCGCGCTTCTGGGCATCATCACGAGCCGCGATTGCCTCGTCGCGCCCCTTCATAGCTAAGGATAGTGTCTTCTCCAACGTGGCGACATCACGCAGTAAAGCGTTATGCTCAGCTACATGGCAGTCAATAATTGGCTGTCAGTCGATTATACCAAAACAGAGAGAAGACGAAAAGAATAAGTGTAGAACACTCACTCTCGACCACGCGGTGGTGCGTCTCCAGCATCGCATGCTGGCGACCCATCGCCATCACCTTATCCGCCACCTGCGTTGCTTCCTATACAAGAAGCTGTCGCACAAAACAAGGAGTCAGCAAAGGGAAACAAAAGGCGTTGACTGACAAATTACAAAAGAAAGAAAGATATACTTACATGGTCCTCTAGCGACTACGAAGAAGTCTGCTGAGACGTCATCCGAGCAACTGTTCGATGCTCCCCTCCGTGAGGAGAGCTCGAAGAATTATGCCCGGAGTGGGCTGCCGCCGAAGGAGAAGGAGCGCGCTCGACCTCTACCTTGGCCCTTGAGGTCGCGACTCCTGATTCTTTCAAAAGCTCGACCTCGCCAGAAGATGATGACGCCTCTTGACTGCAAGACAAAATCCGCACTCAGAAAGGGCAAACTCCAGGGCAAAGCCAACAAGAAGAAAACATAGAAGAATGAATGCACTAGCAAACTTACCAGTCAAATTTGTCAAGATCAAACGTGGCCTCCGCCGACTCCGACGAAGACTCCTTGGGCAATCGCATCTTCTTGCGAGAAGACGGTGCCACAGCCCTCACAGGAACGGCGGGAATTGGCGACAACAGCCAAGCGCCTCCTGGAGTTGAAGGAGTCGACGCAGGGAATCCCGCCACACGCTTAACGCCAGTATCCGGGCTCTCGGACTCGGTGGCTTCCTCTTCCACATCAGAAGGGACAGTCGACTCAGACTCATCCTCTTCCAAAGATTCACGAGGAATAATCCCCTCAGGGAGCGGATGCATATAAGGAGACACCACCCACTTCTGCATACAAACAGTAAAGATCAGCAAACATAGCAGGAAGGCAACAGAAAACGCAATCGAGAAAATAAGCTACTACGTAGCACAACTGTACCTCGGGAGGAGGATTCGAAGCATCGAAGGGAGGAACGACTGGCTCATTTGGAAGCACGTCCTTGAAGGTGTACTTCGTGACTAGTCGCACCCTCTTATCTACCTCACTCGCAGACATGCCATCGGCAGACACGCGAGTGGCATCATCAGCGCCACCCCATTGAAACATGGGATGGACTCTGGCCTAGAGAGGCTAGACGCGACGACGAAGCCAAGTCCTGACAAGGGCACAACCTCCCTCTTCTGCGCCTATGCGACTCTCGAGGTCGTAGACGCGCTGATATAGCACGTCTGTCTCCGCGAGTTCGGAGGGCATGATCATGTTCTTCCAAGAACGCATCTTCTTGCAGGGAGTCGCGGGATCAAAAGGCGCGAGTCCAAAGTGCTCGTCCTTGGCCTTATGGTCGCGAACATAGAACCATTTGTCCCTCCATCCGTGGACGGACTTGGCGAGCTTGATGTCGAAGTAGGTGGCGGACGGGTCGACATGAATTCCACAACCACCTACGTCATAAACTAACGAGACAAATGCGGACTGACGCTTTAGCTTAAATAAGCGTTTGAAAAGACCAAAGTGTGGCTCAATTCTGAGCCAGCACTCGTAGAGAGTGATGAGACAAGTGATGTGGAGGAGCAAATTTGGGGACAGTTGATGGAGCTGGAGCCCATAGAAACAAAGAAGACCCCTAAGAAAGGGGTGAAGAGGCAAGGAAAGACCGCGAATGATGAATGCAAGAAACATCACTCGAAAACCAGCGGGAGGAGCAGGAATGACCTCACCGCTGGGGACGCGCGCATCGGCGACTGCCGCAGAGATAACTCCATCTTGGCGAAGAAGACGGAGATCCGATGCCTTGATGATAGAGGGGCGCCATGCACCATTGGTCACGCGAGTGCCCGCGACCTTCTTCTTCCCGCCGGCGGCGGTGCTAGTGCCCACAGCAGCGGAGCCACCTTTCTTCTTTGCCGCAGCGACGGTGGCCACGGAATCAGCGGCAGCGCCTCCCTTCTTCTTCCCCATTGCGCGGCGGCGATGTGAGCGAAGGAAGTAGCTCGGGAACTAACGGAGCTGGTCCAGCGTCGTGGAGAAGATGGGCGCAGGGGAAAGCGGAAAAGCAGCAGCAATGGCGATGGCAGCAAGGAAGAAAGAGCGCAGATGGGAAATTACCGCTGCAGCAACGCTACTTAACCCCTAGGAGATGCAATCCAACGGCTGACAAAAACCCTATTGGACGTGTGGCACACATCGTGTTGGACGCGTGGAGAAGAGGAAGCGCGAACCGTCCCCCCACTTCTACCATTACACGTGGAAATCGAGGAGGCACAGTTAAAAATAAGATTATGCACGCCCAGTCAAATCAAAGTCAGAAAGTGGGACCCACCGCTCGTCATGTCCTGTCAAAATCGCTCACGCGGGCAACTAAGGTCATACAAGCGTCAGCACTGGTGTCACCAAGGCTACGCAGTGGAAAACTTCGACTATTTTTAGTCCTTGCTGGAGTCTTCGACTCCACCAAGCACTCGGGGGCTACTCCCATAGGGAGCGCTGGGCACGCACCTACGATTTTTCTTTTTCTTGTTGCGGGAACATGGACAATCACAAAAGCAAACCCAACCACTCGAAACACAGTTCGATTATAGACATGGGTTACTCCCATAGGGAGCGCCGGAAACAAGAAGGCAAAAGATGACAGCAGTCGCAAAAATGTTTTATTACCTGCCTGAGTCATCAACTGAAACAAGCAGGCAAAAGACGATAGCAGTCGCAAAAATGTTCTATTACCTGCCTGTGTCATCGACTGAAACAAGCAAGCAAAATACGACAGCAGTCGCAAAAGTTCTTTAGTCCCTACCTGAGTCTTCGACTCAACCAGGCACTCTGGGGCTACTCCCATAGGGAGCGCTGGTCGCGCACCCTATGATTATTTGTACAAAAAACTGTGTGTTGATAACATCCATACTCGAAACTCATGGCGACACCGCCTCATAATTTTTCCCCTACAAAGAGACTGTGTCTCCTGGGTCACCCGAATGGTCTCCACGATGATAAAATTCGAATGCCGCGCCTACGGCGTGAAGGTAAGACCTGAATAAGGCCTGGCAACGCATTTAACTGCGCACTACCAGAAACTTATCCGTGCCTACAGGCACGATGAACATGCCTTGACGGACGCCGTCAAGTGCTCACACCCATATAACTAGAATTCGACTCCTGTAAGACCTCCGCGGCCTGAGTCGAATTACACCAGCACTTTTCCGGATTCGAGTCCGGGGACTCGAATTTGAGTAGATTGCGTTGTTTCACCCTAAGGTGGTTAACTGATACCGATACTTCGGTTATATCAGGCACGTATATCAACTATCCCTATGACACAAATAAAAGCAATCAAAATATACTCATTTAGGCACTCGATGGCTTCAAAAGTCCCTAGTCGAATCTGCGATTCCACTGGACACTCAGGGGCTACTAACATGGGTATACCCTACTGGTACTCGAGCTTGGTATATACGTTCTAAATACGTATAGGCCCATGGTGTCGCCAAGGCCCAAATAAAAGACTCGAGTCACCTACGGACTCTCGATTGCTTGAAGAACAAGAAGGAGTTCAAGATAGAAAGTTTGAAGGGGAAAACCCTAACTTGTAACCGACTCGACCTGCTACCCGAGACCTAGCCTATCTATATAAGGGCTAGGAGGGGGAGGCGAGGAGGACACATGCAACCCTAGTTTCCACAACCCTCGCCAGATTGCATCTGTGCACCATTGTAACTTTCGACTCCTTCGATAATTCCACGAGAAGACAAGCAGGAGTAGGGACCTCTACGAGGCCTGAACCTGGGTAAATCCTTTGTTCCCTGTGTGCTTGTTTGCTAGCCGATAGATGTCTCAAGCGCCCCCTCCTTCTCCAAAACCCAAGTCCATAACAATGGACATTGACGAGTTAAACCCTCGTCAGCTAGTAATTAAATCCCTTTGTCTCGCGATATATTACATGTCCGAGATTCGATTATCGGTATCTCCATACCTAGTTTGATCTCGTTACCGACATGTACTCTTTTCTCATTCTCGTGATATAACATTCTAGTGATCTCATCACTTGCTTGTAAGCTAACTAATGTGATATCACCGAGAGGGCCCAGAGTATATCTATCCGTCATCGGGATGGACAAATCTCACTCTTGATCCATGAGGATCTACATAACACTTTCATAGCACTGAACCCACCTTTATAATCACCCTTTCACGGTGTAACGTTTGATGTTATCAAGATACTCTTCCAGTGTTAGTGATTGACATGATCTCATGGTCTAAGGACTAGGATTACTTCGTATAATGTTATAGCAATATAAACACAATGACTTTGATCATAATGCTTTACTTCGGATGAATGTTCATCACATCATTCCACTAATGTTGTGACCTCGTTATTAACAACATCCAATGTCCATGATCAGGAAACCTTGATCATCTTGTTAATCAACGAGTTAGTTTATAAGAGAGGCATAACTAGGAACTTTCCTTTTGTTTATTAAACACACATGTATTAACATTTCCAAATTAATACAATTATAGCATGCAAAATAAAAATTTATCATAAACAAGGAATAAGATAATAACCACTTTATTATTGCCTCTCGGGCATATTCCCTTTACAGAGGAGCTTGGGATTTATGGGAGGTCCGGGGGAAAACTTGGGGAATTGGGACCATAGACGTTAGCAGAAAAAATAATTATGATCATGCCCCCGAGCTACTAACTTTAGCATGCCCATTTGTCGTCTGAACAATGGGTAGATTTGTAATTTTAAATTCTAAAGTTTTTGAAAGGGAAGGGCACAAAATGCTTCAAGGTCGGTGTGTGGTTTTGCCCCTCGATTGAGAATTTTAATTTGGCTAGCGCCCATCTAATAATAATAATAGAAAAATGGTACACCCCCGGTCAGTGGGATATTTTGGCTCAAAGTTTTGGAAATGGTGGGGTGGGAATGCTTCAAGGTAGGTGGGTGATTTTGCCGCTCGATTGAAATTTTTAATTTGGCTAGCCCCCATCTAGTAATAGAAAAAAGGTAGTAGTCCATACGCTATCTATGCAGGATTTCAAGGCGAAGATTCACATCAATTGATCATCCATAAACAATGTGTTTTGCACAGAAACATGGATAATTTCAATTCACACAGTGATGGCTTAGGATACTTTGAGCTTGTTGGGAACCCCAAGAGGAAGGTATGATGAGCACATCAACAAGTTTCCCTCAGTTATGAAACCAAGGTTATCGAACTAGTAGGACCAAGGAAACAACCCCAAGGTGTTGTTTCCAAATTGGAATCTTGCACAACACAACCACAGAACTTTGCCCCAACTTATAGTGAGGTTGTCAATCTCAACAGTTTTGCTGATAACAAAGGATTAAACGTATTGTGTGGAAGATAGTAATTGCTTGCAGAAAGTAAACAATAAACAGTAAATAGTAGATGGTATATCAATGGTAAAAGAATGGACCGGGGTCCATAGTTCACTAGAGGTGATTCTCCTTAAGATAAATAGCATGTTGGGTGAACAAATTACAGTAGGGAAATTGACAGACTCGAGAAGGCATACAATGCATATAATAATCATCTTGACTCCTATGAGATTTGATTGGGCATTACAACATTATACATAGACTGTAATCCAAATGCATTTATGACTAATAATCCACCTTTAGGTTATCATCCGAACCCCCTCCAGTATTAAGTTGCAAGCAACAGATAATTCCATTAAGCAAAGTGTGTAAAGTAAACAATACGATTGTCCCATGGACAAAGGATTGCTATTTTTTCCCTAGTAGCAACAGCACATCTAGTACCTTAGAGTTTCCTGTCACTTCCCTTGATTACTAGAGGCATGAACCCACTATCGAGCATAAATACTCTTTCTTGGAGTTGATAGCATCTACTTGGCCAAGATAGCTACTAACAACGGAAAGCATGGAAGATCACAAATAACATAGACATGATAGAATCAATAACCAATCTAAAATAGCATCTCAATATCCATCGGATCCCCGCAAACACAACATGTAAGATTACAAATAGATGATCTTGATCATGAATGGAGCTCATAAGATCTAAACATGATAGCACAACGGAGGAGAACCAACTATGATAGCACAAGATCTAAACATGAATGGAGCTTTCATCTCTCATTGCCCCTATCATAAGCATCTTTAGGTGATTAAGGTTAAAGTGAACAAATATGATGATATGCTTGACAAGTTATAAGTTGAAAATCTCATGCCCCTTACTTCCGAGTACCAAACCTTATGCTACTCAACACTAGTCACGAGTAAGTTCTTATCATTGTAAGTACATGTGTATCATAGAGAACTGCCAATGGGGTACCCCTTGCCCCATTATATAGGAGCTATCCCATATCAAAATGACAAGGCAACAGACAATGAGCATCTCATCGATCTTTTTATTTGCTATTTGCATAGGTTTATATTGAGGATGTTTCATAGATTTCTCACTATGGTTATGCTGCAAGTTTCCACCATGATTAGGAATGGCTTAGGCTAGCCACCTAGGCATTTCTCTAACACATATACAAACTCCATGAGCTTACAAGCTCCCCTTTTATTTCACACCACCGGGATCCATAAGCAAAAGAACATGATATCAACTAAATAAAGTTCAATTTTGAAAGCGTTCCCCATGGTAACATGGTTCTGCTAATTTACAACTTATAAAGCACAAGTATATACACAACATAGATGGGCACAATGTTTCAAGTTTATTAAGTGCATGAAAGTAAAGTGTACCATCAAGTTTGTGAGAGCTTTAATCACTAATTTTCACATAACAAGTTTAATTCGGAAGGTAGATAAAAACGTGAATATACTTGGAATAGCAATAATGCTAATAGGTAGGTATGGTGGACTCTTTGGAATAACTTGGTTTTATTTGGAGTTGGATGCATGAGTGGAACTCATACTTGGTACATGCGGAGGCTAGATAAAGACTCTGAGCGACCAACTAAGAGAGCAATAATGGCCATAATCATGCAAAGCGACAAGACATTATTAATTAAAGCATAAAGTGATATTACAAGTCGAAAACTAAATGATCATAGAGGCTATGATGACTGGTATAGTCTTAACATGGTGTGAGCATACGCCAAGTCAACCCAAATAAAGCATCAAAGGAGAATACCACAATATTATGCTTTTGTATGCTAAAAGAACGCATGATTCATTCAAGGCACATTAAGTAATCTCAATTGTTTGGAACAAGTCATGCTACAACAATGATCACTAAGCATAAAGTCAAAGCAATATCAAACATGACATGATAAAGTCTAGGCCACAGTCAAAACAAGACTCCTTTTATACCACTTATACGCATGAACTTTCCTACTCTTTTCCAATCCAAATCAACATATTTGAAACTATGTATGAATGCGGGGTACAACCAATTTATTTAAGAAAATTAAGCAAAAGAAAACTAAAAACAAAATGAAGACGCTCCAAGAACAACACAATTGTGCATGAAATAATAAAAATGAAGTGCTTGGAAGAAAACCTGAGATTTTTATTGATGAAGAAGTGGATGCCTTGGGCATCCCCAAGCTTTGATGCTTGTACTTCTTGAATATTTCTTGGGGTGACATGGGTGGCATCCCCAAGCTTGAGATTTTGTCCATACTTCATCTTATCACATTATTCTTCCCTACACTTTAAAATTTCCTTCATACAAAACTTCACACAATCTTCATTAACAACATTAGTGTACTCAAGATAATAAGTCTTTGGGTTCAGTTTCAACACAAGTAAAACCTTCATTAAACCACAAGCTACTATAGAAATTCCTTTTTTAAAGTTCAAGTAATTGGCAAGAACTCAAAGAGAAAGATATTAAGAGGCAAATGCAAATAATTGCAGAAATCTATCAAAACAGACCAGCAGGTAAAAACCAATTATTTGAAGACCTTATGTTGCTCAAATCGACAAGTGTTAAACTAACGAAAGTTAGATAAGAACCTGGGGCAGAAGCACAAAAAATTACAGCTCAATTCGACGTACAGAGATTTTTCACAAATTTTTACATTGGATTACAAAAATTTGTTTCGGGACAACAACTTTCCCAAGTCTTACTTCTCTCTCATTAGAGGTTATTCTTGGCAAAAAAAACCACATAAAAAGGATAAGGAGAGTTATTACTGAGGCAATAACTTCCAAGACTCAACAAAATAAAAACCTACTGAACAAAAAATTGGGTTGTGTCCCAATAAGTGCTTTTATTTAACGCCTTTGAGCTAGGCATAGGAAGCAAGATTCAAGTATTCTCAAATGAAGAAGCATTAAGAATTTTTTTTGTTTTAATAGGACAGGAAAAAGGAATCTTCTCTCTCTTCTTAGGGAAGTGTTCTATACCTTTCTTGAGTGGGAATTCATATTTAATGGTGCATTCTTTCATATCAATAATGGCACCAATAGTTCTAAGAAAAGGTCTTCCAAAACATAGAAATAACGGGGACATAGGTATTGTTAACCATAATAAGAACATCATTAATACTCCCCATGAGTTTTTTTAGCATTATCATCAAGTTGGACATATAAATAACAATCTCCTAATGGTGGCAAATCAAGAATTTCTTAAATCCTTCTAGGCATAATAGAAACACTACTATCAAGATCACATAAAGCTTTGAGATCAAAATCATTCACTTTCATATTAATGATGGGTTCCCAACCATCTTCTAATTTCATAGGAATAGAAGCTTTATGTTTCAATTTTGCTTCTTTAATTTCTATGAGAGCATCAGTAATGTGTTTTGTAAAGGCCGTATTCATAGCACTAGCATTAGGACTTTCAGAAAGCTTTTTTAGGAACATAATTACTTCAGAGATATTGCAACCATCATGATCAAAATGATAACTACCATCCAAAGTAGTAGAGCTATTGTTTCCCATATTTCGAAGAATTTCAACATTTTTATTGGAAAAAGTTCCATTAGTTATAGGTATTATTGCAAAAGGATTGGGGGCTTCATGTGGTTTGCTAGCATCAACATTAGTGGTGGTGATAGTACAAATACTACTATTTCTAGCAATTTCATCTTCTCTTTCCAACTTAGCATGCAATTCAGCTAACAGTCTAACATTTTCATCAATCCTAACTTGTATGGCATTAGTAGTAGCAAAGGAGTTTTATATAGTTTCAGGTTTAGCAGCCATTTTATTAATCAAAGAGGATTGTGCTTTAGACAAAGAGGATATATTTCTTTCAGCATTAGAAAGTTTTTTCTCAATAGTTTTATTGAAAGAAGTTTGTTTACTAATAAAATCCTTAAGCATGACTTCAAGTTCAGAGGGTGCACTTCTATTGTTGTTGTAGGAATTTCCATAAGTATTACCATTATTAGGAGGATATGGCCTATAATTGTTATTACAAAAATTATTCCTATAGGCATTGCTATTAAAATTATTGTTTCTAATGAAGTTCACATCAACTTGCTCTTCTTGAGCAACCAAAGAGGCTAAGGGCACATGATTTGGATCAATATGAGCTTTCCCATTAACAAGCATAGACAAAATAACATCAATTTTATCACTCAAGGAGGAGGTTTCTTCAACAGAATTTACCTTCTTACCTTGTGGAGCCCCCTCAGTGTGCCATTCAGAATAGTTAACCATCATATTATCAAGAAGCTTTGTTGCAGCACCCAAAGTAATGGTCGTAAAGGTACCTCCAGCAGTAGAATCTAGCAGATTTCTTCAAGAATAATTCAGTCCTGCATAAAAAGTTTGGATAATCATCCAAGCAGTCAGTCCATGAGTGGGACAATTCTTTACCAAAGATTTCATTCTTTCCCAAGCTTGAGCAACATGTTCATTATCAAATTGTTTAAATTTCATTATTTCACTTCTCATAGATATAATCTTAGTAGGAGGATCGTATTTTCCAATGAAAGCATCTTTGCATTTAGTCCAAGAATCAATACTATTTCTAGTTAGGGATAACAACCATTATTTAGCTTTTCCTCTTAAAGAGAAAGGAAAAAATTTAAGTTTAATAATATCTCCAACTATATCCCTATGTTTTTGCATCTCACATAGTTCAACAATGGTGTGCACATGAAATCATTGTTGTTGGTGCTGGTGAAGTCACACAACTTAGTGTTTTCAAGAGTAGTCATTTTTTGTGTTTTTGATAAAGGAAGCAAACCAGTACAACTAATTTTTTGTGTTTTTGATAAAGGAAACAAGCAAACAAAGAAAAAATAAACTAAGCAAAACAAAAACAAAGTACAGAGATTGGTTGTGAGGGACTCCCCTTGTGAAGATGTCCTTGACTCCCCGGCAACGGCGCCAGAAAAAAGCTTGATGGCTCAGGATACTTTGAGCTCATTTGGAACCCCAAGAGGAAGGTATAATGAGTAGAGCAGCAAGTTTCCCTCAGTTATGAAACCAAGGTTATCGAACTAGTAGGAGCAAGGAAACAACCCCAAGGTGTTGTTTCCAACTTGGAATCCTGCACAACACAACCACAGAACTTTGCCCCAACTTATAGTGAGGTTGTCAATCTCACCGGTTTTGCTAATAACAAAGGATTAAATGTATTGTGTGGAAGATAGTAATTGCTTGTAGAAAGTTAACAGTAAACATTAAATAGTAGATGGTATATCAATGTTAAAAGAATGGACCGGGGTCCATAGTTCAATAGAGGTAATTCCCCTTAAGATAAATAGCATATTGGGTGAACAAATTATAGTGGGGCATTTGACAGACCCGAGAAAGCATACAATGCATATACTAATCATCTTGACTCCCATGAGATTTGATTGGGCATTACAACATTATAAATAGACCGTAATCCAAATGCATCTATGACTAATAATCCACCTTCAGGTTATCATCCGAACCCCCTCCAGTATTAAGTTGCAAGCAACAGATAATTGGATTAACCTTAGAGATTCCTGTCACTTCCCCAGATTACTAGAGGCATGAACCCACTATCGAGCATAAATAATCCATCTTGGAGTTGCTAGCATCTACTTGGCCAAGATAGCTACTAACAACGAAAAGCATGCAAGATCACAAATAACATAGACATGATAGAATCAATAATCAATTTGAAATAGCATCTCAATATCCATTGGATCCCTGCAAACACAACATGTAAGATTACAAATAGATGATCTTGATCATGAACGGAGCTCACAAGATCTAAACATGATAGCACAAAGGAGGAGAACCAACCATCTAGCTACTACATGGACCCGTAGTCCAGGGATGAACTACTCATGCATCACACCGGAGGTAGTCATGGTGATGAAGAAGGGCTCCAGGGTGATATCTCCCCTCTGCAGGGTGCCGGAAAGAGCTTTAGATCCCCCCGATCTGGGGATCTAGTGGTAGTGGCTACCGACTCTTCCGTGGATTTCTATGGGTCTTTTATCCGGTTCTTAGCATTTTCATCCCGGGAGGATTTTATAGGCGAAGGGGCAAGGTCGGTGGAGCACCATGGGTCCCACACCCCCTGGTGGCATGCCCCCAGGCCGCGCCGCCACCTGGTGTGTCCATCCTGGTGCGCCACTTCGTGTTCCCTCCGGACTCCGTGTTGATTCGGGTAAAATATTGACTTTGGCTTTTGTCCAGTCCAATTCTGAGAATATTTCCTTACTAGCTTTTCTGAAACCAAAAACAACAGAAAACAGGCAACTAGCACTGTGGCATCTTGTTAATAGGTTAGTTCCAGAAAATGTATAAAAATACCTCAACATATGAACAAAACATAGGAAAGTAGATACTAAACAAGCATGGAATATCAAAAATTATAGATACGTTTACGACGTATCACAGAGCATAGGCGGTAATTTTTTTCGCTTGACTCAGATTTTAAATTTGGCTTGCGTCCATGTGATAATATAAAAATGGTACTACCTCGGTGGGGGATTTTGCCTGAAAATGTTTGAAACAGAGGGGTGCGAAATGCTTCGGGGTCGGTGGGTTATTTTCCTGCTCGATTACGATTTTGAATTTGGCTACCGGCCAAGATTTTATAACTAGAAAAAAGGTTGTGTAGATCGAATTCCATCTGGTCAGGAAGGCGAGAGTCACATCAACTGATGCCCCCAATTGAAATGGGGTAGGCAGTAGATTTTGGCGGTCGACTATAATTTGGAATTTAGAGATTGGCCTAAGAATAATTAAAAAAAGGCCGTTCTCCCTCTATTTTAGGGATCCAAGTGGGGAGAGTGATTATCTACTAAGCGTATGAAAATGCAGATCTCCGATACAAGAATGTTTGTTTATCATAACAACAAACAAATGTCTAAAGTAGCTCTGATTCAAGCATGTGAAAATGGTGTGCAACCAAGGTCTACTAATTATTTAGCTGTCGGCATAGACTGTTCTACATGAAGCACTAACTAAATGGTAGTACTAATTCAGATCAAATAAAAAGCCTGCTGCGAAACAAATACTCCTACTACAACATACTATCAAAATACAAACACCAGCTAAAGTATATGTAGAACACATAAAACAAGATTTCATCACGCATACACTACTATATGGAGAACAACATTTCATCATATAAAACAATGTTTTATCAGAAACACATAGGCCTGCAAAACGAACAGACAACTCTAATATTCCAGCCCATGCCGCCGTGACTGCAGCACAAACAAAGGTACTGCCACAGTTCCATCTTGTACCAAAATAAACAAACATCATACTGCAGCTCCAAATAACACAACCTGTGCAAACACATGCTTTCCCAAACAAGCCTTGCTTGTTCATCCGAGTGTTATTTTCATCTCCTTGATGTTGCAGTCTAAATCAGATGTGTTGTTGACATGACTTCCTTTTTGTTTCTTTGATTTAGCACTCCGAATCACGTAGGTTGCTGAAGGAAATGAACAAAATGCAGCAAAATCATAGGTGCACAAAAATGCAAGGGTTGCACATGAATAACTGCACTAACTAGGTGTCATTGTGTAGGTATGTAAAGTACACCAATGTTTACGAGATCTGAACTTCTTAGACTTCATGCTGCTTAGATCTAATTCAAATACTCCCTCCTTCGCCCATATAACCACCATTTCTCTATCCTCGAATGCGCAGAGTAACCTTATTGCATCTTTCCCACCATATGCCCATGATTTCTCAAGGCCAAGGAGAGTATCCAACTCAACCTTTATATGAGGCACCCAGGCTTTCCATTTTCCTGTTGATGATCTTGCACTAGACGACGTGCTTAGAGTGAAGTCTCTTATAACCACAAGGGCAACATCTCCATTATGCCCCTTAGCGATGACAAAATTGCGTCTAGAAATATCATGTGTCTCATGGGGGCACTCAATATAACACAGTTTTGTTGTCACATTGTCAAAGGAAATTATATATCTGGAGATCATTGTTGGCCAGTACAAAATGTCCCCTATGAGAGTTGACAGCCTGCGATCAATCTTATCCAACATCTTAGAAGGTTCAATCCATACCTCCCATTTTCCTAACTCTAATGAGTACCTCTGCACCAGTGCTTGGTTACCATTGGTTACTATCCAAACAACCCAGAAAATGTTGCAACACTGTGAAGACAATTGCCCATGATTTCTCCAACAGAGAATTGTGACGCTATCATACTCACGTCTCCACCAAATTGGTGGTTCTGGTATCACTATTTCACTTCAACTGATTGGATCCCAGGCCTTTATAATGTTAGACCCTTGCGGATAATGAAGTAGCACCCTACCATTGTGACATCCGAGTACATATGGTTTGTAGGCTTTATGTACTTCCACTAGTCTGTTCAGCTTCTGGAAGAAGGATTGGTCAATATTATGACCTATTAAGAATCGAGCGTCCTCGGAGAAGTTGGTGAAACACCTAAGTAACGACATTCCTCTGTTGTGTGACAGGGTTAGACTTCTGAAATCGTTGCTTCCCATGAAGTCCATCCAACATTTTTGGCTAATCGATGCCTCAATGTCACGAGATGGGTGCGGAGGAAGCCTAACAAGAATCTGACCAAGTACATCGACTGGCAAGTCGTTGATTGTTGCATATGTTCTTCCACCGAAGCTGGTAGGATGATACAAATAGCACAAGTGCATCATCAGAATTAAGTAAACAGCACAATGCACAACTCTAAAAAAGAATTAAGTAAACACCACAATGCATCATACAATTTGATAGGAAAATTTATCATCAAAATTTCCTAAACTACACGCATCTGAAAAACTACCTAAAAAGCAGAGCCTGTCAACAAAATAACCTAAACAACACAAGGAATCAACCAGAGTAGTATGAAAGCACCGCAAAATGCTTCAGCATGTCAGAACTGGGAAAAGGGAATGAAGAACCATTTTTAGGTCACCGGTGGGGACAAAATGGCCCCCACCTGAATTTCGTAGTTTTATCATAAAGAAGGGGAGAAAAAAGATACGTGGCTTCAGTGACTTGGTGAATCCAAGTCTCACGGTGACTTGCCCTAGGATCCACCTTCCATATTAGATCCAACGTATGATAGTAGCTTAGATTTTGAACTAAAAAGTAAAACTATTCGAAAAATTTGACTAAAAATCAATAAATCATCAGTGCCTAGGTTTGAAACCTGTGAAAGTTTCATCCCATTCGGATCACTAGTTTATGATTAAATAGCTTTTTATGTTCCGAGTACTACTAGTTTGTGACTAATATCCACTGCGTCCAGAAAAAACCCCGACCAGAATACACAAAAGAGGGAGGAAGTCAGGGAGACAAAATCCAACGCAGAACTTACAATGGGGTTGACGAGTTCTACATAGATGGAGAAGGTGCCGCCGACGAATGACGAGCCATAGCCGTTGACTCTGAAGAAACACGACCACGAGCTCACGCATTCCTAGTACCCCATGCAGCCGTCGCTTTGGCAGTGGCAGCCAACATAGCCGAATTTGTTCCAGCAGCAGCCGACGAGGATTACGACTGCGCCTCCACCGCTTTCCAAGCATCACTCAACACTGCCAAGTACTCCGATGCGGTACAAGCATCGGCCTCCGCATCCAATTCCCATGTATCCGCTAGTGTTGCTTCAGCAGCCACCTCTGCTTTACAAGTATCCGCCAACACAGCAAATGCATCCGCCAACGCCGATTCCATTTCCTGTAAACGCCACCAGCTTATTTAGCTCGCAATGCCCAAAAATAAATGCATTCTATCCTTCAGAAAGCCCGTATTGGCTGGAGGGTGGGGACGTACATACCAGCGAACAGAGGTGCGATGGTGTTCAATGATGGAGCAGCGGGGACGGTCCAGTCGTGGGAGGGCGGCCAGGCAGAGAAGATGATGATGGGGTCGAGGGGCATACGACTAAGCTTCCTCGAACTAGAAACTAAATTTTGCCCACTATTTTTTTTGCGAACCCCACTTTTTTTGGGGAAACCATCGTTGTATTAATAGTAGCAACCACACGACTGATACAAATTTGTGCACTTGCGTTGCTCAGTTTCCCACCAACAGACATCAAATTCTTTGCACTTATTCATGTGATACAATGAATTGCTGGGTAAAATATTCCAGGTGGTAGAAGTCTGCCCTTTCTTTACATCAAGATCTAGAGTTCAAACATCGACCTGAAATTTCACAATCTACAACTAGAAGTTTTGGTTTACTACCAGAAACATGCTAACAAATCACTCGCAACTGGCATTAACATCATCATTAACAGATCTCAGAAGGAAAAGTTGAAAGATAAAAAACCACCGCAAGTTCGAATAAGATGACTGTTGTTGCCAAATATAGTCACATAAAGCTAGGTCAAATATATATGTCATAATAGTACATCAAATATATAGATTCGTGGACACCACACACCAGCAGAGCAAAAAAACAGTTATAGTACCTAACTTAACAAACAGTCATCCTCACAAGAGACCCAAACCCTTCAAAAATGAAAGTAAAGCGGTCAATATGGTTTACAGATTTTCTCATCTTTTGCAGGATCAGGACTGTATGGGCATGGAGAATCTAGAATTTCTATCAGGGTCTCATCTGCTTCAAGAGCCGAATTGAAAAGATTGCTAGCTTGCATTCCCACCAGTTCTAAGATCCAGTCGTACACCTGGCCAATCAGCTCGTCGCCATCCACATCAGGCGACTCGGGAAATAAGTTGTCAGCCACGAACTTTTTAAAATCAACAGCAGCATCATGAGCAATTGAAATTGATGTATTCCATCCTGCAGTCAAATCAGCTATCCGCTCAGTGGATGTGGCCACTTCTTACTTCAGGCGCCTAATATGTTCGTCCTGGTGTTTCACTTTCTCTTGAAGGCACGAAATCATGTGTCTATGATATTTGTATTTCTCTCGGAGACGGGCAATTTTCAAATCCTTGTAGTGACCAGCACCATTATGCCATGAGCAATATGAGTAAGGTGGAATCTACAGATAACAAATCCAAAATTAAACCAGATTCTCATTTCAAAAAAATTAAACCAAATTCTTATTTTAAAAAAAATCCAAATTCAGCTGCACACATCGTGCAATCTCCATAGTGGTAATGCAATGGCAAAGAACCATAGAGGCATATTTCCCAAACATGGGAAATAGAACCGACATGAAAAGGGTCGTACTTTAGGGTTTGCCTTCTTAGTTGGCACATGAGTAGTCCTGGCCTTAGTAAGTGGCAACAGATCAGAATGACTTTGTTTCTGCAAATCATGATGCAACAAAAATGATCAGTATATTTTGGGGGACATTTTAAGTAATAAAGCACTCTTTATCGAAAAAATGTTTTCGGGGAGCATAGGTTACTAAAATTCCAGTAAAGCAGTTGGATACATAAAAATACTTGTCACTCGATAATGCCTCCTCCACGGGTGGGACATGCGCATGGTGCTAAAGGAAATGCAGCAAAACCAGTAAATTTTAGGAAAGAACACATAAACTTTGCAATGCAAAGAAGGATACGTGCATTAACCTGATGCCAAGGATTGGGCATGTTCCCCTTTAACAAAAATATAATTTAAAGAACTCAGCAATGCAGGACACCAGCCAACAACAATCTGTTTATGAATGATATGCAGCGAATTACATCTGCATTGTTCAGCAGAGGACCATTTTGTGAAATAAAGCCAGGGGCAAGCTTCCCATCCTCATAAGTCTCTTCTTGGCAGCATATACTTACCTATTTTCAGTGGACCTTATAAATAATTCCATGGCTACATCCATAGTGATCCTAGCTTCCTAATGTGGCATATAGATCTACTATTCTAATAGCAATCACCTAAACAACTATCCGTATGGTTGCGGACTCACCGGAGATTGCACTGATGTGTTGGAAAGGTGGACGCTGCTGGCTAAAGAAGGTGCGCGATTGGGGAGGTGCACAAATGTGCAAAAAATGTAGAGATACTCGTATATAGATAGTGATAGCAGTAACACATAAACAAGATCAATTAGTAGTAACCGCAAACTCTAGACAGGATGTAAGCAGACTGTCAACTACTCCCATATTAATTAACCTAATGTAATTTAACATGACAGTACTATGAGACGGCGAGTATTAGTAAACAAAAGGGGATTACTTAATTATTAGTGGAATCTACAGCCATCCACCAAAAGCATCATGAGCATGCTAAATATCCAGAGTGCAGACCATACTTGGTTAAGAACCTATTGTCCAACTCTAATTACCCAAATCTAAGAGCATTTGTCCTATTTACGGCTAAGTGTAGTGAGTTGGAGACATATGTTAACTTTGCAGCCATCTCCTCAACATGCATATGATGGGGCTCCTGCTCCTCCTCTTCGAGGTCAGCGCGGATCTCGAGCTGTAACCACAACAACATCATCGCGCACTGCAGCGATAGTGTGTGATGTATATCTACTTAATGGATGAACATGTAGTGCTCCCGTTCGTAGTTGCAACCCAAGAACCTGCGGCCGAAGTTCATTCCCTCGAATGTGACGCGGTGACGGGGCGCCAGGGCGCAGGCGCACCAAAGACGGATATCTGCAGCAGTAACGATGTCGTACCACTCCGTGTCTATCGTCCGTGCCGGCATCTAAACCTAGGAAACATCATCGATCGAGATAGGCAGAATAGAGAAAAAACCCAGAAGGAGAGAACCCATAAGCTGAATTCGAAAAACTAAGACCATGAACTCGGGCATACTTACCCTAACTCGGACGCCTTGCGCATCAAGATCCCCCGTTGTTCGCTAGACCGGCATGACTGAATCCACCGGCATTGCTCGAAAAAAGAGTGTGCCTTCAAAGCCTAGCGCATAGGCTTCATGGAGAAGGAAGAGGTAGGGGAGCCAGTCCTCATATTTGCTGCCTACTACTCCGTATTGGATTTAACTCGACCACGGATAACTGGGGCTCGCGCTAGAGAGCCCGTGGGCCCCCAAACATCACTCACCTAGTTTGACTTGCATTACATGGAGTACTTTTGGAAAACAGCTCAAAACTCAATAAATAAATAAATAAACGAAAGGCCACCTCTCTTTTGGCGAAAACCCATTACAAAACAGAGACACTCACAAATGCATACACACACTCACCCCTATGAATGTAGGTACGCACACCCTACACCTATGAGCACTTCAGAAAGACTGGATCTTGAGACTGATCCCGCAGGGCTAGAGCTTGACGAAGTCACCATAGGCACCTTGCTATATATTGACGGGAACGTCGCCTCTCACTGCCCTCATAACCATCCTTCAAAGTCGAGTGCCAAGGCTTCATGGCGAAGGAAGTGCTAGGGGTCGGAGCTCACATTCGCTGGCTCCTATGGGATGTAATTGAACCACTAATAATGTGCCCCCGGGAAGTGAGCCCATAGACCCTAGACACTAGTGACCATTACAATTACTTTGGGAAAACCGAAAAAACTTAATATAAACGAAAGGCCCATCTCTCTCTTTTTTGTGAAAATCCACTACAAAATGCATAGGCTCACAAATGCATACACACACTCACCCCTATGAACGAATGAACGCACATCCTACCACTACGAGCACCTCTGAAAGATTGTGTAATCAAACTGTCTAGTGGGGGCTTGAGCTTGACGAAGTCACCATAGGAACCTCGCTATTGACAGGAACGTCGCCTCCTACTACCCTCATAACCATCCTTCAAAGACGATTATAGAGGCTTCATCGAGAAGGAAGAGTTATAGGAGTTAGAGCTAATATTCGTTGGCTGCTATAGGATACAAATAGACCACTAATAACAATGAGTCCCCATGGTAGTGAGCCCATAGGCCCCAGACATCATAGCAAGCACGATATCAGGCCTTAACCATATATCTTAAAGGCGGAGTGGGTAGCGCTAAAAAAGATTCTTCAAGGTGATTCTAGTGCTAGACTTATGTCTAAGAGAATCAATTGGCAGGAGGGCCCACTAGTCAGTGGATAAGAGTCTGTTTTTCTTTTTAGCATGGTTGTGGGGACCCACTTCAGTTCTAAACATTGGGGCAAATGTAGTTTTCATAGCTACTTCTAGACACTGCACATGCCCTTACTAGACGTAGCTTAGAAATTTACTAGCCTCGTGTCTAAGAAAATTGTAGCTTGCTTTGAAAGTTTTTCGAAAAAGCTTTTGGAGATACCCGTCAGGGGTCAATTAATATAACACAAAACACCAAGAGTTTTGACAATAGGTTTAACTTCTTGCTAAGATAGATTTTGCATCTTTATGATTTAACGAAATTAGGTCAAACTTGAGCTACAAGTAAGCACGATATATATTGCTCTTAAATTAAATGTCTTTTCGGAGGTCTATAGGTGCATCTTGTTGTAGTAAACAATCCCATCAGAATGAGTTTCCTACTATCTCAGGAAAGAACGTTCTCAATTTTCCGAGTGTGATGACGAGATTGTTCTTTCCCGTAAATCAAGTCTGAAGAATATGGATCTAAATGACACGGGAGGCAAGTTTTCAGACATATACTATGGACTAACTGTTGGAAATATTCCCTAGAGACAAATAATAATAAGGATTATTATCATATTTTATAAAGTTTATGATTATGTCTTATATTATGCTATAACTATATTGAAAGGAAACATCAATACACGTGTGATATATAAACAACCAAGGGTTCCCGGTGAAACTCTAGTCACTAGTTCATTGGTCAACAGATGATCAAGGTTTCCTGATCATGTCACATTTATGCGAGTTGGAAATGGAGTCAGTTCATTCTGAGAATGAGATGATGAACTAATACCCAACCTAAACATCGTGACCCAATAATGTCACGAATTTCAAGTTATGATGATTTGAATAGACCTCGTAGACTATTCCTTAGATCCTAATGCTATATCAATCACTGTCTCCCGAGAATGCTTAGATAGCATCAAACGTCACTTGGTAATACACTGACAATAAAGATGTGTTAAGGTATTCGGAGGAACCGTAGAGGCAATATATGTCAAGAGCGGGATTTGTCCATTCGCGTGACGGAAAGATACTCAAGGGCCCACTCGGAGAAGTTATATCCAATAGCTACACAGCGTGTGATTTGATCACAGGGATATCACTTGTCGAAATGAGTCAAGTAGCATTGTTCGGTAACGATATTGAACACGACATGGTATAAGACACGACTGTCTCAGTTCAAACAACAAAAGCTCTTCGTGGAATGCACAGGGGTCACATGGCCATCCAGGTCCCTCTATCGATCATTGGTCCGGGAGTGTCCCGACCATTTCTAGAGTGTTCCCGAACCATGGGGTATCACGTTTAAGGGCTTGATGATGCTTAGAGAGTCTTTATAAATATCGGTAGAATCACCGAAGAATAGAAGAGAGAAAATAGGAAGGGTTTCGGTAAGTCTGGAGTATGTCCGGAGTGGAGGTGGAAGGTGTTCCATAGCCACGCAGATTGAATAATATGTGAATTAATGTTAAATATTCATTTAATCATTAATTCATAATTATTTAATAAAAGAGAAATCAATTAAAAGGTCAAAAGGCTTAATGGGCCAAATCCCGGAGGGGAAAGGGCCCATGAGGGAAAGGAAAGAGGAGAGAGGAGGAAAGGGGTGGTCGGTGATACATTGCAAATGTATCTATAATTTTTGATGTTCCATGCTTGGTTTTATCTCCTTGCTTGTGTTTTGTCCAAACTTTGGAGTACTTTTCATATGATTTCTTAGACTAACCTATTAACAAGAGCCATAGTGCCAGCTGCCTGTTTTCTGCTATTTTTGGTTCCAAGAAAGTCAGAAAATGAATATTCTCGAAATTGGACAGGACAAAAGCCAAAGTGCCTATTTTTCTGGAAGACTCACAGAGCCAGAATACGAGACGGAGGAGGGCCAGGGGCTAGCGACACCCCCCCAGTCACGGGCTGGGCCTGGCCGCACCAGGGCATGGTGTGGGCCCCCCAGGCACCCCCTCGGTCTCCCTCTTCGCCTATAAGAATCCTTCTGACCTAAAAAATCCGGGGGGGTTCGACGTTTTTTCAGAAGGAGTTCCGCTCCGCCGCCACCACCAGATTCCACGAAATAGCACCAGAAACTCCGTTCTGGCACCCTGCCAGGACAGGGAATTGGAGGAGATCATCGCCATCATCATCACCATCGCTTCTCCATCGACCATCCATGTTTCCCCTATCTATGAGTGAGTAATCCCCCGTTGTAGGCTATGGGGATGGTAGGGATTGGATGAGATCGTTCATGTAATGGCATCAGATTGTTACGGCATGGTGCCTACTATCTTTTATTAGTGCTTTATGACTTTGTTGCGACTTGTTGTGCTTAATGCTTGTCACTAGGGCCCGAGTGCCATGATTTCAGATCTGAACATGTTATTGATTCATTATGATAGTATTGTTTATGGTCTTATCTGCAAGTTGTATACACACGTTGTTGTCCGGAACCAATGGCCCTGAAGTGACAGAAATCGGGATAACCGGAGGGAATGGCTTTGATGTGAGGATCACATGTGTTCACGGAGTGTTAATGCTTTGCTCCGGTGCTCTATTAAAAGGAGCACCTTAATTGCCAGTAGTTCCCTTGAGGCCCCGCTGCAAACGGGCTGGCAGGACAAAAGATGTTGTGCAAGTTCTCATTGCGAGCATGTATGACTATATATGGAACACATGCCTACGATTTTCTAGTACTTGGATGCTTTATCTTATTTATCTGCAATTGCCCTATGTTCTAATTGCTATGTGAATTGTCTTGTCAATGCAACGCCTGTCCATCCATCCCTATGCCTACCTTTCGAATCCTCATTTTCTGTTTGTTATCATTGCTTTTACTTTACTACTACATTTTGCTACTCCTACTACAAAACTGTTGCTACTGATAAATTGCTGTGAGCAAGATTGTTTCCAGGTGCATCTGAATTGACAAATCAGTTGTTAAGGCTTATAAATATTCTTTGTCTCCCCTTGTGTCGAATCAATAAGTTGGGTTTCACTTCCCTCGAAAATACTGCGATACACCCCCTATACTTGTGGGTCATCAAGACTATTTTCTGGCGCCGTTGCCGGGGAGCATAGCTTTATTTATCAAGTCCACTTGGAATCACTATGTTCAAGCTAAGTTTATTTCCACCTTGTTTGCTTGTTTCTTTATCAAAAATACAAAAAAAATAGTTCCTACTCTAGTTGTTATTTTTGCTGGTCGGTTATTGTCTTGCTTTATCATGCTTGTTGTCAATGGTTGGTTTCTTTGAAACTGAATCTTATTGGCAATGTGGGTTCACGGAAGATCAAAAATATCATTATAAGGAACACAACTTGTCAGAAAAAGGGAAACACTTATGGGAACAAATTGATAAATTGTATACCATTGCTAGAATGCGTGCTCGACTTATAATGTTACTAATTGCTTGGCTAAATCTTGTTGCTGTAGGAGGTACAAACACCTCCCTTTTCAATGTGAGTATAATGATAATGTTACCATATCTTATTATGTTAAGGGAAATTATGACTTTTATGATGTGGAACAAATTGAGGAATTTATTGCTTGGAAGGGTGCATTTGAACTTTCTAGTTTGCTTGAAAATGTTGATGATTCACCTTATAAATATGAGGTTTATGGTACACTTAAATTTTGCTTTGATAATTACAAGGAAGAAAATGTCTATATTCTTGAATATATTAATAGATGCTTTCCACAAATGGAAGAGACTAATGCCTTGCAGGATCCTATGGAAGAAGAAATTGATGAACCTGAAATCTCATTAGATGAAAAATAGGAGGAGAGTGATGAACAAAAGGAGGAAGAATGGATTAGCTACCCATGCCTACCTTCTAATGAGAGTAACTCTTTATCCCTTATATTATTTGATTGTACTCCATGCTTACTAAAGGAGGATGAATGTTATGTTCCTGAGGATTCTTTTGAAAATGTTTATAATAAAGCCCTAGTGCTTGTAGATCATGAAAAGCATGCTTTATGTGATAGTTATATTGTTGAGTTTATTCATGAGGCTACTAAAAATTATTATGAGAGAGGAAAATATGGTTGTAGAAGTTTTCATGGTATTGAAACACCTCTCTATTTGCTGAAAGTTTTGAAGTTACTCTTGTTTTATCTTCCTATGCCTGTCACTTTGTTCTTTGCGAATTTATTTGCATACACGATTCCTATGCATAGGAAGTGGGTTAGACTTAAATGTGTTTTGAATTTGCTTCTTGATGCTCTCTTTTACTTCAACTCATATTTCTTATGTGAGCACCCTCTCAAACTATCATGCCTGAAGATGATAATATGTCTATTATTCTTGGGAGACCTTTTCTTAAATACTACAGGAGCTGTTATTAATTGTAATCAAGGGAAGGTGACCTTCAATGTTAATGACAAGGAACATATTGTCTATTTCCCCAAGAAGATTGAAAAGACTTATGGTTTGAATACAATTGAACATGTTGAGGGCATTCAAGTTGGAGAAATATATTGTCCCATACCAAGAGAAAAATTTGAAACTATTATGATTGGGACCATTGCTATCAAGGTTGAGGTAACATAATCATTAGTGGAATACAAAGTTTTGTATCATATGAAATTGTTTTTGTAACAAGACCTGATCAACCTTGTTAACAAAATGATTTCATTGAACAAAACAATATTTTCACCATGATTATCTCCGCTTACTTCTATTCTATCCATTTTAGTTTTTGCATAGGCCTAACTTAAAGGCGTTAAAGAAAAGTACTTATTTGGAGATAACCCAAAAGTTTTAGATGATACTTGGAAGTTATTACTTCAGTAATAACCACTCCTTATCCTTTTTATTTGCTTTTTGTGCCAAGAGTAACCTCTAATGAGAGAGAAGTAATGACTGGGAAAGTTGCTGTCCCGAAATAGATTTCTGTGCTTCAACAAAAAAATTCGTGTAAAATCTCTGAACGTCTTTTTGAGGCATGAATTTTTGTGCTTCTGCCCCAGGTTGTTATATAACTTTCGTTAGTTCAACACTTTTTGATTTGCACAACAGAAGGTCTTCGAAAAAATTCGTCTTTACCTGCTGGTCTGTTTTGACAGATTTCCGCTATTTTCTGCATTTGCTTCTTGTTGGTTCCTTTTTGAGTTCTTTTGGGGAATTGAGATTTTTGAGGGAAGTGCTTCAGTAGCTAGTGTTCTAATGGAAGTTTATTGGTGTTATAACTGAATCTTAAGACTTATTTATCTTGAATGCACTAATGTTGCTAACAAAGATTATGTGAAGTTTTGTATGAAGGAAAAATTTCAGGTGTATGGAAGGAATGAGTAATGAGATGAAGGATGGACTAAAGCTCAAGCTTGGGGATGCCACGCATGTAACCCCAAGAAATATCCAAGAAGTACAAGCGTAAAAGCTTGGGGATGCCCAAGGAATCCCCTTCTTCATGAATAAAAAAATTCCAGGTTTCTTCCAAACACTTAATTTTTATTGTTTCATGCACAGTTGTGTTGTTCTTGGAGCGTCTTCTTTTTCGTTTTCGTTTTGGTTTTTAGTTTGCTTGGTTTTATTAGTTTGCTTAATAAATTGGTTGGACCCCCTCTTTCGTACATTGGTGTTCAAATAGTTTGGTTTGGTTTGGAAAAGAGTAGGAAAGCTCATGCTTAAGTGGTAAAGAGAGTTTGTTTTTGACTGTGGCCTATGCTTTGTCATGCCATGATTGATATTGTTTTGGCTTTATGCTTAGTATTTTTTGTTGTAGCATGACTTGTTATAAACAATTGAGATTGCTTAATGTACCTTGGATGAATCATGCGTTGTTTTAGCATATTAAAGCATAGTATAGTGGTATTCTCCTTTGATGCTTTATCTGGGTTGACTTGGCAGATGCTCGCACCATGTTATGACTATCTCAAGTCACCATAGCCTTTATGATCCTTTAGTTTTCAACTTGTAGTATCACTTTATGCTTTGATCAATGATGTTTTGTCGCTCTCATGATTATCGCCATTATTGCTCTCTCGTTTGTCGCTCCCTTACTATTGCTAGCCTTCACTTTCACTGAGTAGGTTTTACTCATGTTTCCAACTCCCTAAAACAAAATATTGCCTAAGTGTCCACTATACCTACCTATTAGCATCAGTTTCTACTTCCGTGCATATTCAATATGCCTTGTTTTCTTCCGAATAAAATGTTTGCTTGTTATGAGAAACTTAGTTAGTAAAGCTCTCATGAACTTGATGGCACACTTTATTTTCTTGCATTTAATAAACCTGAACCATTGCGTCCTTCTTTGTTGTGTATATGCTTGCGCTTTATAAGTTGAAGTTAGCATAACCATGTATCATGGGGAATGCTTTCAACATTGCGTTGGTACTTAGTACCTCGTTGATATCATGTTCTTTTGCTTATGGATCCCGGCGGTGGGAAATAAAAGTGGAACTTGTAAGATCATGGAGTTTGTATGTATGTTAGAGAAATGCCTAGGCCGCTAGCCTAAGCCATGCCTAATCATGGTGGAAACTTGCAGCATAACCATAATGAGCATTCTATGAAGCATCCTCAATAAAAATCTACACACATAGTAAATAAAAAGATCGCTGAGATGCTCATTGTCTACTTGCATTGTCATTTTGATTATGGGATAGCTCCTGTATCATGTGAAAGGGGTACCCTGCTGACGGTTCTCTATGATATGTATATACTTACAATGACAAGAGCATACTCGTGACTAAAGTTGAGTAGCATGAGGATCGGTTTTCGTAAGTAAGGGGCATGAGACTTTGATTTATAACTTGTCAAGCATATCCTCTTAGTTGTGTCACTTTAACCTTAACCATTTAAAGATGCTTATGATAGGGGCAATGAGAGCTCAAAGCTAATGAGTACCATACTTTCAGCATTTGGAAGCCTTTCAAACTTTTCAAACCCTTTTTTGTTTTCCTTGTTGAGTCTTCACACAATCTATGAGCACTTTCTTCAGAGCATAGTGGCCATTCTTAGTTCTATGTGCATTGTCCCAAGACTTGTTGATTGATGCATACCTTGATATTGCTTGTTTTAAACTATTTGTATCTAGTCACTCTTGTAAACTTTGAAGGTGTCCTATGCATTTATGTTTTCTACTCTATGAGGAACAAGCTGAGTGCCACTATGCTATGTTTTCATTATGTGAAACAAACAAACGTCTTGCAAAGCATTGTTATTCATGAATCTTTTGTTTGTGCCTTTTCATGTTGCAACATAGTTTCTTTGTCTTATTGCTAGAACTTTGTCTCTCTTGTTATGATTGAAGTACAATGATCCCAGCTTTGAATGTTTTACAAATACTTTGATCAAGTCTTTGATGGTGCATGTCACCTCAAAAATTATTCTTTCTTTTTATCACTTACCTACTCGAGGACGAGCAGGAGTTAAGCTTGGGGATGTTGATACATTGCACATGTATCTATAATTTTTGATGTTCCATGCTTGGTTTTATCTCCTTTCTTGTGTTTTGTCCACACTTTGGAGTACTTTTCATATGATTTCTTGGACTAACCTATTAACAAGAGCCACAGTGCCAGCTGCCTGTTTTCTGCTGTTTTTGGTTCCAGGAAAGTCAGAAAATGAATATTCTCGGAATTGGACGGGACAAAAGCCAAAGTGCCTATTTTTCCGGAAGACTCACGGAGCCAGAATATGAGACGGAGGAGGGCCAGGGGCTGGCCACACCCCCCCAGGCACGGGCTGGGCCTGGCCGCGCCAGGGCATGGTGTGGGCCCCCCAGGCACCCCCTCGGTCTCCCTTTTCGCCTATAAGAAGCCTTCTGACCTAAAAACTCCAGGGGGTTCGACGTTTTTCCAGAAGGAGTTCTGATGCGCCGCCACCACCAGATTCCACGAAACAGCACCAGAAACTCTGTTCTGGCACCCTGCCAGGACAGGGAATTGGAGGAGATCATCGCCATCATCATCACCATCGCTTCTCCATCGACCATCCATGTTTCCCCTATCTATGAGTGAGTAATCCCCCGTTGTAGGCTATGGGGATGGTAGGGATTGGATGAGATCGTTCATGTAATGGCATCAGATTGTTACGGCATGGTGCCTACTATCTTTTATTAGTGCTTTATGACTTTGTTGCGACTTGTTGTGCTTAATGCTTGTCACTAGGGCCCGAGTGCCATGATTTCAGATCTGAACATGTTATTGATTCATTATGATAGTATTGTTTATGGTCTTATCTGCAAGTTGTATACACACGTTGTTGTCCGGAACCA
The DNA here is from genome assembly GCA_023614405.1 of Avena insularis. Lineage (NCBI taxonomy): Eukaryota > Viridiplantae > Streptophyta > Magnoliopsida > Poales > Poaceae > Avena > Avena insularis. Next base: position 509,789,471 of record CM042690.1, read on the forward strand.
ATGGCCTCAAGTGATGTAAATCGGGATAACCGGAGGGAATGGCTTTGATGTGAGGATCACATGTGTTCACGGAGTGTTAATGCTTTGCTCCGGTGCTCTATTAAAAGGAGCACCTTAATTGCCAGTAGTTCCCTTGAGGCCCCGCTGCAAACGGGCTGGCAGGACAAAAGATGTTGTGCAAGTTCTCATTACGAGCACGTATGACTATATATGGAACACATGCCTAGGATTATCTAGTACTTGGATGCTTTATCTTATTTATCTGCAATTGCCCTATGTTCTGATTGCTATGTGAATTGTATTGTCCATTGAACGCCCATCCGTCCATCCGTATGCCCACCGCACTCGAATCCTACTGTTTACTGCTATTGTTACTGCGGTCTTTACTTTACTAACTGCTGTTACTTTGCTACTCCTACTACAAAACTGTTGCTACTGATAAACTGCTGTGAGCAAGATTGTTTCCAGGTGTAGCTAAATTGACAACTCAGTTGTTAAGGCTTATAAATATTCTTTGTCTCCCCTTGTGTCGAATCAATAAATTGGGTTTCACTTCCTCGAAAATACTGCGATACACCCCCTATACTTGTGGGTCATCACCCGGCTAGGCTAAGCCCCCCACGTGCAGTGCCTAATAGGGCTGGCCGGCGGTGCCCCCCTCTCCCCCTCCTTTAGTCCCACCTCGGGACTTTGAGGGAGGTAGTACCTCCCCTCCCCTATATATAGTGGGGGTATTTAACCAAAAATACACAACAAATATTCAATAAAGGTTTCCTCACTTTGGGGAGACCTCCATTTGATATTCTCTCTCTCTCTCTCGCTCTCTCTCTCTCTCCCGTGACCTTGGTCCCAAGTTCGGACTGCACGAACGAGAGACATCTTAACCGTGGAGCGTCGTCGCGCTACGTGATTCGGATCCAGGAGCTCTACTTCCGCAACTATTGTTGGATCATGGAAGCGGGAGTTATCATCAGGCACTAGATGCATGTAACTCCTCGCAAGGTGTCACACTTGAGGCACTCAAGTCGTTGGAGCTGCAGGAGCGCAAGGACGTCATCATGACCTTAAGGTCGGCTCGTCTACATCAACCACGCTCTCCTCAGCGTCGACAATGCTTTTCGGTCTTCAAGGGTAAGTTCGCGAAAAGCCCCTCCCGTTACTGCATTAAAAATAGATAGGTCCTGGCAGCATCAGGGGTTCAGGGGCGTAGGGTAAAATTTTAATGTTTTCATACGCGAAACCCCTACACCAACATGTTGTAGTTACGATTTCGCATGTTTTACGTGTTCTCAAACTTCCTAGCTAACTTCACCCACTTGATTGATGTTATGCCAATTTATCGAAAATATTAGGTAAAAATTTAACTACCACAAGTAAATTGTAGGTTGCTTTGAAAGTTTGAGGAAAGATCTCTCTTGGAGGTACGCATATATCAGGGGGAGGGGATCAATTAATATATGGGAAAACACCGAGGGTTTTGATGATATATAGGTATGGTTCAACTTCTTGCTAAGATTTGTGATCAATTTAATGAAATTAAGTTAGACTTGAGCTACAAGTAAGCGTGATAGACTACTCTTGAATTAAATGTCTTTTCGGAGGTAGATGGGTGCATCTTCTTGTAGTAAACAATGTCATCGGTGTGAGTTTCCAACTATTAGGAAAGAACATTCTCAATTTTCCGAGTGATGTCATGATCATTCTCTCTCGTAAAGGAAGTCCGGAGAATATTGATCTAAATAAATATATATACTAGTAGAAGGCACGTGCCACACTCGTATATACTGTATGAAATGTGATTTAACGAACATTAAGTTGTTATTAACCAATAGTATCGTTAGAGAAAAAGGTATACATTAAGTATATTAATAATATCTGTCTACACATATTGAGAATACAACCTACTATGCTATGAATTGTTTTTTGCCGGGGGGGGGGGGTAGGGAGACATGATGGTTCTAGAACATGGTGGAGTTACTCTAGGTACTATTCAATATGAATCCAACTAGTCTGAACCATTGGATCTAACAACCCAATGGTCATGATTGGTGCAATGGATCCAAGTCAAAACTTCCTGCCTAACTCCGCCCACTTGAATGACTTTATGTCGATTTATCAAAAATAGGTCAAATTTGAACTAGTATAAGTAAATTGTAGGTTACTGTGAAAGTTCTATGAAAAAGCTTTTGGAGGTACCCATCGGGGGTCACAATTAATATATGAGAAACCATCCAACGAGAGTTTTTGACGACAAGTTGGATCAAGACTCACAAATCCAAATGTTTTGCTAACTATTGGATATTCTTTTTCATTCTTAGCATCCAGAAAGATTCTACTAATAGTCTTGATGAGAACGATGAATGCTAGTATACGTAAACATCAAAATACACACTTCATTGCTCAGTTTTAGGGTCCTTGTGCTAAATGCATGGACTTGGATGCAATTTTCATTTTTATGAGGTCCTTGATATGTAACTTGTACTTCCACCGACCGTGTTCACTCTCAAGAACCTCGCTCCTACAAGACCAACCATTAGATCGGCCACTCGTAGTACATCTTATCTTGTCTTTATCTTGTCTTATCTCTTATAATACCATACCACGCACTACATATAGTCTACGGAATAACTTTGAACATTGACCGTTGGATCAAGACTGCCAAATCCAAACATTGCTAACCGTTGGATCTTCTTTTCCATTCATAGCATCTAGAAAGATTCTACTAATAGTCTTTAGCATGATGACCGCTAGTATGCGCAAACCTAGCTCAAAACACACACTTCATTGCTCAGTTTGAGGGTTGTCCTTGTGCTAAATGCATGTACTTGGATGCAATTTTCATTTTTTATGAGGTCCTTGATGTAATTTGTAATTCTACCCACCGTGTTAACTCTCAAGCACCTTGCTCCTACGAGACCTACCATTAGATCGGCCATTATTCGCAGTACTTCTTATCTTATCTTTATCTTGTCTTATCCCTTATGTCTAATACCATACCACTTCATATAGTGTACGGATTAACTTTGAAACACTGACTATTGGATCAAGACTGGCAAATCTAAACATTGCTAACTATTGGACCTTTTTTTCTATTCTTAGCATCTAGAAAGATTCTACTGATATTCTTGAGCACGATGAACACTAGTATGTGCAAACCTCAAAACACACAGTACTCCATTACTCGGTTTCAGGGTCCTTGTGCTAAATTCAGAGACTTGGATGCAATTTTCATTTTTTATGAGGTCCTTGATGTAACTTGTACTTTCACCGACCGCTCGAACACCTCGCTCTTACGAGACCTACCATTAGATCAGCCATTCGTAGTACTTCTTATCTTATCTTGATCTTGTCTCTTATCTCTTACAATACCATATATACCATAACTACATAGTGAAGGGATTAACTTATTTGAACATTGACCGTTGGATAAAGACTGGCAAATCCAAACATTGCTAACCGTTGGATATTCTTTTCCATTCTTAGCATCTATAAAGATTCTACTAATAGACTTTAGCACAATGAACACTAGTATACACAAACCTCAAAACACACAATACTTCATTACTTGGTTTCAGGGTCCTTGTGCTAAATACACAGACTTGGATGCAATTTTCGGTTTTTATGAGGTCCTTAATGTAAATTTTACTTCCACCGACCGTGTTAACTCTCAAGCACCTCGCTCCTACGAGACCTACCATTAGATCGGCCATTCGCAGTACTTCTTATCTTATCATTATCTTGTCTCTTATCTCTTACAATACCATACCACTACATATATTGTACGGATTAAATTTGAACATTAACCATTGGATCAAGACTGGCAAATCCAAACATTGCTAACCGTTTGATCCTCTTTTCCATTCTTAGCATCTAGAAAGATTGTACTAATAGTCTTTAGCATGATGCACGCTAGTATGTGCAAACCTCAAAACATAGTACTTCATTACTCAGTTTCAGGGTCCTTGTGCTAAATGCATGGACATGGATGCAATTTTCATTCTTTATGAGGTCCTTGATGTAACTTGTACTTCCACCGACCGTGTTAACTCTCAAGCACCTCACTCCTACGAGACCTACCAAGGTTAAAATAAAATGCAACCGTCCCAATTATCACACAAACTGGACCACGGTTTCTTATACATAATACCCAAGTTTTTAGTACTAGGATTTTTCAAGATTCCTAACTAACTTCATGCACTTCGGTGACTTCTTGTCATTTTAACGAAATTAAGTCAAACATGAGCTACAAGTAAATGCGATAGATTGCTCTTGAATTAAATGTGCTTTTGGAGGTAGATGTGTGCATCTTCTTGTAGTAAACAATGTCATCGGTGTGAGTTTCCAACTATGAGGAAAGAAATATCTCAGTTTTCTATGTGATGAGATGATTCTTTTCCGTAAAGAAATCTTAAGAATATGGATCTCAATGCCATAAGCCAAGCTTATAGACATATTAGCTAGGTGGACCAATGTGTTTTACTTACGATTCCTATGTTGTATGTGTTTTGAAGGTTCCTAGCTAACCCTGCCCACTTGTTGAATGACTTAATGTCGATGTATCAAAATAAAAGTTCAAATTTGAACTATAAGCAATAAATTGTCGGTTGGTTTGAATGTTTTATGAAAAAAGCTTTTGGGGGTACCCATCGAGCGGTCAATTAATATATCAGTTGACGACTGGTTCGACTTCTAGCTGCTAAGATTTTGCATCTTGAAATTTTTGAACCCCTTTTGAAAACGATCACGTGAAATAAGGAGAGAGGGGAAATGATTTTTCTATTCTCTATGGTCAATCCACAAGCTTGAGGTACACCTTAGTACTAAAGATAACTTTATTTTTGCACTATGTATAAGGTGAACCTTAGCGGATGCCACATAGTAGGCCTTATTAAGGTGTGATTTTTCTCTACTACTATAATGGAGCAGTTTTCAATTGGATCCATAGCACCAATCCTGACTGTTGGGCTGTTAGATCCAATGGTTCAAATCAGCTAGATTCATGTTGAATACTACCTAGAGAAAACTCCACCATGTTCTAGAACCATCAGGTCACCACCCCCAAAATTTCATAGCTCAGTAGGTTGTATTCTGAATATGTGTAGAGAGTTATTATTAATAGACTTAATTTATGCATTTTGGGGGTGATGACATGATGGTTCTAGAACATGGTGGAGTTTTCTCTAGGTCTGTACTATTCTACATGAATCCAGTTGCTCTAAACCATTGGATCTAACAGCCAAACGGTCAGGATTAGTGATATGGATCCAATTCAAAAATGCTCCACTATAGTAGTAAAGAGAATACAACCTACTGTGCTATGAAATTTTGGGGGTGGTGACATGATGGTTCTAGAACTTAAATGGTGGAGTTTGCTCTAGGTACTATTCGACACAAATCCAGCTGGTCTGAACCATTGGATCTAACAGCCCAACGGTCAAGATTGGTGCTATGGGTCCAATTCAAATCTGGTCCATTATAGTAGTAGAGATATCTTACCACTATATAATGTACGAGTAACTTTGAATATCGACCGTTGGATCAAGACTCGCGAATCCCAACATTTCCAGCCGTTGGATCTTCTTTTCCATTCTAGCATCTAGAAGATTCTATTCATAGTCTTCAGCATAATGAATGCTATGCACAAACCTCAAAACACACTTATCCATCATACTAGAATCTTCTCCCTCGTAGCTAATAATAGTTGACTTCTACATGATCTTATCTTATCTTATCTTACCACTATATAGTATGCGAATAACTTTGAATGTTGACCGTTAGATCAAGACTCAAGAATCCCAGCATTTCTAGCCGTTGGATCTTCTTTTCCATTCTAGCATCTGGAAGATTCTATTGATAGTCTTCGGCATAATGAATGCTATGGACAAACCTCAAAACGCACTTCTCCATCAGACTAGAATATTCTCCCTTCTTTCTCTATACCATGTTATCAAACAATTCATGTGTTAGGTAGCTAATAATCTTTGACTTCTACATGATGATACAAAGTACAAGGACAAAATATACACCCATACTTTATAGATGTTGATCAAATTTATAATTTATTGTGCTTTAACTATTATAATTTTATATAGTGATGATATATGATACGTCTACTATCTGAGTCTCACGTGCAAGGCACGTGCAACTTACTAGTTTACACAATGCGGGAGTAGTATATTTCTTTGCTTATACATATGCTCACCTTTGTCCATGCGTTGTACATGCTGAGAGAATAAAACGTTGGTAGGGGAAGAGGGCATCCGCGAAGAGGAGTTGAAGGCGGTTCCATGTCAGAGCAAAGTTATGATGATTTCCTGACACAAGGTACTCTGATGGCCTTACAGTGTACACTCTAGTAGTAGTAAATTTCAAGACCTATGCACGCAAAACAAATCGTGTGTTTTCTCTCTCCTTCGCTATGCTCCATCTCTCCTCCCCTTTCCCTTCGCGCACCAGCCCGACTGATCTCTCTCCCCTCGTCCACATCATGGTGCTACGCACATGTGCCTTGGTACGGAGGCTCTGTGTCTCTGGCATGTTCGGCAGTCGCGCGTTAGTGTGGAGTAGGGACGAGGAGTAGTATTACATAGGAAGGAAACCACTTTGGTCCTTGAAGGCACAAAAATTCAAACTTTTTTGGTTTTCGAAATTTTCACTTGCTTCCTAAACATCGGGAGGGAAGGTTATTGAAAAGATCGGCCAAACATCAGGAGGGAAGGAAATTTGAACCCATTTTGAAAATGATCACATTAAATAAACAAAAAACAAAAAACAAAAGTTTTACTCATGATGTCCTATCATGTCTTGTGCACCACGTGCCATGAAAACTGTAATCATGGGATTACATAAGTTTTGGAAAAATAGCTTCACAATATTGTGCTACCATGTGTATGGACATTATCGGGTTTATTTCAACCTGAATGACCAAGGTCATCAAGGCAATATTGACATCATAGTTTACAATTTGATAGAGTTCCCACGACAGTTTGGTAGATGGGTGCATCTTGGCGTAGTAAGCATTGTTGCATGTGGGAGTTTCCAACAATTAGGAAAAAAGAAATTCAACTTTTCCAGTGAGGACGGTGATGTTTTTTGTGAAGAAAGTCCAAATAATATGGTTCAGAATGCCATAAGGAAATGGTTTCACACATACTGTAGTTGATCATGGTTCCTATCTAACTTCGGCATAAAAGTTACATATTACGATGGGTTCGTAACACACGGTACTAGTACACATACTACTAGTAGATTTTGTCTCTCCTTCGCCCCCTCTCACCATCCATCCACTATCCTCTCCATTTCTCCTTCCTCCCCATGTAAGATTTCACACAATGATTATACTTCTAGTCTGAGATGTAGCGGTGCAGAAAAAGATGAGGCCCACACCATCAATCAAGTTTGGTGAGCAAATTTGTGAAGAGTATACGTATACTAGTACTACTGTAGCTAGATAAGCATGTACTACTAGAGATGCTTAATTTTTAATGGAGGAAGTAAGAGACACTGAGTAATTCAGCAGGATCTGCATGATTCTCTTCATTTTTGGATAAAGCAGGGCGCCTCCTAAATTCTCTGGGCCGAGAAAAATCAAGAACCGACAAGTCTGGTATAATCCTTTTTTATTGACGGGACGAGTCTAGTACAATCTATTAATGATATTTTTGGATACTTTTCAGGGTATTAACACAAGCACGACTATGAATAAACTTTATAAATTGCAACAGTATGCACCCCTCCTTACACCCAAAACACCCAACCTACCATTGCTTAGAACTCGATCTCTCTCTATTTCCTTCCAAAATGTCGTATGACTACTCTCTCCAGAATACGTCGATTGACTAGACAAATGGGAAAGGCCCCGAAACTCTGCCTGGAAGCCTAGACTGAGTCGGCAGGCCATGGCTACCGCCCCTGTCTGACTCCTTTGATGAAGAAGATAGCCAATGGCAGCACTTTTTCGAAGGGACGCCACCACCAACGCCGAGCGACTCCGATAAGACTAAGGAAGAGGAGGAGTCTAAGGTCGACGTTGAGGAGGAGGCCGAAGATGACGATAGGGAGGAGGCCGAGGACGACAATTAGGAGGTCTCTCTTTCCCCCCCTCCCCGAAGAAGCGTGCCCGGGTGCAAAATTAAATGGCGTCCAGAGAAGAGGCGGGCAGTGTACTATATCTCGTTCTAGGAAACATCTTTGCTTTGGTAAATAATGTTGTCAATGAGAGTTCCGAACTTTTAGAAAAATGCTTTTCAATATCCAAGTGATAGGATTTGTTTTTTAGTAATTAAGTACGCCCGGATAATTTGGCTTAGAGTGCACTCACTGTATTCTAGAAATATATATATAATTTCCACCGCATGTTAGTACTATATGAAGATACTTATTTCAATGTGTGTAATGATACATAGTTTTTTTGGGGGGGAGGGGGTGTAATGATACATAGTTGAAACTTAAATGGTGTCCTCTTATATTTGTGCTTGTTTGGATGAAAACTACAAACATGGATTTGGACAACTTTCGAAAAACTTACTACACAATATGGTCACAACCATGTATGAACATTGTTCACACTTTAAGCCAAGTTACCAATGTCAAGGTCATATCTGCATCACTCGTCTAGTTTATTGGGATAAATTAAAGAAAAGTAAAGAAAATAGTAAAAAAGTTAAGCACTTATGTATGTTATCCTCTTCCGTAAATGATAAACATGAATTTTGACAAGGTTTAAAAACACTTCTTCACAATATGACCAGCGATGTGTTAACATACTTGGGTTTCAAGTTAAATAATGACAAAGGTCATGTCCATTTCTAGTAGACAGGGTGCATCTTGGCATGGCATACTAATGTTGTTAATTGGAGTTTTCAAGTTTTATGTATAGAATTTTGTTAAATAATTTTAGAAGTGCCACATATAATTATTTTTTAAAGAAAAGGCAAAGAGTATGGCTCCAAATGCCACAACACACTAAATTTCACACAAAATAGAGTATGTTTCATGGTTAACAAGTTTCATGAATTTTCAAGCCTTCTATTTAATTTCGCTAATTAAAGGACATTTTGTCAATAAAACCAAAGTAGGTAAAATTTGAACTACAAGTGCATGATAAATTGCTTCTAAATTTGTCAGAAATTCATATATACTAATTATTGTACCCACGCAGTCATACTGAAACTGACTATTGTTTTGAAAGATACAACTTCTTTGTACGAGTTTTCATGATGACACATCTAACCATGTTTCAAAAAAGTGAAAGAAAATAAGGAAACATGGAAAGAATGACCAAGGTCATGGCCATATTATACAACAGTACTCCAAAAAACAATGGTTCACATCCAACAGGAGCAGGCCCAGAGCCGGTTCTAGAATAGATTGGACATCATCACAACTCAAAACAATTCTGGTGATTTAAAACAAAAGGGGAGTATAACCCTGGCCTATGCATCGGTTGATGCACCCAACCTTCTAGTAGTATTAAAAATTCATACTTGTAAAATAGTAAAGATGATGGTGTTAAAGTTCCAATACAAGGGACCTGGGCACCTTCACCGGCCATCCATAATTAACATTTCTTCCTCTTCTTTCCCTTGCTCCTTTAAGACTTTGCAGCTATGGCTCCGAAGACCAAAGCTCCCCGTGGGAAGAAGAAGAAGACCCAGGTGGCGATGACAAAGGCCATGGAGAAAAAGAAGAAATGTCGCCGTCTTCCGAATCCTACTCTAGCCACTCCAGGTCTCAGTCTCGCACCAGGAAGTTGCAGGAAGAAGCAGTTGTTGAGGTCCGTCAAGGCTGAGCTGCATTTCCCTGTCGGCTGGATTGGGTGCTACCTCAAGGAGGGTCGATACTCCCAGCACATAGGCTTTAGGTCTCCCGTCTACCTCGCGACCGTTCTCGAGTACCTCACCGCCGAGGTGCTAGAGCTAGCCGAGCAAGCCGTGAAAAATAGCAAGAAGATTCGCATCATCCCGAGGCACGAGATGCTCGGCGTCATGCGCGACGAGGATCTTAGCAAGCTGCTGGCTAGCGTTAACATCATGCACAACGGCGTGCTTCCCAACATCCATGAGTCCCTGCTTGGCGATGGTACCGCGAAGGATGCAGCCAAGTTGCCCGTGGAGGATGCTGCCAAGTCGCCTGAGAAGACCACGGAGTCCCCCTAGAAGTTGTTAAGTTGTACTACTACTACTCCGTATGAGTTTGGGTTTGCTCTATTTGCAGTTTGGTTAATCATCAGTGTCAATGTAATATTCAGATCTATGATGCTAAGAAAAAGCTTGCGAGGGTTCTCAAATAAATGTTGTTTTCCTAATCTTATCCTATACTCCATTTATTTAATATTACTCAGCATACAAGGTTTAGTCAAAGTCAAATGTTACAAAATTTGACCAACTATATACAATATTTAAAAGTATACTCATTGAAAAAAATCAATATACAGTAAGCAATGTCGTCAGTGTGAGTTTTAAACTATTAGGAAAGAACATTCAATTCTCAATTTTCTGAGAGATGACAAGCGAGGTTGTTCTTCTCCATAAAGAAATTCCGAAGAATATGGATCCGAATGCCACAATCCAGGTTTCCAGACATATATAGAAGACCAACATGTTGTACTGATAATACCCATGTTTTATGTGCTTTCAAACTTCCTATCTAACTCTACCAACTTTAATGACTTTATCCCGATTAATCAAAATTATATTAGGTTGAATTTGAACTAAAAGTAAATTGTAGGTTGCGTTGAAAGTTTTATGAAAAAGCTTTTGGAGGTACCCTTCGGGGGAGGGGGTAAATTAATATATCAGAAACCACTAAGAGTTTTGATGATAGGTTCAACTTCTTTCTAAGATTTTTCATCTTGACAATTTAAACAAATTAAGTCAGAATTGAGCTACAAGTAAGCGCGATAGATTGCACTTGAATTCAATGTATTTTCGGAGGTAGATGGGTGCATCTTCTTGTATTAAACAATGTCGCCGGTGTGAGTTTCCAACTATCAGGAAAGACCATTCTCAATTTTTCGAGTGATATCAAGATTATTCTCTCGCGTAAAGGAAGTTCAAAGAGTATCGATCTAAATGCGAGAAGCCAAGTTTTCACATATATATATATAGTGGACCAACATATTGTACTTATGATTTCCTTTGTTTTATGAATTCTCAAACTCGCTACCTAACTCAACCCACTTGAATGACCTTATGTCAATTTATCAAAATTAGGTCAAATTTGAACTACTACAAGTAAATTGTAGGTTACTTTGAAAGTTTTACGAAAAAGCTGTTGAAGGTACCCATCGAGGGGTCACAATTAATATATGAGAAACCATCCAATGAGATTTTTGACGACAAATCCAACTTCTTGCTAAGATTTTGCATCTTGACAGTTTAACAAAACTAGGCCAAACTTTAGCTACAAGTAAGCGCAATAGATCCCTCTTGATTTAAAAGCCTTTTTGGAGGTAGATATAGGTGCATATTCTTGTAGTAAACAATGCCGCCAGTGTGATTTTCTAACTATCTTAGGAAAGAACATTCTTAATTTTTCGAGTGCTGACTAGATTGTTCTTTCCCGTAAAGAAAGTCCAAAGACTATGGATCTGAATGCCACAAGCCAAGTTTTCACACATATATAGTGGTCCAACATGATGCACTTACGATTTCCCATGTTTTATGAGTTCTTAAATTTCCTAGCTAACTTCACCCACTTGAATGATTTTATGTCGATTTATCGAAATTAGGTAAAATTTGGACTACTATAGGTAAATTGTAGTTTGCTTTGAAAGTTTTACGAAAAAGCTATTGGAAGTACCCATCGGGGGGTTAATTAATATATATCAGAAACCACCGAGAGTTTTGATGACAGGTTCATCTTCTTGCTAAGATTTTGCATCATAACTGTTTAATGAAATTTGGTCAAACTTTGCTAACCTTTTCATGAAATTTGGTCAACATTTGTTAACCGATTAACTTTGAACATTGACCGTTAGATCAAGACTGGCAAATACAAACATTGCTAACCGTTTGATCTTCTTTCCATTCTTAGCATCTTGTAAGATTCTACAGGTAGTCTTTAGCACGATGAACGCTATTATGCACAAACCTCAAAACACACACTTCATTGCTTAGTTTCAGGGTCCTTGTGCTAAATGCATGGACTTTGGATGCAATTTTAATTTTTACGAGGTCCTTGATGTAACTTGTACTTCCACCGACCATCTTAACTCTCAAGCAGCTCCCTCCTACAAGACCTACCATTAGATCAGCCATTCGCAGTACTCCTTATGTTATCTTTATCTTGTCTTATCTCTTGCAATACCATACCACTATATATATAGTGTACGTATTAACTTTGAACATTCACCATTGGATCAAGACTAGAAAATCTAAACTTTGCTAACCGTTGGATCTTCTTTTCCATTTTTAGCATCTAGAAAGATTCTACTGATATTCTTTAGCACGATGGACGCTAGTATGCGCAAACCTCAAAACACACACTTCATTGCTTAGTTTTAGGGTCCTTGTGTTAAATACATGGACTTGGATGAAATTTTCATTCTTTATGAGGTCCTTGATGTAACTTGTACTTCCACCGACCATGTTAACTCTCAAGAACCTAGCTCCTATGAGACCTGCCAAGGTTAAAAGAAAATGCAACCGCCCCAATTATCACACAAACTGGACCATTGGATCTAACAGCCCAACAGTCAGGATTGGTGCTATGGATCCAATTCAAAATTGCTCCACTATAGTAGTAGAGAGAATACAGCCTACTGGGCTATGAAATTTTGGGGGTGGTGACATGATGGTTCTAGAACATGCATAGTGGAGTTTGCTCTAGGTACTATTCAACACGAATCTAGCTTCTCTAAACCATTGGATCTAACAGCCCAATGGTCAGGATTGGTGCTAATGAATCCAATTCAAAACTACTCCATTATAGTAGTAGAGATATCTTACCACTATATAGTGTACGAATAACTTTGAATATTAACCGTTCGATCATGACTCGTGAATCCCAACATTTCCAGCTGATGAGGGATTAACTCATCAATGCCTATTGTTATGGAGTTGGGTTTTGGAGAAGGAGGGAGCGCCGGAGGCATCAATCGGCTAGCAAACAATCACACATGGACGCAAGATTTACCCAGGTCCAGGCCTCGTAGAGGTCCCTACTCCTGCTTGTCTGCTCTTGGAATTATCGAGGGAGTCAAAAGTTACAGGGGTGTGCAGATCCAATCTGGCGATGGTTGTGGAAACTAGGGTTGTGATTATCCTCTTCGCCTCCCCCTCCTAGCCTTTATATAGATAGGCTAGGTCTCGGGTAGCAGGTCGAGTCGGTTACAGATTAGGGTTCGTTCCTTTAAACTGTCTATGTTAAACTTCGTCTTGTGCTGCAAGCAATCGGAGTCTCTATGAGTCACCTGAATCCTGTATTGGGCCTTGGTAAGGCCGTGGGCTTCTGCCATATCCTAGACCGTATATGCCAAAGTCGAGTACCTGTAAGGTATGCCCACGTCAGTATCCCCCGAGTGTCCAGTGGAATCACAGATTCGAGTGGAGACTTTTATGAAGCCTTTTGAGTGCACAGCTGAGCATGTTTTCGAGTGCTTTGATTGATGTCGTAGGGATTGTTGATATATGTGCCTGACTCATCCGATGCATCGGGATCAGTTAACTGCCTTAGGGCAAAACAATGCAATCTACTCAAATTTGAGTCCTCGGACTCAAATTCGGAAAGGTGCTGGTGTAATTCGACTCGGGCCGCGGAGGTCTTATAGGAGTTGAATCCCAGTATATAAGTGTGAGCACTCGACACGTCCATTAAGGCGTATTTCATCGTACCTATAGGCACGGATATTTTCTGGTAGAGCGCCGCAGACGCGTTGCCAGGCTTTATTCAGGTCTTATCTTCATGCTGTAAGCGCGGCATCCGATTTTTTTTCATCACGGAGATGATTCGGGTAACCCAGGAGATGCAGTCTCTTTGCAGGGAAAGATATGAGGTGGAGTCGCCATAACATTCGAATGTGGATGTTATCAACACATGGTGTAACGTGTAAGAAAAATAATCATAGGGTGTGTGGCTAGCGCTCCCTATGGGAGTAGCCCCGAGTGCCTATTCACGTCGTAGACTCGAGTAGGGACTATAAGTATTTTGCGATTGCTATCATCTTTGTTTGCTTGTCTCAGTCGAATGTGTTTTCAGCGCTCCCTATGGGAGTAACCTGGAGTCCACAATCGAATCATTGATTCGAGTGAAGGGTTTTCATGATGCTTGGCTATCTGCATAAAATTCTTCGGGTGCGCGGCCAGCGCTCCTGTTAGGAGTAGCCACCGAGTGCTTAGTTGAGTCGAAGACTCGAGTAAGGACTAAAGTAGTCAAAAATGTTCTCCTGCTGAAGTTGATGACGTCAGTGCTGACGACGGGATGACCTCAGTTGCCCGTGTGAGCGGCTTTGACGGGACATGACAAGTAGTGGTTCCCACTTTCTGACTTGGACTTGACCGGGCGTGCGGAATCTTCTGTTTTAACAGCGTCTCCTCGATTTCCATGCGTAATGGGAATAGTGGGGGATGGTGCGTGGTTTACCCTTGCCACGTGTCAATGTCGATGTACGCCACGCGTCTGGTAGATTTTCTTTTGGCCATTGGATGGCATCTGCTAGGAGGTTAAGTAGGGGCACGCCATGCGGTAATTTCCCCACATCTCTCTTCTTGCTTGCGCTCCTCCGCCATTGCTGTTCATGTTGCTCCTTTGCACACATCCCCTCCGTGGCACTGGACCAACTCCGCGTCTTCCCCAGCTACTTCCTGCGCTCACATTGCCAATGCAAGATGGGCAAGAAGAAGCGAGGTTCCGCCGCTGAATCTTCGGCTATCGCCGTCGTGGCCAAGAAGAAAGGCGCCGCCGCCATGGGCACCATCATCGTCGGTGCTAGGAAGAAGAAGGGCATGGGAACTCACGTCACCAATGGGTCATGGAGCCCATCCATCATCAAGCCATCAGAGTTGTTCACCCAACTCCAAGATGGAGCACTTCCTCCAGCGGAGGATGACTCTCGCGTCCCCGGTGACAAGGTAATCCCCAGCCCTCCTACAGGTTTTCGAGCGATGTTCCTTGCGTTCGTCATTCGCGGTCTCTCTCTCCCTACATCTGTTTATTAGGGGTCTTCTTTGCTTCTATGAGCTCCAGCAGCACAAGCTGTCCCCAAACTCTATTCTCCACATCGCCTGCTTCATCACTCTTTGCGAGTGTTGGCTTGGAATCGAGCCACACTTTGGCCTCTTTAAAAAACTCTTCAAGCTCAAGCGTCAGTCGGGGTCGGGTTTGGTAGTCTACGACATAGGAGGCTACGCAATCCACATCGATTCCAATGTCACTTATTTCGACATCAAACTCACCACATACGTCCAAGGGTGGAGGGACAAGTGGTTCTACATCCGCGACCAAAAAGTCGACGGAGAGCACTACGGACTCGCGCCCTTCGACCCTGGTGGTAGTTTGCAAGAGGAGGTGATCCTGGAAGATTGTCGTGATGCTCGACGAAGTCGAGGAGACAGAGAGGCTGTATCAGCATGTCTGCGACCTCGAACACCGCATAGGAAAGGAGGTAGGTGGCGCTGAACTCATTCGCACATGGTTTCGCCGTCGCGTGCAACGTCTACAAGCCAGGGCGCACCCGATGTACCGCTGGATTGGTATAGGTGATGTCAGTTGCATTTCTGCGGAGGGCATTTCTTCGGGTGAAGTGGACAGGAGGTTGCAGATGGTGACCAAGTACACCACCAAGTAGGATCATCCGGGTGACTCAGTCGTGCCTCCATTCTGTGCCAGCCATCCTCCGCCCGAGGTGGAATTTATCTTTTGAAGTTTCTTGTATTTTCGATTGCTTGTAGGTGCTTTTGTATACTGATGTGCTTCCCGTTTTTGCCAGGACTGGGCCATGGCCGCCAACTTGCCTCCTCGGCCTGAGGGAATTATTCCTCGCGAGGTGGATGAAGAAGACAAGTCGGGCTCCACCGTGCCCATGGAGGAAGAGGAGGAAGCCCCCGAGTCCAGTCTCCACGTGACTCGCAAGCGCTCCCGTAGCAAGGATTTGGATGCCTCCTCGATGACAATGCCAGAGGGTCCTCCTGCTGCTGCAGAGGAGCCAATCCCCGCCGTGCTTATACGTGCCATGGCTCCTCCCATGCGGAAGAAGCTGAGGTTGCTGAAGGAGTCATCATATGATTCCTTCGACCTTGACAAATTTGACGAGTAAGTTTTCTGATATTTGCGAGTTCGTCTTGTTTTCCTTGAAGTTTTTTCTTCTGAAGGGGTACTTCATATTTGCAGTCGAACGGCGTCATCATCTTCTAACGACTGCCAATTTGTTAAAGAATCTAGAGTTGCAGACTCCAAGAACAAGGAAGTGGCCATACGGTCCCCTTCTCGTCCGGTGGCGTCCCACTCCGGTGCCAACTCTTCGAGTTCCCCCCATGATGGGGGGCATCAGATGGTTACACGGACGCCCACTCGACAAGAACCTTCGAAGTCCCTTGAGGAGCATGTAAGTGTCTTTTGCCGCTAGCAATAGAATTTGAGTTTGTGCCTTTTGTCAATGCTAAAGAATCGTTTATTTTTGGTGTAGCCTATCATGAAGGATTCCACTCACCTTGCGGAGCAGATCCTTGCCTTGGGTTGACAGCATGCCATGCTGGACAACCGCCACCACACAGTCGAAGGTTTGTGCTAAACTTGTCTCTTCACTCTACTTGTGTAGAGATTTGTAAACTCAGGTGTTGTCGTGCTCTGCCCCTTGTAGGTGAGCATAGTGATCTTCTCCGTTGGGTTACTTCCCTCGAGAATGGACTTGTCGTAGCGGAGAAGAAGCATGATGAGGCAATCGTGGCTCTGGAAGAGTCGCGAAAGCGCAACGAAGACATGCGTGCTTCTACTGCCGAAAGGGAGAAGTTGTTCGAAGAATAGCTTTTCTCGATTGCGAAAGCTCTCTCGGGTATTGTTCAACTTCACTTGTATTTTTCCCTATTTGATTTCATGTCGCTGTGCTGATACCCTGCGTTTTCAGATGTCGCCGGCGTAAGCTTCGACGCCCAGGCCTTGCGTCGCACGGATGCCTTGGCTGGCACCATGGGCGCCATCTCCAAATACTCTAAGGATCTGCGGCGAGTGAAAGTAGTGAAGGATGCGGCGTCTGGGGCTTCCACCAGAAAGTTTGTGGCGTCAGAGACTGCCATGGATTCGAGGAAGCCCCCAAAGTCGAAGTCCAAGTCGAAGAAGAAAATTGTTCCTTAGCTGCCATTTGTAATAGTTTAGCTTCCTTTTCCTGATCCACGTTTTGTGGGGGTGCCCGTCTTAATACTTTTACCGAATTTGAATGCACTCCGCCATTTTTTATCAATGTATGATTGGCCTCATTTTCCTCTTTCTTGGTTGTAATAGGGTCCTTCGAGTGGTCTTTCGAGTGATCCTCGTGACACTCCACCCACCGATGAAACCGCAGCGCAACCGCGTTCAAAGGTGGAGGATCTCTTGCTGCTCTCGCGGCTGCACGACCATATAAAGCAGTTGGAGCGTGAATTGCCCATTATCCGCGGTAACGCGGATGTGTGGAAGTCGAAAGCTGAGAAGACCATTGCTCGCAAAAAGTATCTCCTGGATTAAGTTGCGTAGTTGAACGAGCAATTTAAATGTTAGTTCTCTATATTCTTATGCTTTCTTTAGTCATTCATGACGATGCCTTGTCTTATACTTTGGTG
Organism: Avena insularis; assembly: GCA_023614405.1. Taxonomy (NCBI): domain Eukaryota; kingdom Viridiplantae; phylum Streptophyta; class Magnoliopsida; order Poales; family Poaceae; genus Avena; species Avena insularis. Next base: position 509,807,224 of record CM042690.1, read on the forward strand.
TTTGCTTTTTGTAGTTGTTAGCACTTGTCATCCGCATGATGAAAAGGACCGGGTTGCCATTCGGATGAATGACTTAACCCAGGAGCAGCTACAGGCTAGTGGGTACTTTTGGGTGGACCGGGATCGTGCAGTCGCATTGGCGACGTTGCAGGATCGAGCGTCGCAGGTGCTTTAGTGTTTGAAGAAGGCGCAGTCGTGCCTGAAGTATATTTATCAGACGATGTTTCCGCTGGACATTGTGCCCTTAAGCCTATTGGCTCTTCTGGCGAAGTTCTAGGATATTAGCGCGGTCCGCGAGTGCGTGTGCCAACAGTTAGTCGCAGGTGCCAAGTCTGCACTATCGCTGGTTCGACTACATCGGCCAGATGTGGATGTCGCGTCTATTGCAGCTGGACCACCACCGCCACCAGAAGGGAGGACTTGGAATATGGTGCCACACTACCAGGCGATTGACCGGCCAGCTGAGGGTATTGTAGATTTCTTTGGGGAGCAAAAAAATGTTCTCCTTTTGCAGCAGTAGTGTATCCTGCACATAAATGTATAAGTGTTGTAAAATTCATATGATTACGGCGGGTGTTTGATACCCATTTGATGTGTAAAGATCTTGCTAGCTTGTATATTTTTCGAGTGTATTGTAGGATACATGTCCTTTTCGTTAGCCTGACGTGTATTCATCTCAGCACCTTGCCAACCTGTTAGGTGCGTTGCAACTGGGTTGGTGTTATAAAGGGTTTGATTGGTAGTGCGTCAGCTACTGAGGATGCTGCGTTGTTCATGGAACAAGATGTAAATGGTGGCGCAACGCCCGAGCAAAATAATTGCGAGGAAAGCAAAAAGACACAGAGTTTGGGGCACTTAGCTTTATTTATTCTCAGAATATCACGAGGTACAATGTGTGGCTAAGTAGCCTAGCTGCATAGCCTTATTTCTAAAGTAAAAAGGAAAATCACGTAAGGTCCTTACCAAGGGGACTCGAACCTGAGATGCGCTTGCTGCTTCAGTCACAGGACCAGGTCTCCTTCGACGAAGGATCTGGGGCGTAGCCTTCTGCTGTGGTAGTTGCGGAGGCTCTGCTGGTAGATCATGGACCTCTCCACTGCAATCTCGCGTGCCTCATCGAGGAAGTCGATGTAGTCTTCGAGTGGAAGAGTAGATTCTTTCTTGCTGTAAGCGACCACACGCGGGTCTTTGTAACGCACTTTTGCGGGTAGTATCGCTTCCGCACCGTACATCATGAAGAACGGAGTGTAGCCTGTGGCGCTGTTTGGAGTTGTGCGCAGGCTCCAAAGTACTGACCGTAGCTCGTCTAGCCAGCATCCAGCAGCTTGTTCGAGTGGCCAGAGGAGCCTTTTATTGATTCCACCGCAGACAAGACCGTTGGACTTTTCGACTTGACCGTTGCTCTGAGGGTGGGCCACCGAGGCGTAGCTAATATTTATTCCCAGGTTTTCGCAGAATTCCTGGAACTCCTTGGAGGGGAAGTTCGTCCCATTGTATGTGATGATGCTATGTGGCACCCCGAAGCGGAAGACAATGGACTCAAAAACTTGACACCGCTGGCTCCCGATTGGTTTGTCACCAGCATGGCCTCGATCCACTTGGTGAATTTGTCGACGGCGACTAGGAGGTAGATGTATCCTCCTCGCGAGGATCTTGGGAGCTTGTCGACCATGTCGAGTCCCCATTGTGCAACGGGCCAAGCTACTGGTATTGGTCTGAGCTCTGCGCCAGGTGTGTGCAGTTTGTCCGCGAATCGCTGGCAAGCGTTGCAGCACTGGACGATGTCCTTGGCATCATGCATGGCCGTTGGCTAGTAGAATCTAGCTCGTAGAGCTTTCGCGACGAGAGCGCGGCTGCCGGCATGGTGCCCGCAAGTGCCTTCATGTATGTCGAGGAGGATGGCTCTTCCGTCCCCGTTGGAGACGCACCGTGAAGAACTCCAGTGATGCTGCGCTTGTACAGTTCGCCGTTGATGAGGGTGAATTCCTTGGATCGTTGCGCTATGTGCCGCGCGTCAGTCGGGTCATCTGGCAGCCTTTTGCTGAGCAGGTATGTAATGTATCGATGTGTCCAAGATGGCTCGATCATCATGACCTCCATGGTACCTTCGAGTCCTGTGTCTAGCTCTGTGTCATCGAGTGCCTTTGGCTTGTTGGGTGGCGTAGCCCCCGAGTCAGTTGGCGTGCTTGCCTTCTTATCTGGAGCCTTGGGCTTGATGGAGCGATTGCACATGCGCTCTAGAAATACTCCAGGTGGTACTAGGGCACAGGTGGAGCCGATGTTGGCGAGTATGTCCGCCTCCTCATTGCTTTTGCGGCCAATGTGCCACAGCTCGCAGCCATCGAAGTCTCCCTCGAGTGTGTTGTAGAGGTCACGGTAGGCAATCATGTTGTCTCTTAGAGCATCGCACTCGTTCATCGTTTGGTTGACCACCAGTTTGGAGTCACCATAGATGACGAGTCGCTTGGTGCCGTAGGCTTTCGACATCCGCATCCCATTGATCAAGGCTTCGTACTCAGCCTCGTTGTTGGAGGCGGTGAACTGCATTCGCAGAACGTATCTCATCTTATCACCTTGGGGCGATGTCAGTATGACACCTGCGCCAGCTCCTTCCTTTCGCTTGGATCCGTCGAAGTGCATTTTCCATAGGTAGGACATGTCTGGCTTGTCGGGGAGCTGGTTCTCCATCAAGTGTATGAGGAAGTCAAGGAGAACTTGCGATTTGATCGCGTCGTGCTTCTCATATGTGATGTCTCCTGGAGACAGTTCGATTCCCCAGAGCGCGACTCGTCTAGTGGCGTAGGGATTATTGAGTATGTGCCCGAGCGGGGCATCGTTCACCACTACAATTAGGTGCTCCTAGAAGTAGTGGCACAGTCGCCTGGCGGTCATGAAGACATTTTATGCCATCTTCTGATAATGCGGTTACCGCTTCTTTGTTGGCGTGAGCACCTCGCTGAGGTAGTAGACTGGGTGATGTACCCCGTGGACTTTGTTTTCTTCGGCTCGTTCCACCACGAGCACTGTGCTTACCACCTGGTTGGTGGCGGATATATATAGCAACATCGGCTCCTTCTCACGAGGCATCACCAGTACTAGTGAGGTGGACAACAGACGCTTGAGGTCTTCGAATCCTTCTTGGGCTTCATCTGTCCACTCGAACTTGTCAGCTTTATGGAGAAGTTAGTATAAGGGTGGTGCCTTTTCGCCCATTCGACTGATGAATCTACTGAGCTCCGCGATTCGCCTAGCCAGCTGCTGGATGCATTTTATGTTCTTCGGCTTCTCCATGGCCAGTATGGCCTTTATTTTCTTCGTGTTTTCTTTGATCCCTCTCATGGAGATGAGATACCCGAGCAATTGCCCAGACAGTGCGCCAAAGGCGCATTTGTCCGGATTGAGCTTTATCCGGTAGCGATCGAGGTTATCGAAGGTCTCGTGGAGATCGTCGAGTAACGTAGCTTCCTCCTTGGTTTTGACGATGATGTCGTCGATGTAGACTTGGATATTGCGACCAAGTTGGTTCTTGAGGCAGGCCTGCATACACCGCTGACAGGTGGCTCCTGTATTTTTTAGCCCGAAGGGCATCATGTTGTAGCAGAACACACCAAAGGGTGTTTTGAACACCGTTTTCTCCTAGTCTTCTTCCTTCATTCGAATATGATTGTAGCCTGAGTAGGCGTCGAGGAAGAAGAGGCGCTCGCATCTCACAGTGGAGTCGATTATTTGATCGATCCGTGGTAGCGGGAAGTGGTCCTTCGGGTAGTGCTTGTTCAAGGAGGTGAAGTCCACACACATCCGCAAGATATCCATGTCCTATTTAGGCACAAGCACGAGATTTGTGAGCCAGGTGATTTCCTTGATTTCGCGTATGAAATTAGCGTCGAGGAGTCTGTTGACTTCCATACCGACCGCTTTTGCTCTTGGTTCAGATAGTCGCCGTATTGTTTGCTTGACTGGCCTTGCATCTGGATTTACGTTGAGTGAGTGCTCGGCGAATTCCCTGGGAACTCCTGGCATGTCCGCTGGACACCAGGCGAAGATTTCCCAGCTCTCGCGGAGGAATTCGACAAGCGCGAGTTCCTATGCGGGACTCAATTTGTTGGTGATGAGGGTTGTCTTGGTCGGGTCCGTTGGTGGACCTAGACTTTCTTGGTGTGCACTTACGAGTCAAAGGATAGGTCGGGTGAGCTTTGCTTGCTCAAGGGAGGCAGACTGTTGTCTGTCGACTCCTTCAACCTTGCGAGTTCCTCTTGCATGCCGAAGGACTAGGAGATTCTGTTGAATTCCCTATCATAGCTGTCAGACCTCTCGAAGCTTCCGTTGATTGTGATGACGTTGTTTGGGCCTGGCATCTTCATCTGCAGGTAGGCGTAGTGTGGTAGCGCCATGAACCTCGCGAATGCGACACGTCCGAGGATGCAGTGGTAGTGCGAAGGCCAGTCGACAACTTCAAAGTCGATGCGCTCCCGCCGTAAATTTTGCGGCGTGCCGAAGATGACGTCAAGGTTGATCTTGCCCAAGGGTTACACGCCCTTCCCTAGGATGATGTCATGGAACGTCGTGTCTAAAATTTCTAGACATGTCAGAGGGTTCATCATTGCGCAGAAGGTACTTGCAAACATGAGGTTGATGACTCTTTCCTCGTCCATGAAGACGCGACTCATATCGAAGCCCCCGATCTGTGCCTTGAGTACGAGGGGACTATGGCCTGGACGAGGTACTTGGCACGGATGGTCGCACTTGTCAAAAGTGATGTAGGACTCACTTCCACTAAGGTACTCAGTGGTGGAGGGCGGAGAGTTTATCGCCATATTGAATTGGCGAGTGATTGCCATTTACACACGATTTGAGGGGCGCCCTTTTTGGATCATCCCCATATTGCCCAGCGCTCACGCGTATGGCTCGCCTCCATGGTTCTAGACTGGCGCAGCCGCATGTGGTGGTGGTCCAGGTGGTGGCGGTGGTGCTCCGTGAGCCATGGCGCCCAGGGCAGCTGCGTATCCCTAGTTGATCGCGTCGCGATTCATTTGGGCCAGGCCTTCGTGGAGCTTGAGGAACTCGCGGCAGTCCTTGAGGAGGTAGTTGGACTTCTTCTTGCCATCGTGCTTGTCGACGTAGAAGTGTATGTTGCACGGTTCGGACAATTTGTCCTGGATGGATAGTCTAGGTGCCTCGTCGCGAGTGCGGCGCTGCCACACTTGCATGGTTTTCCTGCTGTCGCGGTATCCACCGCTGCGGTATCCGCTGTTGCGGTTCTCCTCGCGTTTGTCAGTGTAACTGGCTGCGACCATGTCGACCTCTTCGCGGTCCTCGTAGACGCGCATTTGACGTTTCCCTCAGTGATCACGTCTGCGCCCGAGGTCATCGTCATCATTGGAGGAGACATGATTTTTCACCAAGTCCTCTTCGTCGGCCCACCAATTCGCGATCTCGATCAAGTGGTTGATTGTCTTGGGCTTCGAGCAACCCAGCTCCTCCCTGAGTTCTCTGCGACGAAATCTGCCGTTGAATGCGTTGATTGCACGATCCTCAGAGATATCTTCTACAGAGTTCTTGATTATGGACCATCTCTGGATGTACGAGCGCAGCGACTCGCTAGACCTTTGGTGGCAGCCTCTTAGCTCCTCGATTGATGCAGGTCTTTTGTAGGTCCCCTTAAAGTTGCGCACGAAGTTGTAGACCAGCTCTTCCCAGCTAGAAATTGATCTACGCGGGAGATTGTTGAGCCATGCAAGGGCGGTGCCTTGCAGCTATAGCTGTAGGCATTGCATGGCCGTGCTTGAGCTTCCGCCATGCAGCCTGGTGGAGGAGATGTGATCTTCTAGCCAAACCTTCGGTTCCTGAAGGCCGTCAAATTTTGGGTTCTCCGATGGGAGTTTGAACCCCTTAGGCATTCCCTTTTTCCTGATGGCTCTGCTAAAGCATCTGGCTCCATAGAGCTCTACCTTGTTGTCTTCCGAGTCAGTCGAACAAGCATGCCTTGCATGCATATTGTCGACCTTGCGCTATGTGATGTTATCATGCACGTCATAGTCGCGGTCATGCCGTCCTGAACGACGTCGCCGTGACAGATCATGGTTGTTATCGTTGGAGGAGTATGAATAGTAGTACTAGTATGGAGCTTTAGTTTTCTTCGGCTCCAGTGTTGGCACCTTGACGAGGGCAACCTCGACTAGCCCCAGCCTGTGATCGTAGATCGATGCATCGCAGCTCGCAGATCCCCAGCCGGTGGCTGGTTGTTGAGGAGGTACACCGTGGCTATTGTCACCGCTGCTTGTGGTGTCTTTGGGAGCATGTTGCCCCACATGTCCACCGTCATGGAGCCGAAGTCGAGGACTTTCGCGGCTTCTACTCGTTCCTTGTTAGTGAGGTGGGCCAGTGAAGATCGCTGTTTGGCGGCCACGTAGTCGTTGCCCTTGGAGGAGGATCCTCCCATGGAGAGTTGAGCCCGTCGAAGGCTCGACTGGTCTGCTACCTTTCTACGCGCATCGAGTTGCGTGATTACTTGTTGCTGGCACTTGTACTCTTCTTTGAGCAGCCAATCGTAACCCATCAGCATCTGTTGTGATGAGTTCAAGGGGAGGGGATTGCCCCTCAGAGCCTCTCGACAGCTGGCCCACTCGTTGTCGTTGAGCTTGATCAGCATGCACTATTCGGTGCACTCATTCTCCGTGAGGTCCGGGTCCCCTTCTGTCCCATTGTTAGTGGGTGCGCTGTTGGCGGGGCCACCGTTTTCGCCGTTGGTTGGCCCAGTACCGGTGTTGTCGCGATTGACACCGGTGTCACCTACATTGATGACGGCGCACATGAAGTGATTGGGGAAGCTGTTGCTCCCACAACTTTCAGATCCAGAGCCGTAGGCTCCATCCTCTGTGGCTTGGTCACCCAGATCGGATTCGCAACTGCTGTCGCAGTCCGTGCTCCCAACAATTGTCAGGGCATTGAGCTACTGAGGGTGCCGATTGGTGGTGGAAACCACGATGCTGGAGCAATCACGGGGGTCGTCGGCTGATCAGGGAGGCAAAGTGTGCCCAGGTGACCAACCTGGAAGCGTAAGCTCCTGATCGCCAAGCCGATCCCATCACCCACGGACTCGAAAGCCGGGCGAGTGGCCGGTGTGTGCACGATGAAATCAAAAGCACCAAAGTGATGGCGAATCTCCGATGTTGCAGAGTTGTAGATCGCGGTTAACGGGGCCGAAGAAGCCGCGACATCAGAACTCCCAGTTCCCACAGATGACACCAATTGACGAGGATTAACTCATCAATGCCCATTGTTATGGACTTGGGTTTTGGAGAAGGAGGGAGCGCTGGAGGCACCAATCGACTAGAAAACAAGAACACAGGGACGCAAGATTTGCCTAGGTTTAGGCCTCGTAGAGGTCCCTACTCCTGCTTGTCTTCTCTTGGAATTATCGAGGGAGTCGAAACTTACAGGGGTGCATAGATGCAATCTGGCGATGGTTGTGGAAACTAGGGTTGTGATTGTCCTCCTCGCTGCCCCTCCTAGCCTTTATATAGACAGGCTAGCTCTCGGGTAGCAGGTCGAGTAGGTTACATGTTAGGGTTCGTCCCTTTAAACGTTCTATCTTAAGCTTCGTCTTGTTCTGCAAGCAATTGTAGTCTCTGTGAGTCACCTGAATCCTGTATTGGGCCTTGGTAACGCCGTGGGCTTCTGCCATATCCTGGACCGTATATGCCAAACTCAAGTACCTATAAGGTATGCCCACGTAACTAGCCATTGGATCTTCTTTTGCATTCTAGCATCTAGAAGATTCTATTGATAGTCTTCAGCATAATGAATGATATGCACAAACCTCAAAACACACTTGTCCATCATAGTAGAATCTTCTCCCTCGTATCTAATAATCATTGACTTCTACATGATCTTATCTTATCTTATCTTACCACTATATTGTGTACGAATAACTTTGAATATTGACCGTTGGATCAAGATTCGTGAATCCCAGCATTTCTAGTCGTTGGATCTTCTTTTCCATTCTAGCATCTAGAAGATTCTATTGATAGTCTTCGGTATAATGAATGCCATGCACAAACCTCAAAACACACTTATCCATCATACTAGAATCTTCTCCCTTGTTTCTCTAGACCATGTTATCAAAAAGTTCATGTATTAGGTACCTAATAATCTTTGACTTCTACATGACGAAACAAAGTACAAGGACCAAATATACACCCATACTTTATAGAGGTTGATCAAATTTATAATTTATTGTGCTTTACCAATTATAATTTTATATAGTGATGATATATCATACGTCTACTATCTGAGTCTCACGTGCAAGGCACGTGCAACTTAGTAGTTTACACAATGCGGGAGTAGTATATTTCTTTGCTTAGACATATGCTCACCTTTGTCCACGCGTTGTACATGCTGAGAGAATAAAACATTGGTAGGGGAAGGGGGAAGCAGCGAAGAGGAGTTGAAGGCGGTTCCATGTCAGAACAAAGTTATGATGGGTTCCTGACACGAGGTACTCCTGTGGCCTTACAGTGTACACTCTACTTGTAGTAAATTTCAGGACCTATGCATGCAAAACAAATCGTGTGTTTTCTCTCTCCTTCGCTATGCTCCATCTCTCCTCCCCTTTCCGCCCGTGCACCGACCCAGCTGATCTCTCTCCCCTCGTCCACAGCGTGGCGCTACGCATGTGTGCCTTAGTATGGTGGTTTTGTGTCTCTGACGTGTTCGGCAGCTGCATTTTGGTGTGGAGTAGGGACGAGGAGTAGTCCTACATAGGAAGGAAACCACTTTGGTGCTTGGCGGCACAAAAATTCAAACTTTTCCGGTTTTCGAAATTTTTACTAACTTTCCAAACATCGGGAGGGAAGGTTATTCAAAAGATCGTCCGTTCATAGTACTATACTTCTTAACTTATCTTTATCTTGTATTATCTCTTACAATACCATACTACTGCAGATAGTGTACGGATCAAGACTGGCAAATCCAAACATTACTAACTGTTGGATCTTCTTTTCCATTCTTAGCATTTAGAAAGATTCTACTGATAGTCTTGAGCACAATGAACACTAGTATGCACAAACCTTAATACACACTTAATTCATTGCTCAGTTTTAGGGTCCTTGTGCTAAATGCACGGACTTCAATGCAATTTTCATTTTTTCATGAGGTCCTTGATGTAACTTGTACTTCAACCGACCGTGTTAACTCTCAAGAACCTCACTCCTACGAGGCCTACGTTAGATTGGCCATTTGCAGTACTTCTTATCTTATCTTTATCTTGTCTTATCTCTTACACTTACCATACCACTTCATATAGTGTATGGATTAACTTTGAACATTGACCGTTGGATCAAGAGAGACAAATCCAAACTTTGCTAACCGTTGGATCTTCTTTTTCCATTCTTACCATCTAGAAAGATTCTACCGATAGTCTTTAGCAAAATGGACGCTAGTATGCGCAAACTGCAAAATACACACTTCATTGCTTAGTTTCAAGGTCCTTGTTCTAAATGCATGCATGGACTTGGATGCAATTTTCATTTTTTATGAGATCCTTGATGTAACTTGTACTTCCAGTGATCGTCTTAACTCTCAAGCACCTCGCTCCTACGAGAACTACCATTAGATCGGCCATCGCAGTACTTCTTATCTTATCTTTATCTTGTCTTATCTCTTACAATACCATACCACCACTGTATAGTGTACGAATTAACCTTGAACATTGACCGCTGGATCAAGACTGGCACATCCAAACATTGCTAATCGCTAGATATTCTATTCTCCCTTAGCATCAAGAAAGACTCTAGTGATAGTCTTTAGCACGATGAATGCTAGTATGCACAAACCTCAAAACACACACACTTCATTGCTCAGTTTTAGGGTCATTGTGTTAAATGCATGGACTTGGATACAATTTTCATTCTTTTATGAGGTCCTTGATGTAAGTTGTACTTCCTTAGATCATGTTAACTCTCAAGCACCTTGCTCCTACGAGACCTACCATAGTTAAAATAAAATGCAACTACCCTAATTATCACACAAACTAGACCAATGGTTTCTTACACTTAATACCCAAGTTTTTAGTACTAGGATTTTTCAAGATTCCTAGTAAACTTTGCACCCTTTAGTGACTTGTTGTTGATTTAATGAAATTAGCAGAAACTTGAGCTACAAGTAAGCACGATAGATTGCTCTTGAACTAAATGTATTTTCTAGGTAGATGGGTGCATCTTCTTGTAGTAAACAATGTCGTCGGTGTGAGTTTCTAACTATGAGGAAAGAAAATCTCAGTTTTTTGAGTGATGACGAGATGGTTCTTTTTCGTAAAGAAAGTCTGGAGAATATGGATCTCAATGCCATAAGCCAAGCTTCTAAACATATTAAGTGGACCAACATGTTTTACTTACGATTCCCATGTTTTATAAGATTTCAAACTCCCTATAGCTAATTAACTTTGCCCCACTTGAATGACTTCATTCCTATATTTATCTAAATTTGGTCAAACTTGAACTACAACAACTAAATTGTAGGTTGCTTCTAAATAATTACAAAAATCTTTTGGAGGTGTACCCATTGGGGGGTCAGTTAATATATCAAAAACCAACCGAGAGTTTTGACAATAGGTTTTTAACTCCTTTCTAATTAAGATTTTGCATCTTGACAGTTTAACGAAAAACTAGCTCAAATTTGAGCTACAAGTAAGCGCGATAGATTTTTCTTTAATTAAATGTCTCTTTGGAGGTAGATGGATGAATCTTCTTGTAGTAATCAGTACCGTCGGTGTGAGTTTGAAACTATTAGGAAAGAATATTCTGAATTTTCCGAGAGATGCTGAGATTTTTGCTTTTTTTCTTAAACAAAGTCCGAAGGATATGGATCTGAATGCCACAAGCCAAGCTTTCAGACATATATAGTGGACCGTCATGTTGTACTTATGATTCCCGTGTTTTACGAGATTTCAAACTTATTCCTATAGCTAATTTGCCCAGTTGAAAGTGATTTTATGTCGATATATTGAATTAGGTCAATTTTGAACTACAAGTAAATTATAGGTTGCATTGAAAGTTTTAAGTTTTTTGGAGGTAACTATTGGGGGATGATTTAATATATCATAAACCACCACCGATAGTTTTTATAACAAGTTCAACTTCTTGCTAAGATTTTGCATCTTGACAATTTAACGAAATTAGGTCAAACTTGAGCTACAAGTAAATGCGATAGATTGCTCTTGAATTAATTGTCTTTTCGGAGGTGGATGGGTGCATCTTCTTGTAGTAAACAATGCCATCGATGTGAGTTTCCAAATATCAGGAAATATCATTCTTAATTTTCTGAGTGATGACGAGATTGTTTGTTTCTGTAAAGACAGTCTGAAGAGTATGGATATGAATGCCACAAGCCATGTTTTTAGACATCTTACCACTATATAGTGTATGAATAACTTTGAATATTGACCATTGGATCGAGACTCGCAAATCGGAACATTTCCAGCCATTGGATCTTCTTTTCCATTCTAGAATCTAGAAGATTCTATTGATAGTCTTGAACACAATGAATGCACTATGCATAAACCTCTCAAAACAGACTTCTCCATCATACTAGAATCTTCTCCCTTGTTTCTCTAGACCATGTTACCAAAAATTTCAAGTGTTAGGTAGCTAATAATCTTTGACTTCTACACATGATGATACAAAGTAGAAGAACCAAATATGCACCCATACTTTATAGATGTTGATCAACTTTATATTTTTTCCAGTTTACCTATTAAAATTTAATATAGTGATTATATGACAAACGTCTATTATCCGAGCCTCACATACAGGGAACGTGCAACTTAATAGTATATATAGTGGACCAACATGTTGTACTAACGATTCCGATGTTTTATGAATTTTCAAACTTCCTAGCTAACTCCGCCACTTGAATGACTCTATGTAGATTCATCAAAATTATGTCAAATTTGAACTACAAGTAAATTGTAGGTTGTTTTCAAAGTTTTAATAAATAACTTTTGGAGGTACCCATTGGACGGTGACTTAATATACTATCAAAAACCACATAGAGTTTTGACAAGAGGTTCAACTTCTTCCTAAGATTTTGCATCTTGACAAACTTGAACTACAAGTAAGCGTATATACTTGTCTCGAATTAAATGCCTTTTTAGAGTTAATTAATGAAAAAAGAAAGTGACATAATAACTTAGCTAGTTACCATAACATCACACATACCAAGACTAGTATATGATTCTACAACCTAATTAAGTAGGCCTTTGCGTGACACTACACACATGTTATTACCCGCTATTAAGGTACATGTGCAAGTTACTAGTCAAAGTTATTTAGCACTATGGGACCATCCTAAATTAGAACGGAGGTATACGTACTGTATGCCTTAAAGGCACTTGTTCCGTTGTGCTTCAGGTTGTTCACCACTCGTGTCGGCTCTCACTGGTTAGACGGATAAAGCCACCAACTTGTTGATTTGGTACTGTATATCGTCGATCTTCTTCCGTCACTGATAGAGAATAAATTATTCTGCCGCTTCCAGGCGTGTGCTTTCGTGGAGCTACAACTAGTAGCTCAGATGACTACTCCCGCGATGCTTGAGCAATAGCGACCGTACGTTCATAATGAATGGGAAGCATTACACAATGGATTTTCTTTTGGTGGATGGTTCATTTTTTTGAGAGATTGTCGACTTTTCTTATTTATTCAACTGAGATATGTTCGATTTGGGGTCTGGTAACGGAGGCGTAGATGCTGACAGGAGAGAGGAAATTGGCGATGTGGCAGGCAAGCTTATTTGAGGTGGCAGCATGTGGGTGTACATATGGTACTGGTAGCCCATTTTGTAAGCATTTTGTTGTTGTACTACAAGAGCTCGAGAGTAGTATTCCAGTTTTGGTTCCTTAATTACTGGTGGAACTTTTATGTGTTTATTAGTTATAGTAGTATTATAGTAGTACTTGTTCCAAATGTGCCTGTATAAGATGATGAATGTAGAAAATCCAAGGATTTTATTACGTTCGGCAAGAGGAGCTCCGAGTATACTCCAAACCGTCTCTCTGCCATGACCATTTATTTGATAAGACAGTACACCTCCATCCCGTGCTAGGCTAGCTATGCTGTACTACTAGAAAGGCCTGACCTATTTACTCGATAGGCACAAGGAAACACAGAGAAGAGAGAAAAATCTCGCTCGGTAGGCGGTACGATTTCAATCGATTTATTCTATTTTAATTTTCTCTTCGTCCTCTTCCTCTCCATCTTCTCGCTGATCCCCACTCGCCCACCTTTAGCATATGCCAATGCGCCATGAAGCTTCTATAGAATCTCCGTTGCCCAGTTATAGAGGCATAGTAGATTTAGTAGAGAGAAAGAAGGCACGATTGGTTTTATTTCATTCTTTATTTCTCTTGGCCTCGATCTCCATTCTCACTTCACCTCCAGCCTCCCGGTGATGGCCATTCCCACTCGCACACCAATACAGGCACACGCCAACGCCGCCATGCCGCTTTAGGATTAGCTCCGGCGCCCAGTTTGATAGACTGTTTTCTGTCTCGCCCTACCAGCTACCGCTTGGTCTCTCCTCCAAAACACCAATCAAAACCAAACGCCATCGCCCCCACCTGCTCGAGATCTTCCTCGCGATGGCCCAAATGATCGATGATAGTGACACTTCTAGGGTGTTATCGATGGCCCCTTTGAAGAAATCTCAACCAGATGCGATGTCATCACCGCCGCGAGCCTTGTCGCTTGCTGCAAACATTATCTTTACTCAGCAACACATAGTGCATCCCTGTCAAAATCTCATTCGTTTGGTCTCCCTTGTGTTCTTCACACACACCCAACTGAGGTGCCGCGTGAGTACACTTTATTCTACCATGACAATCGCATGAAGTAGTTCTACAGGGCCAGCTACTATTGCGGTAGGGGCAAGCAGAAGCAACATAAGAAGTTCAGGTGGACCTTGTGTGAGCTGATGCTGCTGGACAGGTCATCCTCCGATGCTATGATGCTAGATTATGAGGGTAAGAAGTGGGCAGGCACCCATGGAGATTGGATCGCCACTGTTAGCCTCGCCTGGAACTAGGATCTTGTGAATGTGTTCACTCGTTGTTAGATTCCTCTACCAACGATCTTCGATTTTGAGGCCACACCCAAGGTACTTAAGTTTATGGCGGCTGGTCAGCCTACTAATCTATAGAAGATAGCCATTTGCCGAGTTCCCACAGCTGCTGGGAACTATAAAGATTTCTCTGTCCTGGCCATCTTCGACACGGTAATTGCCTTCCTTGATGGTCTCATGGTATGTGGATGGTTCTTGAGAACCAGTTCAGCATGTTTATCTACTGCGATGCAATTATCCACAAGGGAGTTGTCAATGTTGTAACTCAGATTGGCAATGCTTTGCATGGGATCCTCGGGCATGGGGTAAAATTTCCATCCTTAAATTTTCAAGCTTCATCATTCAAATTTTGCTCATTTGACCTCTGAATGTGCTTTCGTTGCAAGGTCTTGTGCATCTTCCAGGGCCACCTAATTTAGATGGGAATCGTGAGTATATTCCTGATCTGTGGTGGTTAGCAAGATCTCCTGATGGTGGTAGCCTTATTTTGATCAATACTGTGGGCGTTAGTTATAGGCGGTATGACACTACTTATGGTGGTTATCATGTCGCTAAAAATGTTGTTTATAGAATATTCACACCTATTCTACTGGGTTTTGCATCCATGTGTTCTCGATTGACACTAGTAGGTTACTTCCACTGAGGCAATGGCAGAGGGTTTTAGACCTTGGAGCATTTTCTATTTTCCTTGGATTGAACTATCCGATTACCATTCTAGTTGGCGCGGCAAGACTTGGCCCTGGAGATCTAACAACGAGCAACTGTGTATACACCTCGCTGCATGCATTTAGTCTTGGTGGATTTAATCTTCATCCTGAAATCTGCCGCTTCAGTATGAATGCTCAAGACGCCATTGTTGGTTTCTCAACCAACATTGGTTAGAATTTTCCTCCAAAAAAACATTGGCTGGAATTGGCGATAGGTTCCGTTGTGGTTTGTCCCAAGCTTTGACAATGCGAAGGATTAGAACCGGCATAATTAACGGTTCAAGGGAGATCATATGGAATAGGGATTTGTGTATCTTGAATTATTTCCTTCGCCTGATTTGTATCATATGGCCTCAACCGTTAACTTGCTATCCTCTAACACTCATTTTGCCACAATGTAGTGCAAGGCCTATGATTTTATCAAACTCCTTCTATATGCAAGCCATAGTTTTAGTCAATGCGGGTCAAATATTCTGCAACTCGTTGCGCCCGCACCCCTTTATTATTTGTTTCACTTTTGAGTGCTCAAAAAATGTGAAATAAACCCAGAACATTGTTTATGTCGTAACTTGTGCATCTACAATATCCGGTTCCACAATAAGATCTCATGTGACTTGTGTGAATGAAAAATAAAAAACCTAAGCGAACAATATCTTGTGTTTATTTGTTCATTTTGTGGTGGCCAGACCAGGTACTAGTAATATTTTTGGGATGGAAATTTATAGATGAACTACATAAATATGATCTATGTTCATGCTTTGTTTCATATTTTCTGAAAACTTGGAAGTGCCACATGCAACAGCTTGTTGCCGGTGCAACTAGTTGCAAATTATAATTTCCGTTGTTGGCTCCAAGCGCATGATCTATGCAGATTCTCACTAGCAGGTGGGACCGACCTAAACAGCTCCCACACGTAAGTGAATCAGAGCCACATAGAGTCATGCATGATGCCTAACTTGAGCAAAATCTGGTGTTTGTGCACGTCTCACATTTTGCTGCACGGTTGCATGTTGTACACGTATG
This sequence comes from Avena insularis, assembly GCA_023614405.1. Taxonomy (NCBI): domain Eukaryota; kingdom Viridiplantae; phylum Streptophyta; class Magnoliopsida; order Poales; family Poaceae; genus Avena; species Avena insularis. The sequence continues at coordinate 509,823,069 of CM042690.1, forward strand.
ATTCCATTTACGTTGTACTAGAACATATATGAACACATGCAACATGCCAAAATACCATGGACACACTTGTACTATGCATTATATCCGGTGTATATATTTTCGGTTATGTGCTACGAGTTTTGCATGTAGGGGAACAAGATGAAAGTATATGTGTCCATGTCGCGGCTACTACTAGTAGTAGTAGTTCTTCCTCCTATTTTTCGTTGAAAATGTAGTACTACACTATTGAAATTAAAACTATAAAAAGAAAACCATCTGGTTAAACTGATGTGACTAGACAATACTGCACCTCTGATACGTAGTAGTAAGTAGGAGTATTGTGAAATTACTAGCTGCGTGGCGTGCTAGTCTAACATACCGTGAAGTCTAGGCGACACTGTCCTCGATGCTGTTGTTGACTAGACAGAGCAAGCAAGTAAAATCTCCTCCCTTGTTTTTTTCTTTACATCTCTATCTTCTTCCCTAGTCCCCACTTCGCCCACGATCTCCTCCACACTCTCTCTTCTCACCCATTCCTAACGCTCCCCTCCTCCTACAGAAAACCCCAACCACATTTGGCATCCGCATAAATCCATCCGGCTGTGATGGCCGATTTGAAGCTCAGCGGGCGATGCAAGTGGGATCAACTCAGTGCGGACGATGTCAACCTCATCTTTCAGTGTCTAGACATTTCTAGCACAGTCAGGCTCGCCGCATGCTACAAGCTGTTGTATGATCGTATCGCCAACAATGAAGGTACGAAATGGACTTTTCACCATTGGAATGAACCCTACCTACTAATGCCTTAGCCTTCTTATTGGTTCGACGAGCACTATGACGGTACGAGGGTACATCGTCTGCATGACATGGTGTATGACGTGGTGCCCCTCGACCATTCTCGGTGCACGGCCATCCTGCCCTTCATGCACGAAAAAATCTGGGTTGGCATGAACGGCGACTGGCTCGCCGCCGTGGACCAACACGGGGCCTGGTGCCTAGCCAACATCTACACCTACTAAGTAATCGAACTTCCATCGACAGATACTTGCGGCATTAAGGCTGCCTCACCTCCAGTATATAACATGTAATGCTACTAGCTAGCTAGGGTTCCCCCAGTTACCTGTACTCATTTCTGAACTCATGCATATTTCAAAAGTTTTTTGGTGAATCCGCGGATATGGAGAAAAGTTCAATAAGTCTTGGGATGGATCTCTTGAGTTGTTGAAGATCATAATCTGGGGGTTACACAGACTATAACCTCCTCGCGTTGTCCAACGGTGAAATCGCCTACCTGGAAGGTGGTAGCCAAGTCTGGAGATGTCTAGAGCATGCAGGTCATGGAAGACGATAGTACTATGATGCCATTGAACACGGTGGCCTCATTTTTGCGGTTGCAAGTCAAGGCTGCACCTACTGCTGGGATCCCACATCAGAAGGTAATTCTAGTTCGATGATGATACATTGTGAGTGATTCATTGAAGTTGTTCTTTAACTACCTTATTTATGCTTTACCTTTCTTATGACTGAATGAGCACACGCTTTATGTCCTAAAAACATGAATGAACCACTGCTAGTAATGAATTAGTACCAGTAATATGCCTTGAAAAAATATAGTGTATGACGGCGTCCTTGCACTAGTAAGTTTGTTCGTTGTCAGAATATGAAAGGTATTATTAACCAGCATCTCAATTGTGGCATCCATGCACTAGTAAGTCCCTACACAATGAAGCCGGGTTTATTTAACTGTTTGTAATTTCCGGCCCTCCTCGGATTGTAGGAATCACTTAGGATTTTTGTAGGACACCAATCTTTCCTTTTTGGATTTTTCCTTCGGATTCAGAGGAATTGTGTAGGATTTGGATCCTTAGGAATTTTTCTATAAAATATTGTTTGATTCAAAAGAGTATAATCCTTAAGAATTCCTTCAAAGGATTCCTTTGCACTCTATTTTGGAGGAAAATTTCCATCCACTCCAACCTCTTTGCACAATTCATTTGGTTTTCCTGTGCAAACATCAGTTGATGCAAAATACTATAGGCATATAATCCTATTATATTCAAGTGGACATGCCTCTATATCAATAAAAAGTGGCGCTTCCTCTTTTGAAACTTACAACAACTAGGAAACTAAGATAAGCAAGAAATCCAAATATTTGGAATAGCAGAATAAGAAATGCAAATTCTAATGTTGTTAATTTATTGAGTAATATTATTGTCAGGATTTGCCTATTCACACTGTTAGCATGAACAATGAAGAATGTTGGTGTTAGAATATGTATGCCAGTAATGCACTTTTTGTATCGAGTTCGGATGTTGCAGGAAACAAGGAACTTCCGTTTGTAATCCCAACACCTATTCTGAATGATCAGCCAGGAATGTGGTTCCTCACTTGATCGGTTGATGGTGAATGCTTGACGATCATAATTACATGTATGGCATGGGGGTTGCCCATCGCGAAGAGTGTGAAATCATTCCCCATGCTCAAAATTGTACTAACATACACCTATATCCTGCCTCTTGTGTCTACATTTTTGAAGAGGATCCTAGCTCTGCTGGACCTCCAGGGGTCATCGTTATGAGGTAGGTAAACAGCCTGGGTGACAACTCTCTATTTCTCAGTCTCAATTATCAAATCATTGACAAGATGATGAAGAAACGCGGGTGCAAGGCTCCTTATGGCACATTGTTCCCATTCATCAGGAAAAACTGTGTGTACACAACATACAAGAGCTTTCGTGGAATACAATTCTCTCAGATTAAACGCTGCAACTTGCAGCCAACTGAAGGTGAGCCTGTGGCAGTTATTAGCCTTCCCAAAGCTGGTTGGAACTGTGTGTGACAGGTGGCAATTTGGTTTAGGCCTAGTTTAGGTGTGGTAGGCTCGTTGTGCCATCGCTAGACTGAGTTGTGGATCTTTTTGGTGTATCGTAGTGTCATCTTTTTTGCATCGTGGTTCAACAGTTGACTATTAGTACACTCGTTTTAGTGGCCAGCTTGAATCAGTTTATATGAGCCCTCCCAAGGTTTTGTAATTAGTATTGCCTTCCACGGTATAATCCATGTAGCGGTGCTTATTTCGTAGCGTGATTTATGTACTATAGTTTTCAGTACTGTTACTTGCTTGTATATACGCGACTCATGCAACTTTTTTTGAACCATCCCACCTCGTGCAGCTTTGTGTTTCAAGAGGAATATTCCTTATTTCCTCTTAGCGAACAGGGAAAAGTAGGTCAGTGCTTCTTATAGGGCCACGAAACAGGCCTTAACTGGGCGATAATTGATCTTGGCTCGGTACGCCAAAGCAGGCCGAGACACCCTAGGATGATAGTCGCAAATGTTTATGCCGATATTCTAAAAAAAAGTTAATGCACACCCTTCCAAGAAAGAAAAATTGTTTACGCAGACCCCACATTGTCTCTGATACATGGCATACTTTTGGCGCTACCATGAAATTACTTGTTCAATACAGTATGTATCCTTGCTCATTATTCTGTATGTGAAATGAACAAGTCAAGCTCTGATGTGCTGACATTGTACTGTCTGTGCTAGTGTACAAACTGGTTGTATTATTGTGTTCGAAACTATGAACTAAATTTGCGAATTCTGTGCCTTTTTGCATGATGACAATGCCACATGTTGGCGCTAATTGCGGCATATACTAATTTGGTCATACAGAAGCATACAACTTCGAGCGATCAATATAAGCTAGTGCTTACCCGAGCTATCTGAAGCTGGGCAAGTCATGTCTACCGTGTCTCTATCGCCTACAGTTTATATGGCATGATTACAAGGTTTTGAGTACATCAAATCGATTGAGCACTTATGCCGATTCAAAGCCACCCAAACCATCTCGAAATATATCCTTTGCTAAAAAGATGATTGTACACCGTAAGACTTGATATGACACGATTTTATGTCAATCAGTCAAACTCCCTCCAGTACTTTCCATGTTCGAATCCCGCGCTGCCCAAGTTCCTCACTATGTAAAACTCTTAATAAGGCGCAATATCAGGCACTTTTCTCCATTTCCAACTTCATTCTTTTGGATCCGGTGTAGGTACAGCCAGGTCAGGTGGACTATCGACCTTCAGTACAATGTATTTTTACTACTTATCCTATGAAAACGAATATTTCAACCCCACTTCGGATACAAAACTTCCCATATTCTTGATTCAAAAAAATCCCTTAATTAGCCTTTCGTGGTGAGTAGAGTATATATTTTTTAGGGTACCAACTGCATTTTTTTGAGGATGGGGTACGAACTACATTGAATTTTCACTAAGGACCTAGTGAAAAGATTGCACATTCAACCCAACACTAGCCCAAAACCTTGCAAATTTAGCCTGCCGGGTCAGGCTCACTGCCGACCCCCGACATATTGAGTACATTGAATTTCCAGTGAGGAGGTTATTAGAAAATAGTACTAAATTCTACATAATTGTGGCCCAATACCTCGCTAATTTATCCTTCTAGGTTCCGGTTGGTCGCGGGTCGCCAACCCTCAACACATTGTTACTTGGTTTTTTAAGCATGAACCACACTGAAGAAGTTTCGGTAAGGAGCCCATGATAAGAAGCCCATTGGTTCACAAGATTGGACCCAATGTTTTTTGTATCGCCCAAAATCATCTTAATTTAGTATTTTCGTGCCATTCTAATAAAGTATGGGACAAGCTTCTCCGACCCATGTTGTATTTCTATAGAGCATTTAGCATTTTTTATGGCAAGTTGTCAGGGTCGCTGCCTTTTCATTTTAGGTGATTTCAACATTTCTAAATGTAATATTTTCCATTAGTGGCATAGATGGTTCTGGCATAGTGGAAGCACATGTGGTTCCCATTTGTTGACGTCTTGAGTTCGATCCCTAGGTTTTTCAATATAAATATATAATATATAGTATAATCTCTATTATTCTTTTACTTTTTTTCCAGCATACACATGTTTCTTACACAGAGAAGGCTGACATCTGGGACCCAGCAGCGTTGCCAAGGTCAAAACAGTGGAGTCCATCATACACATGTTGCATTTGCAGAGACGCTGACATGTTGGACCCAACAGAGACCTTATACAGATGTTGCATCGAGAAATCAATGTTTCATTTATAGAGAGGCTGATATGTGGGACCTAGAAGCGTGACCTTATACAGATGCTGCATCGAGCAATGTTTCTAGTTCGAAATAGGGAGACGCGAGCGAGAAAAAAGTTCAGCATGCACATGTTTCTTGTAATGAGAGGCTGAAATGGGGGACCCAGTAGCGTGAGCAAACGACAGATTCGTTGAGCAACGCTCTCTAGTTGGGAACAGGGTAGTGCTAAAGAAGAAAAAATTCCATCATACCCACGACTCTTCTAATGTGAGGCTAACATAAGGGACCCACCAGCCTGATTAAACGGCTGATGCAGCAATAAATACTATCAAGTTTGGAAAACGAAGGCATGATAGAGGGTAAAAAATCCATCATATACACGTTTCTTCTAATGAGAGAATGACATGTGGGGCCCAACATCATGATTAAACGGTAGACGCATCGAACAACGCTATCAAGTTCAGAACAGGGTAGCACGAGCAAAGGAAAAAATCCATCATATACACGTCTTCTAATGAGAGGATGACATGTGGGGCTCAGGAGGTTGGTTAAACGGTAGATGCGTTAAGCAGCGCTATCAACTTCGGACCAGATGAGCGCCAACGAAGGAAAAAATTCCATCATACACATGTTTCTTCTAATGAGAGGATGACATGTGGGTCCCAGGAGGTTGATTAAACGGTAGATGCATCAAGCAGAGCTATCAACTTTTGAATAGGGTAGTGCGAGCGAAGGAAAAAAATCCATCATACACACGATTCTTCTAATGAGAGGCTGGCATGTGGGACCTAGCAGACTAAATAAATGGCAGACGCATCGAGCAATGTTATCGAGTTCAAATTAGGGAGGCGCGACCGAAAATTATGGTCTGCTAGAGACACTAATGTCCGAGACCTATACGCTTCAAAAGAATTCGGCGAGTCAACATCGTGCGAGGAATGAAAACCTTGCTGCTTCCACGCGCCAGCCGAGCTTCCTCCATGTTTTTAGCAGTTCCGTCGTAGTAGAGGGCCACGAAACCAGAAAAAAAAATTCCATCGGCCACGGCCGAGCCGAAAATTTCGTCACGGAAGACGCGCTTTCTACGAAGACCAAGTTGTTGCGTAAGGAAACTTTTCTTGTAGTGATGTTGTACTTGTGATTCCTATGTTTTATGAGTTTTAAAACTTCCTAGCTAACCCCACCCACTTGAATGAATTTATGTCGATGTATTAAAATAAGGTCAAATTTGAACTATAAGTATTAAATTGAAGGTTGCTTTGAATGTTTTATGAAAAAATCTTTTGGAGGAACCCATCGAGCGGTCAATTAATATATCAAAAACCATAGAGAGTTTTGACGACTGATTTGACTTCTAGCTAAGATTTTGTATCTTGAAAATTTGAACCCCTTTTGAAAAGAATCACATGAAATAAGGAGAGAGGGAAAATGATTTTTCTATTCTCTATGGGAAACCCACAAGATTGAGGTGCACCTTATGCTTAAAGATAACTTTATTCTATCCATAATGTATAAGGTGAACCTTAGCGGATGCCACATACTAGGCGTTATTAAGGTGTGCTTTTTTACACATTGTGGGAGTAGTATATTTCTTTTCTTAGACATATGCTCACCTCTATCCTCGTGTTGTACATGCTGAGAGAATAAAACGTTGGCAGGGGAAGAGGGCAGCAGTGAAGAGGAGTTGAAGGCGGTTCAATGTCAGAGCAAAGTTATGATGGGTTCCTAAGACGAGGTGCTCTTGTGGCCACTCTACTAGTAGTAAATTTCAGGACCTATGCACACAAAAAAAATTGTGTATTTTCTCTCTCCTTTGCTGCATCTCACCATCCATCCTCCATCTCTCCTCCCCATTCCCCTCGCGCATAGGCATGGCTGATTTCTCCCTCATCCACAGCGTGGCACTTCGCACGTGTGCCTTGGTACAACGGCTATGTTTCACTAGCGTGTTTGACAGCCGTGTTGGTGCGGAGTAGGGACGAGGAGTACATAGGAAGGAAACCACTTTGGTCCTTGGCGGCCAAAAAATTCAAACTTTTCCGGTTTTCAAAATTTTCACTTGCTTCCCAAACATCGGGAAGGAAGGTTATTGTAGCACCCTGGTAAAACCAATACTAGAAAATCGCTGTGTTTTTGTGCATTGCATCATCATGACTACATGCTCATGTAATCATGCCACATTGCATTTGAGCATCGTCATCATCATGCATGGTTTTTCCTAAAACTATTTTCAAAAAGACTACCTTTGTTTTCTAAATACCCCATCTTTAATTTCAAATCCAAAACCCCGGTCTCTTCCGGATATTTTATTTGTCTGAAAACATATTACAAAAGCCTTTTAAATAAATAAACAAAATATATATTATTTTTGGGAGGCAGCCAGCCAAGCCCAAAAGCCCAGCCGACCACCTCCAGACCAAACCCTAATCCTACCATACCCAAACCCTAATCCCCACCACCCCTTACCCGTGTCGCCGCCACATTCACTCCGCCTGCACGCCAACCACTCCCTCCGATCAGCCCCACCACCCTCGCCTTGTACCACACCGTCACGCTACCGCCCCCGCACCTGCACGCGCGTAGCGGACCGAGTCCACGAATCCCATCCCACACTCAGTTTTTGGCCAACACACCGACCACCCGTGGGCCCGTCTCCCTGCCACCTGCCCGGATCCCCAACACTCGCGCGCGCCCCCACCTAGCTCTACCTATCCCGCCACACACACCATCCCCTGTCTCGACATGCGACCGACGCGCACGCAGCACAGGCCTGCCCAGACCTGCCCACCCACGCGTGACCCCTCCCCCACCTCGCTCTCTCTCAACCACCACCGCCCTCCTTCCCCACCTACCTCTCGTCCTCCCCGCCGACTCCCGCTCCTCTCTCCTCCCTCTCGCCCACCAGCCCCTCGTCGCCGACCGATCCGTCCTCGCGTGGCCTTGTCGCCCCGCCTCCAGTCCGCGGCCGCCGGAGCCCCTACGCCCTCCGCCGCCTTCCTCGCGGGGCCTTGACCCCGCGGTCTCTGCCGAGTTCTCCTGCGCCCTCCCCTGTAGGAGCTCTGCGCCGAGCCCCGCCGACACCCTCCGCGGCCGCCTGTCGAGCCTCCGCGCCACCGTTGTCGTGGCCGCCCTTCTCTGCAGCCGCCCCGTCTCAGCCTGTGCTCGCCCGGCCGCCGTCTACTTCCCGCAGGCGCTGCAGCCTCGTCTCCCACGGTCGTCCCCGAGCCCACCGTTCTGCGTGCCTTGCCAAGCCCTGCTTCTGGCCGACGCCGTCGCCCTCGTGTCCCTCTGTCCGGCTGCGACCCCTGTGTCCCTGGCCGCCTCGCATCGACCCGCCCTTAGTGGTGCTCCTCCTTGTCTCTAGGACGCCATGAGCCCCTGCTCGGCCCTCTATCGTCTGTTCGCCGTGCCAGGATGCCTCCAGCCTTATCCTACAGCTCTGCGTCACCTCTGGCCAATGCCCTGCACGTGAGCTGCACATGCCCTGCTTCGTCCCTATTACTGTGTGTCCTAGCTCCGGCCCTCCGTCGTCGTTGACCCGGTTGTCGGTCCTGTTGTTCCCGTGCGCGACATCTGCTACTAGTGCCTCTTTTGGATCTCCTGCAGATCAAGGCCTACCAAGATCTTCGATGCAAGGACTTCCGTGGACCGGTGCTGACACGAGAATCCCAAACGCCAAGGTCAGCCACACGGGACCAAAACCCGACGCACCTGAAGATCACCAACATGGAACGACAAGATCTCCATCCCGGACTCCAAGGACTCCCTCACGGATCACCGAGAACCCCATCATGGATCCGATGGCCGAGACCCTGAAGACGAGACCTCGAGCGCGGCGACACGGATCCGAAGACCGAACACGAAGACCACATATGCGACAAGTACTCCTTCCCGGATGCGAGACCCGGATCCAAAGACCGCCAAGATCGCCACCGGGACGCCAAGTTCTTCATCCCGAACGCCAATACCGACCCGATACGCGGACCCGACAAGATCTTCGCAACGACAAGATCGACACCGACAAGGGTGAATCCAATGTGCCCCCGACGCCAAACCAAGTCCTTCTTCCCGGAATGCCAAGCTCTCCTTCCGTTGTCCGAGACCGATCCCGTCGAACCGTTTCCCCCCGTTGAACCCTGAGACCCAGACCCGAACCCCTGGAACCAAGATCTTCCGAACCCAGATGTGTGCCCCTAAGCCCCTATTTTTTATAATATGACATTATCAACTATCGCATATTAAATTGTTCATGCATGCATACTTGTCTATGGTTTAGGGGCATTATGCCGATTCACCTCATAATTAAATATGGAGTCCATCTGCGGGATATCTTTATCTTATTCCGGACTCCATTTAAATTGGTGTAGCGAACCGATGTCGTGTTTTGTCTTGTCAATACAACATTTAATTTGCAGGGTAGATAAATAACTTGAACCATATAATTATTTGTCGGGACCCCGGTTCTGCTTAATATTGCCTAATTGCACCGCATCTATGCCATACCATGCATCATATCATAAGCATGCCAGATCTTCTGCCGTAGTATTAAATATTGCATCCGGTGTTTGTTCTAGTGTTTGCCTCTTCGTGGATTAGGCCGATGAGTTGATGCGAGTACCGACAAGTTCTTCTGATAATGTCTCTACGGCTATGTTCTCCCAGGCGACCATTCTCCACCTTTCTACCTATTTTGCATTTATAGTCTTTATTTCCTCCTGTTGATCTATTGTTATCTGTGACGCGATGCTTTAGTGTTCCGTACCAGATATATCCCTTGCAGCCTTTATATTGCCTTGGACACATCTTATTGCCTGTTGTTTGATAAATAGTGGGCCTTGCGAGTCGTAGTTGCTTGCTCATGTGCTGCTTCGCGTCGTTGTTGTTCCATCGTTATTGGAAGGTTGGCACATGCTTAATGGTGGAGATGCTTTATGGTGGAGATGATCATGAGTTTAAATAAAACTATTAAATAGCTGGGATAACTAATGAAAGAGGCACCGATGGGCAATATATGTTATTTGGTTTTCATGTCCACTTGTGTCCCGTAGGCCCCAAGTACTTGATACATGTTCCTTGACTATTCGCACTATCCACATACGGGAGAGTCTATGAATCCCCCTTAGCCAGAGCTTGATTCATTTCTTATTTCTTGGGGCCACAAACTAGTTTGGGGCTTTATTACTATCCTGTACTTATTCCATGCTTTACTGCTTTATTTACGATTGTGCATGGAGCACCTGTACTGTTTAGGAATTGCGGAGTGTTTTCGCGGTATCGACAAGCCCAGTCACACATTCATGTTCCCAGTCGTTTACAGCCATTGGCGCAAACCTTGGGTCCGTCTCGGAGCCGGCCAACTTCGTTGCGGGTAGCTTAATGGGGTGGCCCCCTGAAATATTTTATGAATCCTGTGATTGCTTTGTCGTGAAAGCCTCGTTGGGTTTTGATTTGGTTTTTTCGAGGTTGATCGTGTGTGTGTTGCTATTTGTGCACCCCTGCATGGTAAATCTTTCTGAAAGCCGTGTCCACGGTTATGGACGACTTGGAGCACAGTATCTCAATCATAGACAAGCATAACTAAAGTAGTGCTATAAATTTAACTTAATATGTGACTAGTAATCAGCTTCACTACAATGGAATGGATAATAAAAGTGCCAACCACTGGTGGAACTGGTGTGTACCATGTCATGTTATATCTGCCTAGTAAGTATCACAACTCCAATGGAATGAAATAAAAGTGCCAACGACTACTGGGTTTGGGATGTCACCTGCAAATTGTATCTAACTAGTAAGTACTACAACTACAATTGAATGGTTAACCAAAACTGCCCACTACTTATGCTATCAGGATGATGCATGCTATCTATATCTGACTAGTAAGTGCTGCAACTATAATAGAATGAATAAAACTGCCCACCGTGTGAGTTCCTTGGTTTGACTTCCTCGTTTGGTTTCGAGGGGGAAATACCAGGATGGGTATGATTGGTGTTAGTATCAGGTTGGATCCGAATAGGTCATTCTTTTCTCTCTCTAATAGCCGACAGTTTATCGAGTCTCTATAGGTTGTTTAGTGCATGCTTCGCTGCCGCTTCAGTCCACCATACCTACGTAGGCGAGAGCCGCTGAGTTCTAGCCTCGCCGTGTGCTGGCCTCAGTACTGACGCTCCTCTTTTTCCTTTGCCCTTTGTCGGCACCCCTTTTCTTTTAGTAGGTTTGAGTTCAACGTCGTTAGCAGGGTTACCCTTCCGGCTTGGCCTGGGCAGGGTTATGGACGCCATTGGTTATTCTTCAGGGCTATTAGCTCAATTTGCTTCTTATCCGTACTCGGATGTTGTATCGATTTCAAGGTGATTTGGATCTTTGTACCGTATATCTGTATTCTTAACTCAGTGAGTCATTGATGTATATATATTTGTTCTGTGGTTTCATCGTGGACTATTGTGTAATGATATCACTTCGTTTTCCACCCGCACGAAAGTTCCTGGTGGGCGTCCTTGAATCGTTTCTATGCGGGTTTGGCGGGAAGCGCTAAAACTTGCATAGGGCCGATTCGAGGGTGTTATAGAGTGGTATCAGAGCCCAGCCGTTGCGATACCCCACATGTCTAGCCTGTAGGATAACCTAGCTAACGCCGAAGTAGAGCGTCAAAACTATTTTGCAAAATCATTGGATAGATCTGATTAGGTCTGCTTTTACTCCTTACCCTCTGCTATTCTCCTCTTACCTCTGTGTGTTTTAAATCTGCTCTCTTACCTTCTTCTAGTCCAGGATTTCTCGTGGTTGGGTTTCCGTCGTACCTTCAGGGTTTCGCTTCCTTCTTTGGTAACGGTGCTTCTACATCCGGTCTTCGTTTTATCTGAGTAATCCTTCATCTGTTGGACTTCTCTCTGTTCCTTCTTGTGCCTTCCGGTGTTTTCCGACGCGACGACATCATCTACGCCAGATCCGATGCAGAGCCTGTATCACTCCTTTGTTCCAAACCTCGATTGTCGAGATCTTCAGTCTGATTCCGAGAATGGTTGCATGCTTTTCTACTGATTGTGCGGAGTAATAGTTTGGGTGCGTGATGGATTGGCCCCCATGCCGACTACTCACTCTATTTGCTCGTGTACATTGAAGTGGATGAGAATGCATCGGTTCTCTCTTTCTATCGAGGTTAGAGGTGGCTTTATTTGTGGATACCCTTACCTTCGTCCTTTGTTTCCTGGAGTGTTCTCTCAGAGATCACGGACAACGACCTCTTGTTAGTGGTGTCGCGAGCATCTACACGAAGCGAGAAGATTTAGATCGCCGACCTTCTTCCCGGTACCATGAGGCGGATCTCGAGGGCGAGATCCCTTGTTAGTGGTGTTGAATTGTAGCACCCTGGTAAAACCACTACTAGAAAATCACTCTGTTTTTGTGCATTGCATCATCATGACAACATGCTCATGTCATCATGCCACATTGCATTTGAGCATCGTCATCATCATGCATGGTTTTTCCTAAAACTATTTTCAAAAAGACTACCTTTGTTTTCTAAATACCTCGTCTTTAATTTCAAATCCAAAACCCCGGTCTCTTCTGGATATTTTATTTGTCAGAAAACAGATTACAAAAGCCTTTTAAATAAATAAATAAAATATATATTATTTTTGGGAGGCAGCCAGCCAGGCCCAAAAGCCCAACCGGCCACCTCCAGACCAAACCCTAATCCTACCATACCCAAACCCTAATCCCCACCACCCCTTACCCGTGCCGCCTCCGCCACACTCACTCCGGCTGTACGCCAACCACTCCCTCCGATCAGCCCCACCTCCCTCGCCTTGTACCACACCGTCACGCTACCGCCCCCGCACCTGCATGCATGTAGCGGACCGAGTCAACGAATCCCATCCCGCACTCAGTTTTTGGCCAACACACCGACCACCTATGGGCCCGTCTCCCTATGACCTGCCCGGATCCCCACCACTTGCGCGTGCCCCCACCCAGCTCTACCTACCCCACCACGCACACCACCCCCTATCTCGACACGCGACCGACGCGCACGCAGCGGCAGCGCCGCACCTGCCCACCCATGCTCACGTGACCCCCGGTCCCACCCTGCTCTCTCTCAACCACCGACGTGCCCTCCTTCCTTGCCTACCTCTCGTCCTCCCCGCCGGCTCCCGCTCCTCTCTCCTCCCTCTCGCCCACTAGCCCCTCGTCGCTGACCGATCTGTCCTCTCCCGACCGCGTCGCCCCGCCTCCAGTCCGTGGCCGCCGGAGCCCCTGCGCCCTCCGTCGCCTTCCTCGCGGGGCCTCGACCCCGCGGTCTCTGCCGAGTTCTCCTACGCCCTCCCCTATAGGAGCTCTGCGCCGAGCCCTGCCAACACCCTTCACGGCCACCCGTCGATCCTCCGCGCCACCGTTGCCGTGGCCGCCCTTCTCAGCAGCCGCGCCGTCTCAGCCTACGCTCGCCTGACCACCATCTACTTCCCGCAGGCGCTGTAGCCTCGTCTCCCACGGTCGTCCCCGAGCCCGCCATTCTGCGTGCCTTGCCAAGCCCCGCTTATGGCCGACATCGTCGCCCTCGTGTCCCTCTGTCCGGTTGCGACCCCCGTGTCCCTGGCCGCCTCGCATCGACCCCGCCCTTGGCGGTGCTCCTCCTTGTCTCCAGGACGCCATAAGCCCCTGCTCGGCCCTCTGTTGTCCGTTCTCCGTGCCAGGACGCCTCCAACCTTATCCTACAGCTCCACGACACCTCTGGCCGAGGACCTGCACGTGAGCTGCACATGCCCTGCTTCGTCCCTGTTACCGTGTGCCCCAGCTCCGGCCCTCCGTCGTCATTGCCCCGGTTATCGGCCCTGCTGTTCCAGTGTGCGACATCTGCTACCAGTGCCTCTTTTGGGTCTCCTGCAGATCAAGGCCTGCCAAGATCTTCGATGCAAGGACTTCCGTGGACCGGTGCCGACACGAGAATCCCAAACCCCAAGGTCAGCCACACGGGACCAAAACACGATACACCCGAAGATCACCAACATGGAATGACAAGATCTCCATCTCGGACTCCAAGGACTCCCTCACGGATCACCGAGATCCCATCATGGATCCGATGGCCGAGACCCTGAAGACCGAGACCTCGAGCGCGCCGACACGGATCTGAACACCGAACCCGAAGACCACAGATGCGACAAGTACTCCTTCCCGGATGCGAGACCTAGATCCATAGACCGCCAAGATCGCCACCGGAACGCCAAGTTCTTCATCCCGAACGCCAACACCGACCCGATACACGGACCCGACAAGATCTTCGTGACGACAAGATCGACACTGACCAGGGCGAATCCAATGCACCCCTGATGCCAAACCAAGTCCTTCTTCCCAGAACACCAAGCTCTCCTTCCGTTGTCCGAGACCGATCTCGTCGAACCATTTCCCCTCGTCGAACCCTGAGACCCAGACCTGAACCCTTGGAACCAAGATCTTCCGAACCCAGATGTGTGCCCCTAAGACCCTATTTTTGATAATATGACATTATCAACTATCGCATATTAAATTGTTCATGCATGCATACCTGTCTGTGGTTTGGGGGCAGTATGCCGATTCACCTCATAATTAAATATGGAGTCCATCTGCGGGATATCTTTATCTTATTTCGGACTCCATTTAAATTGGTGTAGCGAACCGATGCCGTGTTTTGTCTTCTCAATACAACATTTAATTTGCGGGGTAGATAAATAACTTGAACTATATAATTATTTGTCAGGACTCGGTTCTGCTTAATATTGCCTAATTGCACCGCATCTGTGCCATGCCATGCATCATATCATAAGCATGCCGGATCTTCTACCGTAGTATTAAATATTGCATCTGTTGTTTGTTCTAGTGTTTGCTTCTTCGTGGATTAGGCCGATGAGTTGATGCGAGTACCGACAAGTTCTTCGGATAATGTCACTTCGGTTATGTTCTCCCAGGCGAGCATTCTCCCCTTTTCTACCTATTTTGCATTTATAGTCTTTATTTCCTCCTGTTGATCTATTGCTATCTGTGACGTGATGCTTTAGTGTTCCATACCAGATATATCCCTTGCAACCTTTATATTGCCTTGGACACATCCTATTGCCTGTTGTTCGATAAATAGTCGGCCTTGCGAGTCGTAGTTGCTTGCTCATGTGCTACTTCGCGTCGTTGTTGTTCCACCGTTATTGGAATGTTGGCATATGCTTAATGGTGGAGATGCTTTATGGTGGAGATGATCATGACTTTAAATACAACTATTAAATTGCTGGGATAAGTAATGAAAGAGGCACCGGTGGGCAATATATGCTATTTGGTTTTCATGTCCACTTGTGTCACGTAGGCCCCGAGTACTTGATACCTGTTCCTTGACTATTCGCACTATCCACATCCGGGAGAGTCTATGAATCCCCCTTAGCCAGAGCTTGATTCATTTCTTATTTCTTGGGGCCACAAACTAGTTTGGGGCTTTATTACTATCCTGTACTTATGCCATGCTTCTTCGCTTTATTTACGATTGTGCGTGGAGCACTGTTTAGGAATTGCGGAGTGTTTTCGCGGTATCGACAAGCCCAGTCACACTTTCGGGTTCCCAGTCGTTTACAGCCATTGGCGCAAACCTTGTGTCCGTCTCGGAGCCGGCCAACTTCGTTGCGGGTAGCTTAATGGGATGGCCCCCTGAAATATTTTATGAATCCTGTGATTGCTTTGTCGTGAAAGCCTCGTTGGGTTTTGATTTGGTTTTTCCGAGGTTGATCGTGTGTGTGTTGCTATTTGTGCACCCCTGTAGGGTAAATCTTTCCGAAAGCCGTGTCCGCGGTTATGGACGACTTGGAGCACAGTATCTCGATCATAGACAAGCATAACTAAAGTAGTGCTATAAATTTGACTTAATATGTGACTAGTAATCAGCTTCACTACAATGGAATGGATAATAAAAGTGCCACCCACTAGTGGAACTGGTGTGTACCATGTCATGTTATATCTGCCTAGTAAGTATCGCAACTCCAATGGAATGAAATAAAAGTGCCAACAACTGCTGGGTTTGGGATGTCACCTGCAAATTGTATCTGACTAGTAAGTACTACAACTACAACTGAATGGTTAACCAAAACTGCCCACTACTTATGCTATCAGGGTGATCCATGCTATCTATATCTGACTAGTAAGTGCTGCAGCTATAATAGAATGAATAAAACTGCCCACCGTGTGAGTTCCTTGGTTTGACTTCCTCGTTTGGTCTCGAGGGGGAAATACCAGGATGTGTATGATTGGTGTTAGTATCAGGTTGGATCTGAATAGGTCTTTCTTTTCTCTCTCTAATAGCCGACAGTTTATCGAGTCTCTATAGGTTGTTTAGTCCGTGCTTCGCTGCCGCTTCAGTCCACCATACCTATGTAGGCGAGAGCCGCCAAATTCTAGCCTCGCCGTGTACTGGCCTTAGTACTGACGCACCTCTTTTTCCTTTGCCCTTTGTCGGCACCCCTTTTCTTTTAGCAGGTTTGAGTTCGACGTCGTTAGTAGGGTTACCCTTCCGGCTTGGCCGGGGCAGGGTTATGGACGCCATTGGTTATTCTTCAAGGCTCTGAGCTCAATTTGCTTCTTATCCGTACTCGGATGTTGTATCGAGTTCAAGGTGATTTGGATCTTTGTACCGTATATCTGTATTCTTAACTCAGTGAGTCATTGATGTATATATATCTGTTCTGTGGTTTCATCGTGGACTATTGTGTAATGATATTACTTTGTTTTCCACCCGCACGAAAGTGCCTGGTGTGTGTCTTTGAGTCGTTTCTATGCGGGTTTGGCAGGAAGCGCTAAAACTTGCATAGGGCCGATTTGAGGGTGTTATAGTTATTCGAAAGATTGGCAATTCGCAGTAATTCTTATCTTATCTTTACCTTTTCTTATCTCTTACAATACCATACCACTTTATAGTGGAGGGAACATTCACTGACTGATGAAGACTTGCAAATCCAAACATTGCTAACCGTTGGATCTTCTTTTCCATTCTAAGCATCTAGAAAAGATTCTACTGATAGTATTTAGCACGATGAACTCTAGTATGCGCAAACCTCAAAACACACACTTCATTGCTCAGTTTTAGGGTCTTTCTGCTAAATGCATGGACTTGGATGCAATTTTCATTTTTTATGAGGTCCTTTATGTAACTTATAATTCCACCGACCGTGTTAACTCTCAAGCACGTCGCTCCTATGAGACCTACCATTAGATCGGCCATTCGTAGTACTTCTTATATTATCTTTATCTTGTATTATCTCTTACAATACCATATCACTGTATAGTGTACGAATAACTTTGAGCATTGACCGTTGGGTCAAGACTGGCAAATCCAAACATTGCTAACCGCTGGATCCTCTTTTCCATTCTTAGTTTCTAGAAAGATTCTTTTGATAGTCTTTAGCATGATGAACGCAAGTATGCGCAATCCTCAAAACACATACTTCATTGCTCAGTTTCAGGGTACTTGTTCTAAATGCATGGACTTGGATGCAATTTTCATTTTTATGAGGTCCTTGATGTAACTTGTACTTCCACCGACCATGTAAACTCTCAAGAACCTCACTCCTACAAGACCTACCATACTTAAAATAAAATGCAACCTCCCTAATTATCACACAAAATAGACCAAAGTTTCTTATACGAAATACCCAAGTTTTAGTACTAGGATTTTTCAAGCTTCCTAGCTAGCTTCAGACACTTAAGTGACTTCTTGTTGATTTAACAAAATTAGGTCAAACTTGATCTACAATTAAGTGTGATAGATTGCTCTTGAATTAAATGTATTTTCTGATGTAGATGGGTGCATCTTCGTATAGTAAACAATATCGTCAGTGTGAGTTTCTAGCTATCAAGAAAGAAAATTCTCAGTTTTTTGAGTGATGACGAGATGGTTCCGTTCCGTAAAGAAAGTTCGAAGAATATGGATCTCAATGCCATAAGACAAGTTTCTAGACATATTAACTGGATCAACATGTTTTACTTACAATTCCGATGTTTTATGAGTTTTCAAAGTCCCTAGCTAATTAACTCTTCCCACTTGAATGACTTCATGCTAATTTACCGAAATTAGTTCAAACTTGAACTACAATTAAATTGTAGATTTCTTTTACAGATTTACAAAAAAACTTTTGGAGGTACCCATCCCGGGGTCAATTAAAATATCAGAAACCACCTAGAGTTTTGACATCAGGTTTAACTTCTTGCTGACATTTTTCATCATGACTATTTAACGAAATTAGGTCAAACTCGAGCTACAAGTAAGCGCGATGGATTGCTCTTGAAATAAATGTCTTTTCAGAGGTAGATTGGTGCATTTTCTTGTAGTAAACAGTGTCATCGATGTGATTTTCCAAGTATTAGGAAAGAACATTCAATTCTCAATTTTTCGAGTGATGACGAGCGAGGTTGTTCTTTTCCGTGAAGAAAAGTACAAAGAATTCAATCTGAATGCCACAAGCCAAGTTTACCGACATATATAGTGGACCAACATGTTGTACCAATGATTCTCATGTTTTATGAGTTTTCAAACTTCTTAGCTAACTCTGCCCATTTGAACGCCTTTATGTCCATTTATCGAAACTAGGTCAAATTTGAAACTACAAGTAAATTGTAGGTTGCTTTGAAAGTTTTACGAAAAAGCTTTTCGAGGTACCCATCGAGGGGTCACAATTAATATATCAGAAACCACCGAGAGTTTTGACGATAGGTTCAACTTATTGCTAAGATTTTGCATCTTGACAATTTAATGAAATTAGGTCAAACTTGAGCTGGAAGTAAGTGCGATAGATTGCTCTTGAATTAAATGTCTTTTTAGAGGTAGATGGGTGCATCTTCTTTGTGGGGCCCCTGGATTAACCATCCGAGAATCCATGTCATGCATACAACCACGATCCCATGATCAGTTAGTCGTGGCACATAACCGACAAGTATCATTACAACATCCGAGAGTATACCGAATTACAAGACTTATAAAAATGCCGTTATGGCTACATCAATAATCATCAGCGGAACTTCATCAAGCGCAGAGCCCGAGCCAAGCCTTAACCTACAGGCAACTGACTGGGAGAACGTCCTATCTCGCATAGTTCCAACACCACCTTCTTCTTCATATCTGACCAAGTTAATAGCCAGGGACAATGCCAGTGAGTACTTTGAATGTACACGCAAACCACCTTAAGATAACAATAATAACAAGAGTATATGCATTATGGCTATGGTAGTAGGAGGGCTCCAAGAGAGGTTATTTTCTCAGTTAGTTTCTCTTGTAGATATAGCATCTACATATCTTGGTAAACATTTTTGGACACCTTTTTTTGAAAAGTTTTGGAAAACATCAGGACTGGGTCACCCATTTGTTTGTTTCTCCTGGTCATCCCACGACCAAACTCTTTTCATTCCTTTCTGACCATCCCATGGTCAAAAACTTTCTCCTTTTTGACCATCCCATGGTCAAAATATTTTCAAAGCTTTTGCTTTTCCGAAATCCTTTTTGGAAACAAAACCAGCACCGCTCTACGGAAGTTTGTCCAACCCGTCCATGACCACAGACACGGCTATTCGAATAGATTTACAGTCTGTAGAGGTTGTACACTTTACCCACACCATCCAGGTACACTACCCAGATCTTCACCGATCGTGGGTTGAGTAACCGATCAAGACTCTCCGGATGCCCACTCCAATATAAGTGCCTACCCAATGAGTGTTAATCCCCTCAAAACTGGGACGTCGGGTACCGAGGACCAACCAGAGCGCTTTTTCCACTTCTCGAGTGTGCGCTTTCAATGAGGGGCTCATAGTAACGCGTGGAGGCCAGCAGACCCTTCGTTCCTTCTCCAGGTCGATGTCCCACACCAGAGTAATGTGGTTGCACGGGTTAACTTGTTATAGCTAAACTACAAAGAACCGGGTGCGTTTTCTTAAACCTTTTTCCGCCAGCATTTTACAAAACAAAAACCTTTTTCTTTCTCAACATCTCTTGGGAGGTCCCACCTCACCAAGGTTTTATCATAAAACATTTGGTAAAACTTTTTCCGGGGTCTTCCCATCCTATAGCTTTGCTTCGGCTAAATCGGGGTCTCCAAAGGGGTATGGTGTATTACACCATCTATTCCACTACGGACAAGTAGGTATCATCAAGGGGGTTGTACTTAGTAGTACAAGAGTGTAATAGTTCGGAGGAGCCAAACCACTACCGTATATACATCAACAAGTAATAAAACAATGCAGTTTCACAAATAGTAGACAAAACATGCATAAGTAAAATAGCAGGAAAAGGCTTATGAGCAAGAAGGTGGCTTGCCTGAGTTCAGAAATATGGCATAATTGTCCCTGGACTTCTTCTTATAATACCCAATAATATACAAAAATAACCATCTTCTTCTGATCTCCGAGATAATCGCAACTATCGTCGATACCGAGCATACATGCAAACAAACAAGTCCACAATCAACCAAGGCATTCAAACATCAAAACCATACAACAAGCAACTAAATAATACCAAACTAAGATTTAGAGGGTTTGGAGATGGTTTGATTTAGAAGGTGGGGATGGCCTTGGAGAAGGGGATGAAAATCCCTTAGAATTTATAGTCTAGAAACTAACTAAGGGATGGATTTTGGAACAAGACCATATTCTGTATGATACCATTTTGTAAAAATGATACCAACAGATAAGTAGTGAGAACCAACAAAAGTGGTTTCACTAAATTAGCAATTTCCTTTGATTTATTATAAATTTTCCAGTCATAAAGGCTCTAGTTTTAGGAGATAATTCACTAGAAAAGTTCTGGAGCTCCAAAAATTATTTCCTTGGATGGTTAGGTAGGTCTTAATGTACTTGTTCACTGAGAGTTGGAATCAGGTCAAGATATTTACCAGAATGCCCTCAGGAAATTCCCAAAGCCAGTTCTGTAGCTGTTTTGTCTTTTTCACCAGGTTAAATCTACAGAGGATTTTGATATGATTCCAAGGGAACATGGTAGGAATTTAGAATACCTTTCTGTAGAAATTGGAAGCAACCTATTTGGAGTTGCAGAGCTACTGTGGTCAAATTATTAGTGGATTAACCATGCACATAACAGATTAATTCACAATAATTCAACTGAGGCTTAGAAAATTAGGGGCTCCTGTGTTTTGATAGATATTGATGTACCACATCACTGGGATTTGGAAACAACCCAAAATAAGTTGCATATTTACCTAGGGTATATTCTAAAGGATGCAATGGCTTGTTTTTCTTATTTTTGCCAAACTACTACTACTGTTCCACTTGGCAGGGGACCAATGCCCAAAGATGGTGAAGGACCACCCTACCATATGGAAGTAAATTCACTTCATTTGAGTTTCTAAGATTTTCTAGGGAAAATATTTAGTGCAGAGGATACTTGTTAGTAGGTTAATTGCCAAATAATAATGGAATTTATTTTTGGCAAGAGACCAGTTTTGAATGTTACATAAAACACACAGGAACATGGTGAGAATTTTATTTGGACAAGATACCCCATTTTCCAATTTCAAAAGGGTTTAAACCAGCAGGTCATTTGGGATCTGGAATTAATAAAAGGGTTTAAACCAGCAGCGACATTCAAACCCGTGGGTGCGGGGCCCAGCTGTCGGTGTCAACGAGACAGCAAAGGGGTACGAGGCGATGGCAGCCGTTGGATTAGAAGGGCCATCGACAGCGGGGAGCTCATCGTCCTCCTCTGAGGCACGGCGGCACGAGCTAACCCTAGCCAGGGCTGGCGAGGCGCGGGGAGCTCACCTGGGCGCGGAGGCTGGCGGGGATGGTGACGGGGCGACATGGAGCACCACGGCGAGGCCAACGAGGGGCGGAAAGACGGGGTTTGACGCCACGAGGGACCTCACACAAGGACGCACGAAGACCACACTCGGGAGGTCGATGGCGACGCTAACAGGGGCTCTCCCTGGAAGAAAAAGGGGTAGTATTAGATAGAGGAGGTCGAGGGGCCTTAGTATAGCGACATGCAGGGGAAGGGGAGTGGAGGAGAGGGTGCTTAGCTCAAAACCATGGAGGAGGTCGAAGTGCTTCTCTCTCCTTCACTCGAGCAGGACTGAGTAAGGGAGGAGGAGAGAGGGCTCTGGGGAGGTGAGTAGAGGGCAGGGGAAGCAAATGGAGGGATAAGGCGTGCTGGGAGGCCCTCTATCCCATTTTGTTGGGCCCGCAACATAGAAAACAAAAAATTCCTACGATGAGAACTACACGCCAAGATCTATCTACTAGGTACAGAGCAACGGGTGGACATACATCCAACAAGAACTTACCCTCAAAGACAACGAGATTTGTTAACGAGTAGGAACTCGTGGTTGATGTAGTCGTACACTTGCCAATCTCAAGATCGTGAGGAAATCCGAGCACCGCAACTCAGCAGCGCATCCGTACTCGCACACACGTTCAAGCCACCGGAAAACCTCCACCTCCTTGCTCCAGTGATCCAGCGGAAGCAGCAACTCCTTCCAGACGAAATGCCACCAGGAACATGTATCTCGCTAATCCGAGACCATGGGGAATAATTCTAGAGGGGAGAGAGATACTTCACAAGGAGGTGTGAGGATGAAGGAGGGAATGGGTGGCCTTTTATAGGAGGAGGGGGTGCCCCCTCTCTCCATGGTCATGCATGGGGGTGACCCCTCACCTCCCCCATTCATGTGGTGGTAACCCCTCCACATTAAAATGCCTCTTCACATTCCCTTTTAAAGTCTCCACTTTAAATGCATTAAATTTCTCCAAATTTAATGCTCTCTCATTTAATAAAAATCTTTTATTAAATTTATTCAGAATTTTTTTAATTACTTTAATTAACAAACATTCACATATAGCCCCTTGCAATATTTCAATATCACATGCAGAAGCACTTTCTGCAATTTCACCCGAAACAATTTCCGGTTTCTATTGAAACAATTCCTACGCTTTGCAATTCTTTCGTCTGAAACATATGTGCTCCAAAATGGTGTCCGGTAACTCTTAAGTGTGCCACCCTACGGTTCGCGAATAATGCAGACATGATCGAGACCCTTCTCCTATCAATAATCAGCAGCGGGACCTGGAGATCCGTACTGACTCCTACACATTCAACGATGACTTCTGTGATCGTGAGAACCTTTAACGCTTGTAACTAAATCCCTTTGTCTCTCGATATATTACATGTCCGAGATTCGATCATCGGTATCTCCATACCTAGTTTGATCTCGTTACCGACATGCACTCTTTTCTCGTTCTCGTGATATAACATTCTAGTGATCACATCACTTGCTTGCAAGCTATCTCAATGTGATATCACCGAGAGGGCCCAGAGTATATCTATCCTTCATCGGGATTGACAAATTCCACTCTTGATCCATGAGCCTCAACATAACACCTTCATAGTACTGAACTCATCTTTATAGTCACCCTGTTATGGTGTGACGTTTGATGTTATCAAGATACTCTTCCGGTGTTAGCAATTAACATGATCTCATGGTCTAAGGATAAAGATTACTTCATATGATGTTATAGCAATATAAACATAATGAATTGATCGTAATGCTATACTTCGGATGAATGTTCATCACATCATTCCACAAATGGTGTGACCTTGTTATTAACAACATCCAATGTCCATGATCAGGAAACCTTGATCATCTTGTTAATCAACAAGCTAGTCTATGAGAGAGGCATAACTTGGAACCCTTTTTGTTTATTAAACACACATGTATTGATGTTTCCTGATCAATACAATTCTAGCATGTAAAATAAACATCTATCATATATAAGGAATATATAATAACAACTTTATTATTGCCTCTCAGGGCATATTTCCTTCAGTCTCCCACTTGCACTGGATACAATAATCTAGTTCACATAGTGATAAATCTAACACCCATGGAGTTCTGGTGTTGATCATGTTTTGCCCTAGGGAGAACTTTAGTCAATGGATCTGCTACATTTAGGTCCGTGTGTACTTTAGAAAACTTTATATCTCCATCCTTGACATGCTCGTGAATGGAGTGAAACCGGCGCTTAATATGCTTGGAATTCTTGTGAGACCTTGGTTCCTTTGAGTTGGATATGGCTCCATTGTTGTCACAATAGATCACCATTGGGTCCAACGCACTGGGAACCACACCTAGTTCCGCAATGAACTCTTTCATCCAAACCGCCTCCTGCGCCGCTTCTGAAGCAGCAACATATTTCGCCTCCGTCGTTGATCCAGCCACCACAGGTTGTTTGGAACTCCTCCAACTAATTGTTGCTGCGTTCAAGAGA
Organism: Avena insularis; assembly: GCA_023614405.1. NCBI lineage: Eukaryota > Viridiplantae > Streptophyta > Magnoliopsida > Poales > Poaceae > Avena > Avena insularis. The sequence goes on from CM042690.1 coordinate 509,847,396, forward strand.
AATACGTATCCGGATTGAGACTTAGAGTCATCCGGATTGGTGTCAAAGCTAGCATCGACATAACACTTAGTGACTAGCCCTTCTTCACCTCCGTATATAAGAAACATATCCTTAGTTCTTCTCAAGTACTTGAGGATGTTCTTTACCTCTATCCAGTGTTCGGAACCTGGATCAGATTGGTACCTACTAGTCAAACTAATAGCATGTGCCACATCCGGTCTTGTACATAGCATGGCATACATAATAGAGCCTATGGCCGAGGCATAGGGGATCTTATCCATCATCTCTCTTTCTTACGCATTGCGGACTTTGAGTCTTACTCAATGTCTTGCCTTGCAACATAGGTAAGAACCCCTTCTTACTTTCATCCATATTAAACTTCTTTAATATCTTATCAAGGTATGTACTCTGCGATAGCCCAATTAGGCGCCTTGGTCTATCTCTATAGATTTTAATGCCTAATATATATGATGCTTCACCAAGGTCTTTCATCGAAAATTTGCTATTTAGATAACTTTTAACACTGTTTAAAAGATCTATATCATTTCCAATCAATAATATGTCATCCACATATAATATCAGAAATGCCACATTTCTCCCACTCACTTTCTTGTAAATACAAGCCTCTCCATAAGTTTGGACCAATCCAAACTCTTTGATCACCTCATCAAAGCGGAGATTCCAACTCCGGGATGCCTGCTTCAGTCCATAGATGGATCGCTGAAGTTTGCATACCTTATTAGCATCCTTAGGATCGACAAAACCCTTAGGTTGTATCATATACAACTCTTCTTCAATATTACCATTGAGGAATGCAGTTTTGACATCCATCTGCCATATTTCATAATAGAAATATGCAGCAATTGCTAACATAATCCTAACCGACTTAAGCATCGCTACGGGAGAGAATGTCTCATCGTAGTCAACTCCTTGAATTTGTCGAAACCCCTTTGCGACAAGTGGAGCCTTATAGATGGTCACATTACCATCGGCATCAGTTTTTATTTTGAAAATCCATTTACTCTCAACGGCCTTACGATCGTGAGGTAAGTCCACCAAGTTCCAAACTTGGTTCTTGTACATGGATTCCATCTCGGATTTCATGGCTTCCAGCCATTTGTTGGAATCCGGGCTCATCATCGCTTCTTCATACATCACATGGTCATCCATTTCATCAACCATGAAATTCACAACAGGATTGCCGTACAGTTCAGGAGCTGCACGTGTCCTGCTTGACCTGCGAGGTTCGGTAGTGTCCTCTTTCGGAGTTTCATGATCATTATCATTAGCTCTCTCCTCATCAGGTGAAGTCAACTCCGAAACAACTTCTGGTGCTGCGCCACTCGCCATTCCATGAAGAGAAGGTTCAATAACCTCTTCGAGTTCTACCTTCCGACTACTCACACCTTTCGCGAGAAACTCCTTCTCAAGAAAGGATCCATTCTTGTCAACAAAAACCTTGCCCTCGGATCTGTGATAGAAGGTATACCCAAATGTTTCCTTAGGGTATCCTATGAAGACACATTTTTCCGCTTTGGGTTCGAGTTTATCTGGTTGAAGTTTCTTCACATAAACATCGCATCCCCAAACTTTAAGAAATGACAGCTTAGGTTTGTTTCCAAACCATAAGTCATACGGTGTCGTTTAAAAGGATTTAGATGGTGCCCGATTTAAAGTGAATGCAGTTGTTTCCAGTGCATAACCCCAAAATGGCAGTGGCAAGTCAGTCAGAGACATCATAGATCGAACCAAATCCAATAAGGTACGATTACGATGTTCCGACACACCATTACGTTGTGGTGTTCCGGTAGGCGTGAGTTGTGAAACTATTCCACACTCTTTCATGTGTGTGCTAAACTCGTAACTTAGATACTCTCCTCCACGGTCAGACCGTAGAAATTTGATCTTTCTATTATGACAATTTTCCACTTCATTCTGAAATTCCTTGAACTTTTCAAAAGTTTCAGACTTGTGTTTCATCAAACAGATATACCCGTATGTACTCAAATCGTCCGTGAAAGTAACAAAATAATGATATCCAACTCGCGCCGACACACTCATTGGTGCACACACATCAGTATGTATGATTTCCAATAGATCTATCGCCCGTTCCATTGAACCGGAAAACGGCGTTCTAGTCATCTTGCCCATAAGGCATGGCTCACATGTATCAAATGATTCAAAATCAAGTGATTCCAAAAGTCCATCGGAATGGAGTTTCTTCATGCGTTTAACGCCAATATGACCTAGATGGCAGTGCCACATATATGTAGACATATCATCATCAAGTTTAATCTTTTTAGCATTAACATTATGAATGTGTGTAATATTACTATCGAGATCTATCAGAAATAAACCATTCAACATAGGTGCATGACCATAAAAGATATCATTCTTATAAATCGAACACCCATTGTTTTCATATTTAAAGGAATGACCACTTTGCATCAAACACGATCCAGATACAATGTTCATGCTCAGTGCAAGCACTAAATAACAATTATTTAGGTTTATAACTAATCTCGATGGCAAATGGATAGGTAGCGTCCCAATGGGGATCACATCAACTTTTGATCCATTGCCGACCCGCATCCTGACCTCATCCCTTGCTAGTTGTCGCTTGTTCCGTAGCCCCTGAACCGAGTTACATATATTAGCAACCGATCCCGTATCAAATACCCAGGTGCTACTGCGAGTACTAGTCAAGTACACATCAATAACATGTATATCACATATACCTTTGTTTGCCTTGCCGGACTTCTTGTCCGCCAAATACTTGGGCGATTCTGCCCAATGGCCATCCCTTACAATAGTAGCACTTTCGATTATCGGACTTAGGACCAACTCAGGGTTTCTTTTCAGGCGTGACAACAGACTTACCACCCTTCTTTCCCTTGTGCTTGCCTTTCTTGTCTTTCTTGAAACCGGTGGTCCTATTGGTCATCAACACTTGATGTTCTTTCCTAATCTCCACTTCTGCAGTCTTAAGCATTGACAAAAGCTCGAGAAGAGACTTCTTCATGCCCTGCATATTATAGTTCATCACGAAGCTCTTTTAGCTAGGTGGCAGAGATTGGAGAACACGATGTATGCCTAAGTCAATGGGAATCGTTATTCCCAAGGACACAAGCTTAATGGCGTACCCAGACATTTTGAGTACGTGCTCACTAACGGAGCTATTTTCCTCCATCATGCAGCTAAAGAACTTGTTTGTAGCATTATAACTCTCTACGGTAGCATGGGTATTGAAAATCATTTTCAATTCTCCCATGGTATCAAAGGCATTGCCATTTTCGAAACGCTTTCGAAGTTCTGGCTCTAGCACATACAGTATGCCGCAATGAACTAAGTTGTGGTCCTCCTGACGAGTCACACAGACATTCTTTTCCTCGTCAGGGGCATCAGGAGCTGGTGGGGGGCCTAGCGGCGCATCTAGCAAATATTTCTTTTGTGCAGTAGTGAGGATAATCCTCAAATTCATAGCCCAGTTGGTGAAGTTTCTACCATTCGCAGCAAGTTTCTCTTTCTCCATGAACACATTAAAATTAAAAGCAGGTGGTGCCATCTACAACAGAATTTGTAAAGTTTATTTAGACTAAGTTTATGATAGATTGAGTTCAAATAATCCAAATTACTAATGAACTCCCACTCAAAAACAACATCCCTCGTGTCCTTTTGGTGATTACATGAACCAAATCCACTACACCAAGTCCGATCATCACGTGAGTTGATGTAGCTTCAAAGGCGAGCATCTATATGGGCATCATATCAACTACATGACTCATGCTTAACCTTTTGGTCCATGTTCCGAGGCTATGTCTGTACATGCTAGGCTCGCCAAGTAAGAACCTTAGTATTCGCGTGTGTAAAACTGTCTTACACCCGTTCTTATGAAAGCGTAGATTCGAGTACACCCGATCATCACGTGATGTCTCAAAACACGATCCATAGAATGGTGCATACTTAAGGAAGAACACATTTTTATCTTGATATCTAAATGAGGGATCATCTTATAATGCTACCAAAAGCGCCAAACTAGCAGTATAAGATGCAAACATCTAATGTGTAAAGTGAGATGATATGGTCCATGCATTTGATCTCTATCACTTGCATCGTGGTATGATCTCTATCATTCCTTTGTGTGTACGGCCAAGGTCTATGGAACTTACACGTTGAGTGTGTTGTAAGAGTATCTATCATACATCTACTTACAACAATACCATATCAATACACTAGCCCAGCAACGATCTAAACTAGGCGCCTCTAATTTATCAATTGCAAGTTATTAGCAACTCGTTGTAAATCAGATATTGACTATAGTAGGAGAGACAGACACCTGCCAACCACTTATGCAAAACAAGTTGCATGTCAGTCGTCGAACCGGTCTCATGTACGATGACATGTAAGGTTGGTCCAGGCCGCTTCATCCCACTATGCCACCAATATCCAAAATACATAGAAGATGCAATAACGTGATCATCACCGCCAACATATAAACATATGTGTACTACCCATGCAAAGCACCTACGCATAGATCAGGCTCTGATACGAGTGTTGGGTCCATAGCATAGAAAACAAAAAAATTCCTACGATGAGAACTACACGCCAAGATCTATCTACTAGGTACAGAGCAACGGGTGTACATACATTCAACGAGAACTTACCCTCGTAGACAACGAGTTTTGTTAAGGAGTAGGAACTCGTGGTTGATGTAGTCGTACACTTGCCGATCTCAAGATCGTGAGGAAGTCCGAGCACCGCAACTCAACAGTGCATCCATACTCGCACACACGTTCAAGCCACCGGACAACCTTCACCTCCTCGCTCCAGCGATCCAGCTGAAGTAGCAACTCCTTCCAGATGAAATGCCACTAGGAACATGTATCTCGCTAATCCGAGACCATGCGGGAATAATTCTAGAGGGGGAGAGAGATCCTTCACAAGGAGGTGTGAGGATGAAGGAGGGAATGGGTGGCCTTTTATAGGAGGAGGGGATGCCCCCTCTCTCCATGGCCGGCGCATGGGGGGTGACCCCTCACCTCCCCCATTCATGTGGTGGTAACCCCTCCACATTAAAATGCCTCTTCACATTCCCTTTTAAAGTCTCCACTTTAAATGCATTAAATTTCTCAAAATTTAATGCTCTCTCATTTAATAAAACTCTTTTATTAAATTTATTCAGAATTTTGTTAATTACTTTAATTAACAAACATTCACATATAGCCCCTTGCAATATTTCAATATCACATGCAGAAGCACTTTCTGCAATTTCACCCGAAACAATTTCCGGTTTCTATTGAAACAATTCATGCGTTTTGCAATTCTTTCGTCTGAAACATATGTGCTCCAAAATGGTGTCCGGTAACTCTTAAGTGTGCCACCCTACGGTTCGCGAATAATGAAGACATGATCGAGACCCTTCTCCGATCAATAATCAGCAGCGGGACCTGGAGATCCGTACTGACTCCTACACATTCAACGATGACTTCTGTGATCGTGGGAACCTTTAACTCTTGTAACTAAATCCCTTTGTCTCTCGATATATTACATGTCCGAGATTCGATCATCGGTATCTCCATACCTAGTTTGATCTCGTTACCGACATGCACTCTTTTCTCGTTCCCGTGATATAACATTCTAGTGAGCACATCACTTGCTTGTAGGCTATCTTAATGTGATATCACCGAGAGGGACCAGAGTATATCTATCCGTCATCGGGATTGAAAAATTCCACTCTTGATCCATGAGCCTCAACATAACACCTTCGTAGTACTGAACCCATCTTTATGGTCACCCTGTTACGGTGTGACATTTGATGTTATCAAGATACTCTTCTGATGTTAGCAATTAACATGATCTCATGGTCTAAGGATAAAGATTACTTCGTATGATGTTATAGCAATATAAACATAATGACTTGATCGTAATGCTATACTTTGGATGAATGTTCATCACATCATTCCACCAATGATGTGACCTTGTTATTAAAAACATCCAATGTCCATGATCAGGAAACCTTGATCTTCTTGTTAATCAACAAGCTAGTCTATAAGAGAGGCATAACTAGGAACCCTTTTTGTTTATTAAACACACATGTATTGATGTTTCCTGATTAATACAATTCTAGCATGTAAAATAAACATCTATCATATATAAGGAATATATAATAACAACTTTATATTGCCTCTCAGGGCATATTTCCTTAACATTTATACCGAGGTGAGAGCTTAGGAAGGGGAAATGTCCATATTGGACATGGAGGAGGGTAGAGTTGGCTGGTGATTGTTCTAAAGGAGAGGGGTAAGGGGGGTATCTGGTCATGCTGGGAGGGGTAGCTGGCCTGATGCAGCAACATTGCCCACCAATTGCAATTACCACACTCTCTCACCCTCAAATTAGCTCCAAGCACTAAAGACAAGGGAAAAGGTTTGCTACAGTAATTGCTATAGTGACCATGACCAGAGATGAGTGCTGGGCGCTATACAAGCTTGGTGGAGAAGATTTGATGGGGTTTAATGGGGTATTTGTACACGACTTTGATGGTTGTGCTAATTTGATCACAAGAATGCTTGTGAGGGAGTTCCTTTATTTATGTTGGAAAGAGTGTGAGAGATGGTACTGGTAGATGGGTGAGGTGAAGATACCTCTCTAGGGATTATTTGATATTGTTCTAAAGATTTAAAGTCTACTTAAATCTATTTACTCAAAAACTGCAGAAATGAAGTATTGGAGCTCATTTGATATTTTTACATTGGACTTTGTTGGATTTTGATGTGAGTTGATCCCAAATGTGAATACACACTTAGTGGAATTTTCCCAAGATTTATTGGGGCTTAGAAGTATTTAAAACAATTATTATTCCAATTCAGCCATTTAAGAAAATGGGCAAAAAGAAATAATAAAGCTCTTCAAAAATATTTATTTCTGAAGTGGGAAGATGGGGTATGATATTTGGACCTCAATCGAGTCAAAATTTGGGGAAGTTTTTTGGCAAAAACCAAACTTTCCTTTGTGAGAGGAGTTTTGGATATTTTGCCTATTAAGGGAATTAAATAGTGTTGGTCCATAATAAGTATGGATAATTGTTGATAAATCTTTGATGATCAAGGTAGAGGATGTAGACAAGGTGTAACAAGCATTTTCAACCTTGGGATTTGGAAATCCAACTTGAATTAGGTGGAAAACAAGGAGTTGGGGATCTAGGGTAATGTTATTTTTATACCACCAAAACCTTGTTGGATCTTGGAGATCAGATCTCCCCTTGGGGCATGGGATCGACCAAGTGATGTAGATTGCAATGGTGTAGGGATTTGAGCTTGATCCTGCTTGGGCTCACCAAGAGAAGCTTTCAAACTTTGAATAAAATAAGCATGCCAAAGCAGATTATCAACTAGCCTTCAAAACCTTGTGGCTTTAAGAAGCACAAAGATCGAATTGGAACAAGTGAAGTAGATATTGATAGACCTATATGAGTATATCACAACCATGCAAAGAGTTGGTACATAGATGGTTGGATGGTGGTGTGAGCTTCTATCAAAGTAGGCATGTTGACTAGATTTGCAGGAATAGTTATTTTCTTGCTGAAAAACCATCAAGAACAAGTGGTTGGAAGAAGATATAACCAAGGGAAAAAGTGGTCCTTGGTAGTCCTTAGGATGGTTAACAATATGGTTCAAATGCATTTTCAAAAATGCACAAGGGTTGAGAAATGGAGGCATTCAAAAAGGTGATGTTGGAAATAGGTTTCCAGACTTAGCCAAATTTGGCAGATTTAGGGTTTTAGATTAGAATAAAAGGGAGGAAGTTTTTGATTGATTTCAAGGTACCAAAACATCATCAAGTGGGTGATGTTGAAGGGTAGATTGAGTATCAAGGATCCATGCTTGATATTGGTCTCATTGACTTGGAAACTTCTAGAAGGGATATCTTTAGAATTGATCTGGTTAAGGGTTTTAGATGATCACCTGGTGGCTAGAGATCAGATCTAGGTTGGTATTCTTCCTTAGGGTGTGATGATTTGCAAACTTCTTGATCCTAGTGATGAGATCCTAGAGTAGCTCATACTATCTCCTAAGCAGACAAATCAAGCAGCAGATCAAGGCAATTCATCAGACAGTAGATCAAGGCAACTCATCTTAGAAACTAAGCAAACCTACTACTAGGGTTACCATCAAGTATGACTTGAGGTAAAGTTAGGCAATTTGAAAAGGGTTGGAGTTTGAAAAAGATGAGAGTCTTTGGTATCTCTACCAAGAGTAGAATTCAAATGCTTCATAAAAAGGTTTTGTTAAATCTAGAGGTAAGAATAGTAGAAGGTTCTGTCTTGAAAACATAAGGAGATTATGTTATATAGCTCTCCATAGTTTGATCAATAGAAGCTACTAACATAGTTGATTTGCAAAGGCTTCTTGGCTCAGGTTTTGAAATGCCAAAACATTTGAGAATATCGAAATTAAGCCAAGACTGTTTTGGGAAGTAACTTTTGTCAACTGGTGTTAAGGTAAGTAGTATATCATGTAATACACATTCATATGCATAAGCATATCCAAACAACAAGCAAACACTTCAGCATTAAACAGGAAATTTTTTTTTGGTTCCCCCTGATTTTTACATTCTGGACAACTAATCAAGGTTGCAGAAATTGGGATGTTACATTCTTGTAGTAAACAATGTCATAAGTGTAAGTTTCCAACTATTAGGAAAGAACATTTTCAATTTTCCAAGTGATGACGAGATTATTCTCTACTGTAAAGAAAGTTCGAAGAATATGGATCTGAATACCAGAAGCCAAGTTTATAGACATATATAATGGACCAACATGTTGTACCAATGATTCCCATGTCTTATGATTTTCAAAATTCATAGCTAACTCCGCCCACTTGAATGGCTTTATGCCGATTTATCGAAATTAGGTCAAATTTGAAACTACAAACAAAATCGTAGGTTTTGCTCTGAAAGTTTTACGAAAATCTTTTGGAGGTATCCATTGGGGGTCACAATTAATATATGAGAAACCACAGAGAGTTTTGAGGACAGGTTCAACTTCTTGCTAAGATTTTGCATCTTTATAGTTTAACCAAATTAGGTCAAACTTGAGCTACATTGCAAGTAAGTGCAATAGATTACTCTTGAATTAAATGCCTTTTCGGAGGTAGATAGGTGCATTTTCTTGTAGTAAACAATGTCGTCAGTGTGAGTTTCCAACTATCTCAGGAAAGAACATTCTCAATTTTCCAAGTTATGATGAGAGATTGTTTTTTCCCGTAAAGAAAGTCTAAAGAATATGGATTTGATTACCACAAGCCAAGTTTTCAGACATATATAGTGGACCAACATGTTGTACGTACAATTTACCATGTTTTATGAGTTCTAAAATTTCCTAGCTAACTTCACCCACTTGAATGACTTTATGCCAATTTATCAAAATTAGGTAAAATTTGAACTACTATAGGTAAACTATAGGTTGCTTTGAAAGTTTACAAAAAAGCTCTTGGAGGTACCCATCGAGGGGTCAATTAATATATTAGAAACCTCCAAGAGTTTTGATGACAGGTTCAGCTTCTTTCTAAGATTTTGCATCTCGATAGTTTAATGAAATTAGGTCAAACTTGAGCTACAAGGAAGCACGATAGATTGTTCTTGAATTAAATTTCATTTCAAAGGTTGATGGGTTCATATTTTGGTAGTAAGAAGTGTCATTGGTGTGAGTGTCCAACTACCAGGAAAGAACATTCTCAATCGTCTCAATGATGATCAGATTGTTCTTTTCTGTAACGCAAGTGCGAAGAATATTGGATTTGAATGCCACAACCCAAGTTTTTCAAGCTTGTGGATCAATAGAATGCCACAACCCAAGAATATTGGATTTGAATGCCACAACCCAAGAATATAGTGGATCAATAGAATGGCATACTTGCGGTTCCTATGTTTTAAGAATTTTCAAGCTTCCCAGCTATATAAATCAGCCCACTTGAATGACTTTATGTTGATGTATCGAAATAAGGTCAAATTTGAACTACAAGTAATAAATTGTAGGTTGATTTGAAAGTTTTATCAAAAAAGTTTTGTAGGTACCCATCAAGTGGTCAGTTAATATATCAGAAACCACAGAGAGTTTTGGTGACTGGTTCGACTTCTAGCTAAGATTTGAATCTTGAAAACTTTGAACCCCTTTTGAAAACGATCACATGAGAAATAAGGAGAGAGGAGAAATGATTTTTCTATTTTCTATGGGCAACCCACAAGCTTGAGGTGCACCTTAGGCTTAAAGATAAGTTTATTTTCCCCCAAAATGTATAAGGTGAACCTTAATTTGCGTATGCCACATAGGTCTTAAGGTGTGCCTTTTTACATATTGCGGATGACCTTAGGGCATGACCTATGTATGTGAAAAAACTTGTCGATAAGATGCCTCCCCAATACCACACCATGATAAGCTAATTGATTGCACCACTTCACAATCTATGTAGATAAACTTGTCCATAAGCTAGGACCCACATGTAACAGCTAACAAAATACATTCTTGTGAATGAAATTAGTTTAATATTGCTATGTGTACTTGACATTATTAGTTAGTGCTTGTGTAATACCCATAAGATTATGGGTCACCCTTTATATTTTTGGCATGTGTGGACAACCTCCACTATGTATATAGATTTTTCTTAAGGTGTACTTTTTTGCTTATAGTGTAGTTTGTTGCACATAGTGGGAAATGCAAATAGTACAATGTAGTATATTTCTTTTCTTAGACATATGCTCACCTCTATCCACACATTGTACATGCTGAGAGAATAAAATAGAGGCAGGGGAAGAGGGCAGCAACGAAGAGGAGTTGAAGGCTGTTCGATTTCAGAGCAAAGTTATGATGGTTTCCTGACACGAGGTACTCCTGCGGCCTTACAGTGTACACTCTAGTAGTAGTAAATTTTAGGACCTATTTGTGCAAAACAAATTTTTTGTTTTCTCTCTCCTTTGATGTCTGTCACCATCCATCCTCCATCTCTCCTCCCCTTTCCCCTCGTGCACCGACCCGACTGATCTCTCCCTCATCCACAACGTGGCATTGCGCACGTGTGCCTCGGTACGACGGATTTGTGTCTCTGGCGTGTTCAGTAGCCGAGTTGGTGTGCAGTAGGAGTATTACATAGGAAGAAAACCACTTTGCTCCTTGGCGGCAAAAAAATCAAACTTTTCTGGTTTTTGAAATTTTCACTTGCTTCCCAAACATCGGGAGGGAAGGTCATCCAAAAGATCGGCCATTCACAGTACTTCATATCTTATCTTTATCTTTATCTTTTCTTTCTCTTACAATACCATACCACTATATGGTGTACGAATAACTTTGAACATTGACCGTTGGATCAAGACTAGAAAATCCAAACATTGCTATCTGTTGGATCTTCTTTTCCATTCTTAGCATCTAGAAAGATTCTATTGATATAGTCTTTAGCACGATGAACGCTAGTATATGCACAAACCTCAAAACACACTTCATTGCTAAGTTTCAGGGTCCTCGTACTAAATCCATGGAATTAATTTGATGTAATTTTCATTTTTATGAGGTCCTTGATGTATCTTGTAATTCCACCGACCGTGTTAACTCAAGCACCTCTCTCGTACGGGACCTACCACAATTAAAAGAAAATGCAACTGCCCCAATTATCACAAATTGGGTCACAATTTCTTATACATAATACCCAAGTTTTTAATACTAGGATTCTTCAAGCTTCCTAGTTAACTTCACACACTTTAGTGTCTTCTTGTCGATTTAAAAAAATTATGTCAAACTTGAGCTACAAGTAAGCTCGATAGATTGCTCTTGATGAATGAAATGACTTTTAGGAGGTAGATGGGTGCATCTTCTTGTACTAAACAATGTCGTCAGTGTGAGTTTCCAACTATCATGAAAGAAAATTTTCAGTTTTCTAAGTGATGACGAGATTGTTCCTTTCCATAAACAAAGTCCGAAGAATATGGATCTCAATGCCATAAGCTAAGATTCTAGACATATTAAGTATGGACCAGCAAGTTTCACTTATGATTCCCATGATTTATGAGTTTTCAAATTGCCTAGCAAATTAACTCTACCCACTTGAATGACTTTATGCTGATTTATCGAAATTTGGTCAAATTTGAACTAAAACTAAATTGTAGGTTGCTTTGAAAGTTTTATGAAAAAGATTTTGGAGGTACCTATCGAGGGGTTAACTAATATATCATAAACCACCGAGAGTTTTGACAACAGGTTTAACCTTTTGCTAAGATTTTTCCTTTAACACAATGCAACCATGCATAGAGCTCAAAACACACTTCTTTAACCATTCTACAATCTTTTATGCTTAAAATATCCCAACTTACATTTTGAATATAACTGCCATTGTTTTATTTATTTTCTTATCTTGTGACGAGACTATATTTTTATAAATAGTCATTTTTGTTTTGCATATGGAGGTAAACAATGAGGTACTTAATTAGAAGAGACATATTTCGAATGATATGTCACACTCTCATTATACGAGTTCTCTCGTGGAATGCACGTGTAACTTACTAGTATGTCTAAGAATGCTACCACCCCAATTTCACACAAAGTGGACCATGTTTTATGGAGAATCCCCGAGTTTTTTAAATTTCCAATAGCTAGGATACATGGGACATGATCTTAATTAAAGGTATGGACGGGAGTTTCTCGAAATAGTGGTGTGAATTATTTTGCAGGGAATAGGGGTGCCAAGTAGAATAAAAATGGAAATTACCACCATCATATGGTACAATAAAGGGTCTCCCCTTCGATCGAACAAAATCGGCCAACCCTCTCTATATCTCTCTCACATCCTTTTTTGAACAGAATATGCCTTGAGAGGCCTAGAAGCTATATTAAAAATTCGGTGGGTACAAGTGTACAGGGAGACCCATAACATTCCTTGTCCAGAAAAATGAAAAAATTGAGGATAAGGCCTCTCACCTTACATAAAGGACCCTAGCACGACAAATCAACTGTGTCTGCAGCCTTGTTTGTTCTTCAGCTCCACAACGGTAGCTGCTAGTTGTAGCTCGGGCTTTCAGGTTAATTCCGTATGACGTCTATTTGTTAGGTGGGTTTGTGTTTATGTGATAAAATTATCATGTCATTAACCACTTGTTTCTAAACCTTTATTGCAAAAAAAATTAATAAATCCTTCCACCCTTATTTGCTAAAAAAGGCTTGTATTGTGGAACAAAGAGAGTATATTTGAAGTTGTTGTTACTATTGTGTGCATGTCCGTTTGTGCGTGTGGGTTTGTTATGATAGTTTGCATCAATATTTTTTTTGCCTCATTTTTGTGTGGAAATTTGCCTCATCTTTGCATATGATTTGTGTTACTACTAATTAATTAGCCCTTGGCAATGGCTGCTCGGTATAAAGAGAAAAGTACCTGGTGAAAACCAACTTTCAGTAGAAACTAGTGAAAATCACTTAAAATGATGTTTATATTTTCTAAAAAAAATCAAAAAAATATGTTTTGTATTTGGGTGATAGAGTTCTATAGACATGTAAAATTTTAATTTCAAACTCAAAATTATTTAGGAGCTTTGAAAATGCCAAATTGAGCAATTAGTAGTAGAATGCAGTAAAGTCTACTATTCATTGTTGAATTGTCTTTTATATGACTATGAAATGAAAATAGTTCGAACTTGCAAATTTTCATGATTGTATAACACCATCCTCCCAACATGATGTAATTTATCTCATAATTTTTTGAAACTCCTAAGTATGATATCATTCTTTTTCGAGATTCCTGAACATTGGGAGTATGGCCATGGATGATTAGTTAAGGTGTTGGATTGAGGGAGTATGTTCTTGGATTCCTGAATAGAGAGGGAGTACATGAATCATGACCAAATTCAAAACCAAAATAAAGCGATAAAATCTCCCGCCTATCCGGACATACTTCGTGCCCCAAAATTTTAGATACTTCGAAATTCCCATTCGACCCCTAGTGAATTTGGTGGGTGGAGGGCTTCACTCTTAATTTTCCTAGTATAGTACTACTAGTACCTCTAAACCCTACCCCCCTCTCTCCTCCAGGAATATGTCACCGGCCAAAACATCCCCACTTCACTTTAGACAGCGTACCTGCCACACCTGATATGCTCAATGAACCCTCTTGTCCGGCGCGCTGAACACATCATTGCCCACCCCGGATCTGCTCCACGAACACCATGGTCTAGCGCTCTGCTCGTATCCTCGCCCGCCCAAGATCCGCTTCCCTGTCGTCGACACCAACTATGATCACACCTTCCACGACATCGAAGTGACCCGTGAGGAGGCGGAGGAGGCCTAGATGCCGCCTCGATCGAGGTAACTAGATCTCCCTGCGTGATTTGTTTTGTTGGCAATGTATTGTATTCATGCTAAATTTCCTAACTAACAAGTTCTTTACTTGATATACTTACGATGTACTAAATTAACCCATTGTGGTTAGGCTTAAACTCCACGCATTGAACTGTTTTTATGTATATTTTGTTGTGAATTTTTAGTCACCTAACACATTGGTTTACATTCTCTGTTGTACCTGTCCACATCAGATATGATTATATAATATCTCTCTCATGCTATTGTCCTGCTACCCTATACTACATGTTTACATACGTCATACTATTTGACCATTATGTACTGTTGATTTGATCCCTCTTAACATGTGGCTCTAACCAGTTGTTGTTATTATGATAGGAGAAGCTTCAGTTTGCACACAAGATGATAGAATGAATGGATCCTTTAATCTTGTAAGACCCCATCACTTTTGTTTCCCTTTATGCCAACGTATATCATGTTGGAACCTATTTGTATTTATAGTTGGCCTTGCCTTTATGCAGAGGAGTAACAATGGAGTACATAGTTCGTCCGTCCACAGGAGCCGCTGTAGAACTCGTGTAACACCTCCCGTAAGCCCCCCACCCGAAGTTTGGCAGCCAAAGTTTCGTCCTTGCAACATTTTTTGCTTAAATTTACCATTTGGTCTGTCTTGTTTTCAATTTTTTGCCAAAAATTGGTGTCAAATATTTTATCCCCACTATTGTATGCTTTTGTTCCATGTGCTTCGTTCAACTTCCTAGATATGTAGAGGCTGGGTGTATTCCATCTGAGTTGGCTAATAATAAGATTAAGGCCACACTAGCGATTAGATCCTGTATAATACACATGTATCATAAGGAACTCTGTGCACTTCATCTCACTCTTGTAACTACAGTGTATCATAGTTACATGAACTGGCTATTTTAATACAAGGCACATGATGGTTCAGTCTGTTGTTCTTAGGCCGCCGAACCGTTGAAATTATCTGGATGCTCATGAATAACCCAATGTATGATTGCTTGTTTCATTGTTTGTCTGAAATGATCTATCTAGTATATTTGAGGAACGCAATTTTTGTGTTCTTGT
Source organism: Avena insularis (assembly GCA_023614405.1). Lineage (NCBI taxonomy): Eukaryota > Viridiplantae > Streptophyta > Magnoliopsida > Poales > Poaceae > Avena > Avena insularis. Next base: position 509,862,814 of record CM042690.1, read on the forward strand.
TGACTGAGGTACTCTTTTTTTATCTATGATTAAATCAGTGGAAGATTCTGTTGTGCAGTGCCTGGCTAGTTTATATATGAGAAACATAATGGCTTAGTTTTCATATTAGTTTTATTCATGTTCTGCACATTCTAGTTTTATCAATATGCATTAGGTACTTTGGTTGATTGCTCGCATTGTTATTCGAAATGAACTTATAGTTTGTTTCCCAAGTCTGCGGTTTAATTAACTTGTTTTGTCTTGGTCATAGCCATGTTCAAGTAGAGCAGTCATTTCACGGAGCAGCACATGCTCGCATTGCTCCATGGCACCAACTGCTCCAGTTATTCAAGAAAATAAAGATGTATGAGCCACCACTATTAATTGCTTCCTTCCTTATATATAACTATATTGACACATTTAAGATTTATGGTGGTGTAATTGCATGGTAATGTTGTTATAACTTGTTTTGTGTTTGTTTCAGACTAAAAATAACCATCTAAATGCCAAACAAAGACCCGCTTCTCAAGTTTAGATTTTTTTTCACATAGCAGTAGTGACAATACCTATTGCTCATGGCACACCGCTTAGACTGTTCCTCTTATTCCAACCGAAAGATTATTTGAGGATGCCCTCCAAGATGCACTTGATATTATTGAGCAATAAGCCAACAAAACAGATTCAATAATCACCATAGCACGCAAAGACTTATATGAATTAAAAATAGACATTCTTTGACGCAGAACATACTTAATAATCTCATCTGCAGCTCTCATGGGAAGCCAGTTGTTACATATCTCGCGATGCAAGATCGATAGAGACCTTTTCTGTAACACCAGTTATGGTGTTTTTTTAGTTGTCTAGACTCTGATGCAACTTTTGTGCTTCATTCTATTACTGTCAAGTTTATTGAGGATTGTAATAATCTAATATAATTCACAGTTGTAAGTTGTTTGAGGATTGTTACAAACCGAGCATCTATCAGAATTACTACACGTACATGAGAAAATAGTGAAAATTGTAAGAGCTACAACACACGATATTCTTGAAATAGGGAGAACATCCATTGTATTACACGGGCACCATAAAACTTGCATAATTCATAGACGTTCACTCAACAAAGTGAACAGACAAAGAGATGACCTGAAGAGAATGCATCAGGAACAGGCCCACATGATCCATCAATCTGACAGATAGCCATTGTAGTAATCGTAGTGGGTGGTACCATCATCGCCATAAGGTGGCACCATTTGCAGCTTAGAAAGCTCGACGATTCTACAATACTCCACCAGCAATTGATCGAGTTCGAAAGGACGGTCATTGATCCATTTCCTCCTACTCCATACCCATATACAACCCTTGGATCCTCTTCCCACGCAAGAGACTCAAAGTTGTAAGATCTAATCTCTGATAGGTCTGCATAGTATATGCTGTCGGCCTGCACCATGGATACCCTGGCGCTGTCGACGTAGACGCACTAATTGTTAGCAACAAAGAGAGCATGACTTCCGATGCCTCTGACTATATGAAGGACATGGTTCTGGGTATCATCATGGTAAACAACTAGCATGCCGCCGTATACCGTTCCAATCAGAATGAACAGCAACTCAGTGTTTGACGAGGTAAAAATGATTCTCTAGGAACTTGAAGCTTGGGACAGGGCCTGCAACAGTGGGATGCATCTCCAGTGTTTGTGGGGAGTGATGTAGCTGGACATCTCCATAAGCAGCACCACACTTACTTGAGAGGACAGACTCGTATCTGTCTGTGACGAAAACATGACCACCGTAAGAACTCATGCTCCAGATGTGGGGCCCCTGGATTAATCCTCCGAGAATCCCTGTTATGCCTACAACCACAATCCCCGGATCAGTTAGTTGTGGCACATAACCGACAAGTATCATTAGAACATCTGATAATATACCGAATTACAAGACTTACATCAATGCCGTTATGGCTACATCAATAATCATCAGCGGAACTTCAACAAGCGCAGAGCCCGGGCCATGCCTTAACCTACAGGCAACTGACTGGGAGAACGTCCTAGCTCGCATAGTCGCCAACATCATCTTCTTCTTGATATCTGACCAAGTTAATAGCTAGGGACAATGCCAGTTAGTACTTTGAATGTACTCGCAAACCACCTTAAGATAATAATAATAATAATAATAAGAAGAAGAAGGTATGCAATATGGCTGTGGTAGTAGGAGGGCTTCAAGAGAGGTTCTTTTCTCACATAGTTTCTCTTGTAGATATAGCATCTACATATCTTTGTTAAAAACTTTTGGAAACCACTTTGGAAACCGTTTTGAAAAGTTTTGGAAAACCTTAGGACTGGGTCACCCATTTGTTTCTCCTTCACGGTCATCCCATGACCAAACTCCTTCCATCCCTTTCTGACCATCCCATGGTCAAAACAGGGATCCTTTCCGACCCTCCCATGGTCAAAACATTTCTAAAGCCATTTCTTTTCCAAAATCCTTTTTGAAAACAAAACCAACACCGCTCTACAGAAGTTTGTCCAACCCGTCCTTAACTGCGGACATGGCTATTCGAATAGATTTACACTCTACACAGGTTGTACACTTTACCCACACCATCCGGGTACACTACCTTGATCTTCACCGATCGTGGGTCGAGTAACCGATCAAGACTCTCCGGATGCCCACTCCAATATAAGTGCCTACCCTATGAGTGTTAATCCCCTCAAAACCGGGACGTCGGGTACCGAGGGCCAACCAGAGCGCTTTTTCCACTGCTCGAGTGTGCGCTTTCAATGAGGGGATCATAGTAACGCGTAGAGGCCAGTAGACCCTTCGTTCCATCTCCAGGTCGATGTCCCACATGGACCTTTATCGGAGAAGGCCCACCCCCCAGGGATCCCCGATCCCCTGTAGTAGTTACTAGGGAGCTTATACCAGAATAAACAACCATCAAATCCAACCCTGTCCCATACTAGAGTAATGTGGTTGCACAGGGTTAAGTTGTTATAGCTAAACTTTAAAGAACCGGGTGCGATTTCATAAAACTTTTTCCTCCGTCTTTTCTTCAGCATTTTATAAAAAAAAATCTTTTTCTTTCTCAGCATCTCTTGGGAGGTCCCACCTCACCAAGGTTTTATCATAAAACATTTCGTAAAAACTTTTCCGGGGTCTTCCCATCCGATAGTTTTGCTTCGGCTAAATCGGGGTCTCCACAGGGGTATGCTGTAATACACCATCTATTCTGCTAGGGACAAGTAGGTGTCACCAAGGGGGTTGTACTTAATAGTACAAAAGTGTAATGGTTCGGAGGAGCCAAACCACTACCATAAATACATGAACATATAATAAGAAAATGTAGTTTCACAAATAGTAGACAAAACATGCATAAGTACAATAGTAGGACAAGGCTTATGAGCAAGAAGGTGTCCTGCCTGATAATGAGCAATATGGTAATATGTCCCTAGACTTCTTCTTTAAATAAACCAAGAATACCAATACCCATAATAATAAGATCTCTTCTTCCCGGCGTCAATACAAGCGCAACTATCGTCGTCATCGAGTATACATGCAAACAAGCAAGACCACAATCAACATAAAGCAATACAAGCATAAATACCTACAGCAAGCAATGAACAATACAAGTTTATGAATCAGTAGGTCTTAGGAAGAATTGATTTAATAGGATTGGCCTTGTCTTGGAAACATGGAAGAAAATCCCTTAGGATTTATAGTCTAGAAACTACCTAAGAGATGGGTTTTGGACCAAGGACCTATTCTGTATAATACCATGGTGTAAAAATGATACCAACAGATAGGTGTTGGTAAAATGAAACCAACAAAAGTGTTTTCACTAATTTATCACTTACCAAAGATTTAAAGTGATTTTTATAGTGAATCAGACTATAGTTTTAGGAAATATTTCACCAGAAAAGTTCTGGAGCTCCAAAAATTATTTCCTTGGGTGGTTAGGTAAGGCTTGATGTACTTGTTCACTAAGAGTTGGAATTACTCCAAAATAATTAACAGAATGCTCTCAGGAAATTCCCAAAGGCAGTTCTCTGGGGTTTTTGTCTTTTTCACCAAATTAAATATACATTAGCTTTTGATTTGATTCCAAGGACACATGGTAGGTAGTGAGGATACCTTTCTGCAGAAATTGGAATCAACAGTTTTGGAATAGCAGAATTTCTGTAGTCAATTTAGAGGTGAATAAACCATGTACAGAATAGTTTAATTCACAGAAAAATACCCACGGCTCAATAAATTATGATCTCCTAGGGTTTGCTAAATTTGGATGTATCTCAACCAGGATAATTGGAAATGGTTCAATTGGACCCATGGTTTGATGTAGGGAATTTTCTAAAGTCATAAAGAAATTGTTTTTGTTATTTTTACTCAAGCTCACCTACTGTTCACCTTGGCATGAGACCAAGGTCCAGATATGGGTACATTCAAAATCTACCAGTGGAACTTGATTTCATTCCATTTGGAGATGTGAAGCTCACAGAGGAATTTGATTACTAGGATAGACACATTTTGGTGGAAATAATGCCCATAAATAATGAAAATTATTTTTGGCAAATGAGCAGTTCTGTAAGTTGTAAAACACACTAAGGTTGTTGTTAAAATTTGTGATCTGGGCAAAAGGGGTAATTTCCCATTTTATATTGAATTAAACAAAACAGTCAAATTCAATTCAGGAAAAATGATTAAATATAGGGGAAACTTGGGCTGGGTCTGGATTCAGGATACCGGGCCGGACGGAAGGCGGCTACCAACCGAGAAGGCTACTGGGAGGAGGTTCAAATCCCTCTAGGCGGGGCCCGCGCGTTAGTGGGAGGGGGGCGACGAAGGGGTATCTACGGCTGTGGACCGTTCGATCGATTTGCGATCGACGGTGCATGACTGTCGTCTTCCCAGGCGCGGTGGCGACTAGCAGAAACCCTAGAGGGCGACGAGGGTGACACGGGGAGCTCACCTGGCGGCGCTCTGACAACGGAGAGGTGGCTTGGGTGATGCGGCGTGTCATGACGACTTCGGGGAGGGGTGGCAGTGCCCGCTTCGGTGCGGATCTGAAGGATCCCGTGTCGAGCCAAGGTCGGCGGCACCCGAGCACCTCCACGGTGATGCCTGGGAGGGGACCTAGCCAAAAGGGAAGGCCAGGTGAGATGTATATTGACCAGAGAGAGACATGCAAGCATAGAGGGAGAGTGGGGGAGGTCGGGGTGACCTGCAAGCTTGCATGCAAGCTCGAACCCGAGAGAGCTTCTTCTTCAACGACTCAGTCAAGCAAGGAGGGAGGCTGGGTGAGGGTTTGCAGGGGATCTAGAGGAGTGCTTCGGGGTGTAAAGGAGGGGCTGGAAAAGGCCGAGGTCGACCATGAATTACACTACTCAAAGGAGGCCGAGAGGAGCATGCTTCCCTCTCCATGGCGATGGGGAGCTAGGGATCTGGATCTGGAGCCTGGGGCAAGGTAGTGGGAGTGTGGAATGAGGAAGAGGGTGGAGTCTATGGTGGCTAGGGGCCTTCTTATCCGGGAGGGACATGGTCCATTGTAGTCTTGGTCCATTTTGGACATGAGCAAAGGAGGGAGCAGGGGATAGGGCAGGAGGGGTGGTGGAGAGGTGATGTGGGGCCAAGGACTCGACCATAGGGAGAGGTGAGGCGTGCTGCAGCTACTGTGGCTTTTAAGACCAAGACTTAAATTTCCTAGGCCTTGTATCTCTCTCTCTCTCTTTCTCTCACTTACAAAGGAAAGAGACAAGGGGGAGGGGAGTGCTATAGTGCATCTCGACCAGAGGGATGGTGGTGGGGCTGGGTGGAGTGATGGAAGGACCTGGTGATGATTTTAATTTGGTCTAGGCCACTAATTCCTTAGTTAGCCACATTTGAACAAAATGAGGCTTGTGAAGGAAGTTTAATATTTTTCATTGGGCAAGGTGGAAAGATGGTAATGGTAGATAGAGGATGTCAAGGTTGATATCTAGGAATTATTTGGGATTTTTCTGAAGATTTTTAGTTCACTTAAAATCCTTTATTCAAAAAGGGCAGAAGTAGATTATAGAAGATTATTTGAGAATTTTACATTGGACAAGATTGGTTTTTGAGTTGAGATGGTCCCAAAGGTGAGTACACACTTAGGGGAATTTTCCCAATATTTATTGAAGGATAAAAGTATTTAAAACAATTATTATTCCAATTCAGCCATTTAAGAAAATGGGCAAAAAGAAATAGTAAAGCTCTTCAAAAATATTTATTTTTGAAGTGGGAAGGTAGGGTATGATGTATGTACCTCACTTGAGCCAAAAGTTGGGGAAGTGTTTTGGCAAAAACCAAACTTTCCTTTGGGATAGGAGTTTTGGAGATATTGACTACTAAAGGCATTAATTAGATTTGGAGCCATAATAATTATGGAGAATTATTGATAAATCTTGATGATCAAGGTATATGATGTGGACAAGGTGTAGCAAGCATTTGCAACCTTGGGATTAGAGAATCCAAGTTGATTTTGGTGGAATAACCTAGATTAAGGATCTATGGTGATGTTAATTTCATACCATCAAAACATGGTTGTATCATGGAGTTCAAATCTCCCCTTGGGGCATGGGGTAGATGGATGGTTATACTAAGTGATGTAGATTGCAATGGTGTAGGGGTTTGAGCTTGATCCTGCTTTAGCTCACCAAGACAAGCTTTCAAACTTTGAATAAGACAAGCCTGCCAAGGAAGATTATCAACTAGCCTTCAAAACCTTGTGGGTTTAAGAAGCACAAAGATCCACTTGGAACATGTGAAGTAGATATTGATATACCTATATGGTTAGAACACAACCATGCAGAGAGTTGGTCCATAGAAGGTTGGATGGTGGTGTGAGCTTCTATCAAAGTAGGCATGATGACTAGATTTGCAGGAATATTTATTTTCTTGCCTGCAAAACCATCAAGAACAAGTGGGTTGGAGGATGACCTAACCAAGGGCAAGAGCGGTACTTGGTAGTCATTAGGATGGTTAACAAGATGGTTCAAGTGCATTACCAAAAATGCACAAGGGTTGAGAAAGGGAGTCATTCAAAAAGGTGATGTTGGAAACAGATTTCCAGACTTGATGGGTTGATTTAGGGTTTTTGACTAAAATGGGGGTGGTGATGGTTTTATCAAGTGGATGTGGTTGAAGAATAGATTGAGCAGAAGGGATCCATGCTTGGTATTGGTCCTCATTGACTTGGAAACTTCTAGAAGGGATTTCTTCAGAATTGATCTGGTTAAGAGTTTTAGATGATCACTTAGTAGCTAGGGATCAGATCCAGATTGTATTCTTGCTTAGGGTGGGATGATTTGGAGACATCTTGATCCTAGTGATGAGATCCTAGAGTAGCTCATACTATCTCCTAAGCAGACTATTCAAACAGCAGATCAAGGCAACTCATCTTACCAGCAAATCAACTACTACTGGGGTTACCACCAAGCTTAACTTGAGGTAAGGATGGGTATTTTGAAATAGGTTGGAGTTTGAACAAGGTAAGGTCCTTGGTATCTCTACCAAGAGTTGAGTTCAAAAGGTTATAAAAAGGTTTTGGAGATCCTAGAGGTAAGAGTAGTGGAAGGTTCTGTCTTGAAAACATAAGGAGATTATATTATATAACTCTCCATAGTTTTGTCAATAGAAGTTACAAAAATAGTTTTGGTTACATAAGCATCTTGGCTCATGTTTTGAAATGCCAGAATATTTGAGAATATGGAAATTAAGCCAAGACTATTTTGGGAAGTAGCTTTTGTCAGTTGGTGTTAAGGTAAGGAGTATCATATGGTATACACTCACATGCACAAGCACAAGCAGACAACAAGCAAGCACTGCACCAATGAACAAGAAAAAGTTTTTATTCCCCCTGATTTTTGCATTTGGGACAACTAATCAGGGTTGCAGAATTTGGGGTGTTACACCAGAGTTCCCCGAAGTCATACGGTGAGTACCACCCTTCACCAAAGACTAGGCGAATCCCTTTCTCTGTTCCCTCATCCTCCCACCAAATGGTGGTGTCCTGATGGTTTGATGTAAACACCACCAACGACAGGAACATCGTCACAACGACAGAAGCCACCTGCTTGGTCGGTCTCTCCACCCTCAGGCGCTTGATAGCTCCCGAGAAGGGGTTGTACAACCGGGTCTTGTACGGCTGCACCCTCTGTCCAAGCACAATGAGGCCGCGGGTTGTGCTACCGACATAAAACTACCTTCTAGAGAGAGAGGAGAAATAGAGATTCAGTCAAGGTAAACAAACTAAGATTCAATCAAGGTAAACCTTGGAGCAAACCCTGGGAAACAAGTAGACAAATAAATAGAACTTAAAAAGTAGATAATATAGGAGGTGAATGCAAAAAAAAACGATCGCATATATATATATGAATATCAAGAAAGCAGCTACAAATAACCCGACTAATCTTCTTCTAAAGGTGGCAGCTAGTTCTCACATTCAGCAACGTGATGGCGCGTCGTCTACCGGATATTCCTCCAACAACTGGTGCTCTTGAACAATCCAGTTGGCTGGCATAAAGCTCTCCTTAGTGAAGCCGCACCAGGTGCTACAGACTGCCCGGAAGGTGGCATAGTAGTCGAAGTCGTTGAAAGGAAGATGTCACCTATCATCTAGACGAGTCCCTCAGGGAGACCAGTCCACGGTATGACTCCTCGGAGCACACGAATGTGCAGGATGATACTAGTAGTAGTATCATAACCTCATTCTATTTAATTATCCCAAAATCTAAAGAGAAAATGTGTGCTCCCCAGTCTCTCAGAGAACATGCAAACCTAAGTTGCCAGGGCATTTTCCATTTTCTTTCATTTTTTCGTTTTGGCTATGTCGCTGGATGCTCACCATTTGGCCGGATGGGGTGTATGCTCCATGGAGCTAAAAACCTCAATTACACGGTTCTTAATTACACGGTTCTTATCTATTTGTACAGTCTCAATTGCTAGGCTGTAGGGCGAAATTGGAAGTACCAAGACATCCTACTAATGCTCCTAGTTTTGCTCAATTACTCCTCTAATTGACCCAAAAGTATGAACCACCACGTACTATTAATGCTTATGGCCGCTCATGTTGTTAAAACGGGAGTGCATGCATTGGCTTGCATGTTTTCAATTATATGCGGTGGCCATGTGTATTGGCTGGATTTTAGGATTACTACTGTACGAAATAACTAGCGATAAAGCGAATAGGTAAAGTTAATTCTCTGAACTAAGTATTTAGGGAGTACTACGTATCTGGTTTTGCTCTCTGGCCTAGTAATCCCGAACACCGGGAGTACTCAAGTGTGGTTATGGATGATCAGTTGATGTGACTCTCGGCCATGAATTCCTGACCAGATAGTCGTATGTTCTACAATCATTTTTACTACTACTACTAGTAGTACATGGACGCTAGCCAAATTCAAAATCTCAATCGAGAGGCAAAATCACACACCTTGACTTTGAAGCATTTCGCTCCTAACTATTTTAAAAAGTTTGAGGCAAAATATCCCACCCGGGAGTACCATTTTTGTATTATTATTAGATGGATGCTAGCCAAATTTATAATCTCAATCGAGCGGCGAAACCACATACCGACTTTCAAGCATTTCCCGCCCCTCCGTTTCAAAAAATTTGAGGAAAAATCTCCCACTAGGGAGTACCATTTATGTATTATTATCAGATGGATGCTAGCCAAATTTAAAATCTTAATCGAGTGGCTAAACCACACAACGACTTTGAAGCATTTCCCACCCCTCCATTTCAAAAACTTCGATGCAAAATATCCCACTGGGGGAGTACCATTTTTTATTATTATCAGATGGAAGCTAGCCAAATTCAAAATCTCAATTGAGCAGATAAAACACACACCAACTTTCAAACATTTCCCGCCCCTCTGTTTCAAACACTTTCAGGCAAAATCTCCCACCGGGGGAGTACCATTTTTCTATTATTATTAAATGGATGGTCGCCAAATTCAAAATCTCAATCGAGCGGCAAAACTACACACTGACCTTGAAGCATTTCATGCCCATCCATTTCAAAAACTTTTGCCTTCAAAATTCACATTCTACCCATTGTTCATACGCCCTATGGTCAAGCTAAAGTCGTAGCTTGGGGCCACGATCGTAATTATTTTTCGATTCACCTCCTTAGTCTCGATTCACGTAGTTTTTCCCGCTAGCCCTCCCCAAAATCCCAGGCTCCTCTCCCACGCCATCACCTTCATGACCACCACGCGCACCGGCCGACGGCAATTCCATGGCAGTCAGAGCCGCTTGAGCTACGGTCTCATGCACCACCATGGAGCCACTTCATCGATGCTCACCCACCAGATCTAGTTTATCAGGTCTCTCTGCCACTTCACCGGAGATGTGGTGTCGTTCAAGCTCTGCTTACCGGCCGCCTAAAGCTACCTACCCTACCGGATCTGCCTCACCGGTGTTCATTGAACGTAATCTAGTTCAAGGAGTTCCATTTCCATTGCTCTAGACCAGCTGCACGGTCATCACAATTCACTGCACCGGATCTGCCTCAGTGATCCTCTCATCCACCACGCTCAAGCCAGCATCGACCACCCAAGATTTTCTTCCTCGACGCCAGCAGCCACTTCAACCACAACACCCTCGCTGACCTGGATGTCACCCGCACGGTACCGACGATTCTTAGATGCCTCTCCGACCAAGGTTAACCAAATATCCAACCATTTTTTTTATCAGCAGTATAGCAAGTTCAAGCCTATCATAGTGAACTACATTTTTCTAATCGTGATAGTACATACAAGTCACTAGGCACGCTTGTTCTTTGTGCTAGAACATACAAGGTCATTATACATGTTGGTTTCCATTCGCTGCTCTACAAATTTCATGTCATGCACGTGTTTGTTATTTTTTCATGCACATGTTCTTAGCTAATAGTAATTTCCTGTTGTTGTGTAGTTCTTGCAAAATGTAAAACCAGTGGAAAATATTAGTGTGGATTCCCTGCTTCACAGTTACTGAATCTATCTAGTTTGTCCTATGCTAACTTCCTTCTATTATTTCCTCCTTCGAATCGTTCTGCTATCCTGTAGTACCTATTTAAACTCTTCATACTAATTCAATTATAATTTTGTTGTTGACATCTGGTTCTTCAAAAGCTACAACACTAACTATTTTCTTTTTCTTGCATAGAGCTCAGAATGGAACAATGAACATGCTGGTTTGCACAGCCTATTCTATAGGTTCACAAGTGATGCCATTATTTCCTTACCTGGTGCTGGTTTGTCCTAAGCAACGACATAAATGTCCTCTACTATGTAGTTCACTTGTGGTTTGCATTCCTGCTCTAGATGTTCTCTTATGATGCCATTATAATTTCTATCTGCTTGATTCTTAGTTATGACAGTAACTTCATGCCATTGTGTAGCTCACCGCAAATTTTGAGTCACCCAACGTCTCTTGCATTTCAGGAGATACCCCTGCTTCCATATATATTTGCTGAAACGACCTAGCTAGTTTATATTTATTGAAATTCTAAGAAACACTTTGTTTGATTGCTCATTTCATTGTAGGCAAACTTGTCTAATGATTGTTTGTCTTGTTCTACAGGTTCACGAGCGACGCTATTATATATCGTATATGGTTCTGGTTCGTCCCAAACAACGACATAACTATCCTCTACTATATATAGTTCATTTGTGGTTTGCATTCCTGCTCTACAAGTTCTTGTATGATGCGATTATAATTTCTATCTGGTTCATTCTTATCTATGACAGTAACTGCATGGCATTGTGTAGCTCAGTACTAATTCCGAGTCACCTAGTGTCTCTTGCATTCTAGGGTATACAACTGCTTCCATATATATATTTGTTGAAATGACCTAGCTAGTTTATATTTGTTTAAATTCTAAGCCACACACATAGGCCATCTAGACATTTAGTTGACGCCATCCACGCATAGGCCATGTAGGCATTTAGTTGACGCCATCCACGCATGGCAGTAGGCGGTACCATAACTGCGCTAGCCAGGTCGATTAAGGAACAATATTGGGCTTTGTTATTGGCCCGTCTTATATTGGGCCGACCATGAATAGTAAAAGATGCTCGCTAATTATACACATTTTATTATATTGGCATGGGATTCAAAAAGGCTGAAACTATATAAGTCCGTAAATGTAATGGTCCTACCCACAGGTGGCAAGTAGTAACAGTAACATGCTAGAATAGTAATAGGCCATAACAGTAATAGCCCAGAACACTAGCAGGCCAGAACAGCAGCAAGCCACTACAGTAACGGAACAGAACGAAAACATGCCAAAGTGGTAACAGGCCAGAACAGTAACATACCACAACAGTGATAGGCCACAACAGTAATTGGCCACAACAGTGGCAGGCCAGAACAATAGCAGGCCATAATAGTAAAGGACCACAACAGTAATGGACCAGAATAGTAAAGGACCAGAATAGTAACGAGCTAGAATAGTAACAGGATGAAAAGTTGTACCAGACAAAGAGCAGTACCAGGTAAAAAAATATACCAGGCTAGAATAGTAATAGGCCTCCTGTGGGCCTGAACAGTTGACGGACAGAATAGTAAAAGACCAGAACAGTAACGGACCTTCTCAAAGATGGGCCATTAGTAGGCGGCCCACGACGAGCTGTGAGAAAAGTGACGGGCCCACCGTAGGCCTTATAAGTATCGGACCGAGTTGATGTAGGCTGCTAACGGGCCACACAGTATTCAACCAATGTGGGCCTTCTGTAGGCTGAAACAGTACTGGGTCTGAAAGTTCGCGGGCCGCGGCTGGCTGCATTAATGGGCCCAATTTAAATAGTGCAGGACGAAACAATAAAGGGCTATAATCTTATTGGGCTATCCTCATGGGCTGGCCCACTTAATAATTAGCAGGCCTTGGTTGGTCCAGGCTTCTACCATGGTTTATGTGACCGTTAACGGAGGTAACTATGTATTAATGGTGTATTCCAAGTGGTGGTTTGTATGACGTCAGCAGTCAACGCAGCTAGCAAATAGATCTACGATGGAAGAAGTTTTTGTGGTTAAAGGGTGCGATCTGCCACAATCGAAATAAACCATGGTAGATTCTGTTGTGATGAGGCTTTTACTATGAAGGCCATCCGTTGTAGAAGACTTTTTAACCACGAAAAATGGGCCTTCAACCACAAAAATTGTCCGTTGTAAAAGCTAACTTTTCTTGTAGGGTGCTGTGGTGCCGGGGAAACATCTAATGCTACCGTTGGGTTGTCATCTCCTCTTTAGTGCATGTTCGAATCCCGCGTCCCTCCACGAGGCTCACACGGGCTCATCCCCCTCGTGAGGGAAATCTTGGCTGAAGGTCTCCCTCACGAGGGGCTCCGGGGAAGCCTTTATCTCCAAGCCTCGCAAGGTGTGTTACCAACCTGAGTAGCGGCCCAGCCTCTGACGAATCAGGGTACCTCTAGGCCATTGGTCCGACAGTACCCCCGGGTGCTTGGCCTGCATGCTCTGCCCACCCGGGCGAAAGGTCAAGGGGCCCATGGGCGGCTGGCACTATGGAAAACGCGTGTCGCGTCGAAGCATCCCGTCTTTGCAGGGCGCATGGTCGACTGTTGGGCAGCGTGAGCTGAATCCTGGAACTGCTTGCGAACGAATCTCACCCTAGAGACGTGCTGACTTTGTCTTGAAAAGCCGTGTCTCGACTTGCCTTCATCACTTCGCCCCACAAGTCTCCATTACCCCCGCCTCGACTCCCTTTGACCGTGATTCCTTGTTGCATGATATGTCTCGTCGGGGGAACTCCAACCATGTCGAGGAAGAAGTCGGTCGCCATTGAACCCCCAGGTGGAGGATGATGAGGCCAAGATAGAGGGGGCACTGTTTCCATCCATCATTCGTCAGAGCACTGAGATCGATTGATTCCAATCGTAGCTTGCCTCGTCCTAGAACGAATCAGGGGAGACCCGGGTGTGGCCCGGATCCGAGGACCAGGCAAGCCTTTTGGCTCAGCCCATCCCTTCTTCTACCACACCATCATTGCGGGGTTGGTGCCCCTGCTCTCCCCTTTCTTCATGGCGATCTTGGAGCACTACCAGATCTCGACTATGCACCTCCAGCCCAACTTCATCATCACCCTGTCCATCTTCGCCTTCTGGTGTGAGATGTTAATCGTGGTGAAGCCCTCCGTGATGTTGTTCCAATAGTTGTATGCCCTTCACCTCACCTCTACGATGCACATCGTTGGATGTGTCTCTTTTATGAGGGAAGGCCTGTCATTGCTCACCATGGGATGGATGAAGTGGGTGGAGGATTTCCGCAAGCACTGGCTCTTCCTGGATACCTTGGACGAGAATCACCTCCTCCACCTCCTCTTTGTGCCAGCCATGAAGATTCGGAGCTGGTGGTCGGCAGTGAAACTGGAGGGGACAAGGTCGAAGCCCTCAACAAGGACATTGTGTCTCTGAGTACCGTTGGCCTGACTGGGCCTTTGGTGGTGATGGAGTTCCTTCTCTACTGTGTCGCCCCGCTTTAGAGGCACGGTAAGGACCTCTAGGACCTAGAGGAGGAGGACCGCATGAGTCTGGGGGAGGGCATCACAGATGACTCCGCCATGGAGAGGTTTCTCCAGAAACTACTCCATATGATTGTCGCGGTGAAGCTTCCTACTGGGGTCTTTCCACTCTACTCCGACCCTCAGAAGGCTGACATGCTTGCGTCACTTCCCTAATTCAATGAGTGGGGGATCCTACCTCTCAGTCACAAGGGGAAATGCAAGAATCCTTTGGGCCCCGTCTCGCCCTCTGCCATTTCTGAAGGGAGCATGCGGGAGGACGCCAAGGTGACGAGGGGTGATGTGGGTGAGGGTGATTCTCAGGCCACCCCTAGAAGGGAGCACACTAGCACACTGACCCCCACGAAGCCTGCCACAAAGGCGAGTTCTTTAGCGAAGGCCATTGTCACGGGATACAAGGTCCAGGACTCCGGTGCAATCTTCATTCCCCCCGACATAAAGCGAGGGCACTGGGGCTCGATCTTACCGACTTCGGGAGCTGCCAGGTAAGGCCCAATGTGTGCCTTCCTTTCCTACTTCTTTCCAATGATGGGCCTCCACGGAAGCAGCGCACGGTGAAGAGGAGCTTCTCAAAGAGAATCCATTCGGTGGCACGCTCGGATGGACCCTCCCCGCGCATGTGGATTAGTGCAGCGAGGAGGTGAGGATGAAGTCAGAGAACACCACTATTCTGCCGGACTCGCCCGGCGGGGCTGCTGACAAGGCTGTCGCCATGTTTCCTCCTACCGGTGGTTCTATTTCCCCCGGTCGTCCTTGTAGAGGGAGGTTCCCATTCGTAAAGTGCGGGTCAAGGAACTGTGTGGCGTTGGACAGGGATTTTAATGTGCTTGCTGATTGGGTTTGTTGCATAGAAAACAAAAAAATTACTACGGTTTGCAACTCCCAAGATCGAATATAGGCAATAATTCGTAACGGTTATAGATGGACTCACACTCGTAGACCGTAAGCGGGATAACATTCCCACAAACAAACATGGTTGATGTAGATGGTACATGACCATCCTCAAGGACATGCAGACGATTAGCGCCATAGACGGGTAGCACCTCCGTAATCAGTCACACGTTTGGTGTACCGATGACTCCCTTGCTTTGTTTCGATACCCCAAAACTACTTCGGCATATTCGACAAAACAATTTTTCCGCAATAGAATAATTTTCTGCGATGTCCATTGACTTCCCCTGTGTTCCCTATCTGCTCAAACACGTCGGTGAACCTTAAGTGTGTCTCCCTATAGGTTCGAGAACTATGTAGACATGATCAAAACTTTCTCCGATCAATAATTATTAGAGGGACCTGGAGATCCATGACAACTCCCACTAGTTCCCTGAAAATCAGATGATTGTCTGAACCTCTTTCGCTGCAATCAAATTCTTTTTGTATCATGATATATTACTTGTCCGGTATTTGATCACTCGGTATGATCTATGCCTTGTTTAATCTCATTCCAGACAAGTACTCATTTTCTCGTTCCCGTGATGTGACATTCTACTGATCAAATCACTTGCTTGCAAGGTTGTGTCAATGTGATATCACCGAGAGGGCCCTGAGTATATCTCTCCGTCATCCAGATGGAAAAATCCCAATCTTGATCCACGAGCTCAACTGACACTTTCCAAATACCTGTCGACACTTGTATAATCACCTTGTTACGATGTGATGTTTGATGTAATCAAAGTACTCTTCTGGTGAAAGTGATTGACATGATCTCATGGTCTAAGGACATTGAGTTACTACGAATGTGATAACAATTTAAACTTGATGACATGATCATATTGCTACATCTACTGAGCGTGACTGTTCATGATATCATTCTCTAATGATATGACCCTATTATTAACAACATCCAATATTTATGATCAGGAAACCTTTGATCATTTGTTAATCAACAAGCTAGTATAAAGAGAGGCATTACTAGGAACCTTATCTGTTTATAATTCACACATGTATTAATGTTTCCTTATTAATACAATTCTAGCATGAAAAATAAACATCTGTTATAAACCTGGAATAGCATAGTAACCACTTTATTATTGCCTCTCGGGCATATTCCATTCAGTCTCCCACTTGCACCAGAGTCAATAATCTAGTTTACATAGTCATGAATCTAACACCCATAGAGTTCTGGTGCTGATCATGTTTTGCCCTTGGGAGAGCTTTAGTCAACGGATCTGCAACATTTAGATCCATATCTACTTTGTAAATCTCTACATCACCATCTTGAACATGTTCTCGGATGGAGTTAAAATGATGCTTTATATGCTTGGAATTCTTATGAGACCTTGGTTCCTTAGCATTGGCTATGGCACCGTTGTTATCACAATAGATCACCATAGGGTTCAAAGCACTTGGAACCACACCCGGTTTGGAAATGAACACCTTCATCCTAACTGCTTTCGCCACTGCTTCAGAGATATTTTCTGCCTCCATTGTAGATCTCGCAATCACTGGTTTCTTGGAGCTCCTCCAACTCACCGCTGCACCATTCATCAAAAATACATATCCGGATTGTGACTTAGAGTCATGCGGATCGGTGTCAAAGCTAGCATCGATGTAACACCTTGCGACGAGCTCTTCTTCACCTCCATATATGAGAAACATGTCTTTAGTTCTTCTTAAGAACTTAAAGACATCCTTGATTGCCTTCCAGTGTTCTGAACCTGGATCGTATTGGTACCTTCTAGTCAAACTAACAACATGTGCCACATCTGGACTTGTACATAACATAGCATACATAGGAGAACCTATCGATGAGGCATAGAGGACACAGTCCGTTATTTCGATATCTATTGTTGTCCCTGGACTTTATGTCTTACTCAAAACAGTTCCTTGCAACATCAGTAAGAACCCCTTCTAACTTCCGTTCATTTTGAACTTCTTCAAAATCTTGTCAAGGTATGTACTCTGTGACAATCCTATTAAGCGTCTTAATCTATCTCTATAGATCTTGATGCCTAATATGTATGGAGCTTCGCCAAGATCTTTCATCAAAAACATACTATTTAAGTAATCATTTATGCTTTTCATAAGTTCTATGTCATTTCCAATCAACAATATGTCATCCGCATAAAATATTAGAAATACAATAGAGCTTCTCTGATGGTTTGGACAAATCCAAAACCTTTGATTACTTCATCAAATCAGAGATTCCAACTTTGGGATGCCTGCTTCAGTCCATAAATGGATCGCTAAAGTTTGCATACCTTGTTAGCATCCTTAGGATCGACAAAAACTTTTGGTTGTATCATATACAACTCTTCCTCAATGTTTCCATTAAGGAACATTGTCTTGACATCCATCTGCCATATTTTATAATCGAAAAATGCAGAAATTGCTAGCATAATCCTAACAGACTTTAGCATCACTACCGGTGAGAAAGTCTCATCGTATTCAAATCCTTGAATTTGTCAGAACCCTTTCGCAACACGTCGAGCTTTATAGACGGTCACATTACCGTCATCGTCCATATTATTTTTCAAAATCCATTTATTCCCAATGGCCTTTTGGTCGTGAGGTAAGTCTACCAAAGTCCAAACTTGGTTATCATACATGGATTCCATCTCGGATTGCATGGCTTCTAGCCTTTTGTTGGAACCCAGGCTCATCATCGCTTCATCATACGTCGTAGGGTCATCACTTCCATCTATCATGAAACTGAGGACTGGATCACCGTACAGTTTCAGAGTTGTACGTATCCTACCTGACCTGTGAGGTTTGGTAGTACTCTGTCTTGGAGTTTTATGAGGAGGGGTGGAGTTAACACTAGAACAGATTCCGGCGATGCGCTACTCGCCACTTTTGGAAGAGAAGGTTCAGTAACCTCATTGATTTCTACCTTCCTACTACTCACACTTTTCAACAGAAACTCTTTTTCTAGAAAGGATCCATTCTTGGTGATAAACACTTTGCCTTCAGATCGGTGATAGAAGGTGTACCCAATTGTTTCTTTTGGTATCCTATAAAGATGCATTTTTCCGCTTTGGATTCGAGCTTATCAGGTTGAAGTTTCTTCACATAAGCATTGCATCCCCAAACTTTTAGAAATGACAGCTTAGGTTTGTTACCAAACCATAATTAATATGGTGTCGTTTCAACGGATTTTGATGGTGCCCAAATTAAAGTGAATGCATCAGTCTCTAATGCATGACCCCAAAATGACAGTGGCAAATTTGTATGGGACATCATAGATCGTACCATATCCAATAAGGTTTGATTATGATGTTCAGATACACCATTACACTATGGAGTTCCGGTGGGAGTGAGTTGTGAAAAAATTCCATATTGTCTCATGTGTGTGCCAAACTCGTAACTAAGATATTCCCTCCATGATCGGATCGTAGAAACTTGATCTTACGGTTATGATGATTTTCTACTTCACTCTGAAATTATTTGAATTTTTCAAATATTTTAGACATGTGTTTCATTAAATAACTATACCCATATCTACTTAAATCATCCTTGAAGGTTACAAAATAACGATATCTGCCACATGCCGACACACTCATCGGACAACATACATCGGTATGTATTATTTCCAACAAGTCGGTCGCACGTTCCATTGTTCTGGAGAATGGAGTACTAGCCATCTTGCCCATAAGGCATGGTTCACATGTTTCAAATGATTCATAATCAAGTGATTCAAGCAGTCCATCGGAATGGAGCTTCTTCATGCACTTTACACAAATATGACCCAAACAGCAATGCCATAAATATGCAGCGAAATCATCATTAAACTTAATTCTTTTGGCATTCACATTATGAATATGTGTACTGCTAATGTCAAGATTCAAGACAAATAAACCATTCAACAAAGGTGCATCACCATAAAAGATGTTATTCATATAAAAGGAACAACCATTGTTCTCCGATACAAATGAATAACCGTCTTCCATTAAACATGATCTATGCATGATGTTCATGCTCAACACAGAGACATAATAAAAATTATTAAGGTTTATTGTCAATTCCGATGGTAGATGAAGTGGCAGCGTCCCGGTGGCGATCACATCAACCTTTGATCCATTGCCTACGCACATCGTCACTTCATCCCTAACTAGTGGTGGACTATTCCTTAGTCCCTGTTTCGAGTTACATATATTAGCAACTGAACTAGTATCAAATACCCAGGTACTACTTTGACTACTAGTAAGGTATAGATCAATAACAAGTATATCATATATACCTTTGTTCACTTTCCCGGCCTTCTTATCTGCCAAGTACTTTGGGTAGTTTCGCTTCCAGTGACTAGCCTCCTTGCACTAATGATGGGGATATGCCGAACAGGGTATGCCTAGCAGGACATTCCCATTGAGCCAAAGGGCTCGCGAGTGGGCCTGTAGGACGGCGACTGGAATGCGACTAAAGGGAAGGCCCGGTGACTGGAGACTAGAGGCCCCGAAGCGTACCCGAAGCACAGTTGGATTAGGTCAAAGCCTCCGAATCCATATACTGTTCGGTTGTAAACTGTGAACCCTAGCAAGGTGCCTCATATATAAACCTCCCTAGGGTATCCTGAGGACTTACGTTCCATCATACACCCCTTCAAGCGACTCCCTGCTTAGACGCTGAGCTCGCCACCCCTGTAACTCGCTCTCCATTAATCCAATCTACCACGAGTAGGTTTTTACCCTCTGGGGGCCGAACCTGGATAAACCCATGTGCATCTGCCCCCATCACGCACCGCAGATGGCCGCCAGCTCTCGCCCCCGATTCAATCAATTGTTGCCTACTATAGCGACTGCCGTGGCCATTTCCACGACAGTGGCACCCACCGTGGGGCTAGCCGGACTGGCCTGAGTTCTGCGGCGAGGCCCTATTCGCTGATTGATCGGCCGCTCGCACCCGGCCACATGATCGCCATCGGCGGGATCTTACCGATCCTACCTAGCAGCTACGTCCCGACGTAGCGCCCGATCACCCATGGCGTGGTGATGCCGGTCGGCTCCATCAACCTCTTCGTCGGCTTCACCGGCGCGGTCGACCTAGCGGCGACGGTGATCGTTGGCGGATCGCCGCCGCACCGCGATTTGCTCTCGGAGGAGCAGGTCCGCTCCATCAGGAGCCTCGTCACCGAGTACGACTCGGCCGCCTGCAACTCGGCCGAGACAAACGCTGCCACGAACGACGAGGCCCTAAACAACAATGCTGACTCCACGACCCCTGCCTCGGTCGACGGATCTATCACCGCGGCATCACAAGAGGACTCCATCACGCGAGTTTCCAACCTTGAGGATTTCGAGGACTCCTCCATCCTCGGGATCTTCGATTCCGATTCCAGCTCAAAGTCGCCTGAGGAATTCCGTGCTAGATCCAATCGCTTCAACGCGATCTACATGGCGGCCAGCACAGCCGCCTCACCAGATCCGTTCTCCACACTGATCCCGTCGACCGCCACGGCCACAGAGGTGGAGGAGGCCTGCCTGTGACTCGCGGAGGCGCAGTGTAATGAGCTCGCC
This sequence comes from Avena insularis, assembly GCA_023614405.1. NCBI lineage: Eukaryota > Viridiplantae > Streptophyta > Magnoliopsida > Poales > Poaceae > Avena > Avena insularis. The sequence continues at coordinate 509,883,779 of CM042690.1, forward strand.
GAGCACGAGAGATACTGCCTCGAGCGGGAAATGGCGCGAGAGCTATCGCTCTATCACCAGCGCCGCATCAGGACCCGCCTGAACTCCAACGTGCAGGGCCGCGTCCTCAACTTCAACGACGAAAGCGACCCCGCACGCGCGACCGAGCGCGAGTACTGCGAGAATGCACCACCAGGTGGAATCAACCGACCACCACCTGGCGCACCGGCGACCGGAGCCCCTCCACCACCCATCGGCCATGCGCCCCCGCGGGACCAACCGGGGATCATCATCTCGCCACAGGCCCACGACGCCAACGGACTCCCACTCTACTCCACCCTGATGGACAGCGTTGTCGCGGCCAACGCCGCGGTCGCCAACCTCGACATCCAGGGAGAAGGCACGCTGCAGATCCAGTACGCCAAGGCCCTACTCGCCAGGGCTATCGAGCAACAACCTGCGGGAGTCAACCCGTGGGGTCAGATGTATTCCTGCTCCTCGGCAAGCAGGGCAGCCTCAAGCGGCCACCCAACCATCGCCAACACTGTGACCTGCCCACCACCGTAGCCCCTGGCAACGCAGCCACGGGCCGCCAACCCCGCGCTCTCCACCAACGAGCCACGACTGGTGAACAACACGATCGCCACCAACGGGCATCCCATCAACGCCCGCACGCACATCGTCAACAACCAGGCCTAGCGGGCGCGCCAGCCCAGTGACTTGAGGCATACCCTCAGTAATCGTGGTGACCCTGAACCCAGGGGCTCGCTCAGCTGAGTCTGCCCCCAATGCTTCGGTCCCATGATCAGAGGGGAAAAGTACCCCGCCAACTTCAAGGGGCCCAAGGAGATCGAAAAGTACGATCCAACGTACGACCAACCAGTGTGGCTGGACACATACCTGATGGCAATGGGAATCGCCAGCCACACCGACCTGCTCGCTGCTCGCTACCTCCCCTTGATGATGGAGGGCACAACCCGGCAATGGATCAACACCCTCCCCGCCGACAGTATCGACTCCTGGGAGGAAGTGCAGGATGCCTTTGTCAGGCACTTCGAGGGCTCCTACACCCGCGCCACCACCATCGAAGACCTGGAGCGGTGCATCTAGGGACAACACGAGTCGACCCGCCACTGTATTCAAAGGTGGCAAGAACTATGGATCAATGCTTCTGGCATCCACCCAGACACGGTGATACATTGGTTCAAGAACGTGTGCTAGTATGAACCCCTGGTCGCCAAGATCAAGCGGGTCTACCAAACGCTCAACAACATCCCTAACCTCCTTGAGATCCCCAAGTGCTACACGGAGGAGGACCCCAACCAAGACTCCGATGACGAGTCAGGAGGAAGACGCCGCACAAGCGGCCACGACAGCGGGCGATAGCGCGACATGCGCTACAACAACACCCGCATCACCGGCAAGCGCCGCACGGATGGGCGAGTTGACTTCATCGCCAATGCCGGCTACTGCCAACGCAACCCCAAGAGCTACCACCGCAATGTAGGAAATTAGCGTGATAGCGGAAACTACCGCGCCAACAACACGGCGAGGCCGAAATTAGACCCTGCTGCCCTGCTCAACCAGCCCTGCGTCTACCACAATAGGGAGGGGAAACCGGCCACCCACACCACCGCGGACTGCCACTCTCTCAAAGAGATCGAAGAGGCAAGGCGAGCAAGGGAGGACCCGAACAACAACCCACCTCGGGACAACAGAAATGCCATCGGCTTTGGCAACGCCGTCGGCTCGCTACACACCTTCACCGGGCTCGGCACCAAGCGCGAGAGGAAGGTGCTCGCCCTCGCAGTCGCCATCAATGCGGTGACACAGGTCGATATCCCAGGCTTCCTCAACTGGTCCGAGCAGAGCATCACTTGGAGTCACCAGGACCACGCTCCAAAGATCGAGTACCCAGGGCGAGTCGCCCTGGTGGTCAGGCCCAAAGTGGCCGACTATTGGCTGCCCAAGACACTGATGGACGGCGGGAGCTCCATCAACATCATGTATCTAGACATGTTCAAAAGGCTCCAGCTCCCGGAATCGGTAATCCAGCCGACCCTGACAACCTTCCACGGCATCGTCCCCGGTCGGAAGGCGTACCCGATCGGAAAAGTGACATTACCGGTCACCTTTGGCACACCAGCAAACTACCGCACCGAGCGAATCGAGTTCGAGCTGGTGAACTTCTACAACCCCTATCACTGCGTCCTGGGACGCCAAATGTTCGCCAAATTTATGGCAACCCCCCACTATGCATACAACATGACGAAGCTCCCAGGGCTGAGCGGCATCATCACCGTCCACGGCGACCCCGATATGGCCATGGAATGGGAGGACAAAGGCGCTGAGCTCACTGATGTCGTCATCGCTGCGGAGACTGATCACGTGGAGGAGCTCGCAAAATACGCGGGCAACATCAACAAGGATGACCCTACCATCCTAAAAAAGCCACCCTCCACGAACTCCACGTTCAAGGCAACCACACATACTCGCACCGTCGAGCTTGTCCTAGGCGAATCTAGCAAGACAGTTACCATTGGGGCACACATGAGCCCCGCATAGGAAAGCACGCTCATTGGGTTCCTCCGTGGGAACCGCGACATCTTTGCATGGAAACCTTCTGACATGCCAGGTGTCCCGAGGGAACTCGCTGAGCACAAACTACATGCCGACCCCAAAGTGCGACCAGTAAAACAGTCGTGGTGGCCTTTCAATGAAGAGCGCCACCGAGCAATCTCCGAAGAAGTGCAACGCCTGCTGGCCGCAGGCTTCATTCGGCCAATAAAATACTCCAAGTGGCTGGCAAACCTAGTCTTGGTTCTAAAAAAGAACAACACATGGAGAATGTGTATCGACTACACCAACCTCAACAGCGCCTGCCCGAAGGTGGAGTTCGTCCTACTGCGCATCCATCAGATCATCGACTCGACCGCGGGATCGGAGTCGCTGTGCTTCCTCGATGCATACTCTGGTTACGACTAGATCAAATTGGCGGTCGAGGACGAAGAGAAGACGGTGTTCATCACACCATTCGGCGCCTTCTGCTACACGGCCATGACGTTCGGCCTCAAGAACGCCGGCGCCACATACCAAAGGTGCATGTAGGAGTGCCTCGCGAGCCAAATTGGCCGCAACATTCATGTCTACATCGACGACATGGTGGTAAAATCCACCCGCCAGGACGACCTGCTCGCCGACCTGGCCGAAACCTTCGCAAATCTGTGGAGGTACAACATCAAGCTGAACCCACAAAAGTGCACCTTCGGTGTCTGCACCGGACAACTACTAGGATTCGTAGTCTCCAAGCGAGGCATCAAAGCCAACCCCACAAAGATCGACACCATCGCACGACTCGGAAAGCCCGAGTGCCTGCGCGACGTCCAGAAGTTGGCCTGGCGAGTCGTGGCTCTCAGTCGCTTCATCTACCGACTAGGCGAGAAGGCAATGCCTCTCTATCGCCTAATTCACAAGAACCCCACATTCTAATGGGACACGGAGGCGGACGATGCACTCAAAGAACTCAAAGAAGTGCTACTCGCGGCTCCACTACTTGCCGCCCCAATCGACAAAGAGCCAATGCTCATCTACGTGGCGGCCTCCACTCGAGTCGTCAGCGCCGTGATAGTCGTCGAATGGCCAGAGGAGGGCAAGGAGCGCCCCATACAGTGCCCTGTCTACTACATCGGCGAAGTCCTGACGGACTCACGATAGCGCTATCTGCAGTACCAGAAACTAGTGTACACGGTATTCCGAGCTCAGCAGCGACTCCCCCATTATTTCCAGGAGCACCCAATCACGGTGGTCTCCTCCGCACCTCTGCATGACATAATACGCAATAGCGAGGCGACTGGGCGAGTCGCTAAGTGGGCCATCGAAATCGGCATCCACAACATCAAATACGAGCCCCGCAAATCGATCAAGTCACAAGCCCTAGCTGATTTCCTCGCAGATTGGGAAGAAGCGCAGCAGCCGGAAAAACTACCATACCTTCACTACTCGTCTGTCCACTTTGACAGCTCCAAGAATGCCGACGGCGCAGGGGCCGGGGTCATATTGACCTTCCCCAAAGGAGACGAGCTCCGCTACATGCTCCACCTCAACTTCAAGCCCTGCACCAACAACATGGCAAAATACGAGGCCCTCCTCCATGGCATGCGGGCCGCCAAGGAGATGAACATCAACCGCCTATGGTGCTATGGTGACTCCGATCTGGTCGCCGGCGAGGTCGCTGGAACTTGCGACGCCGTCTCTCAAACAATGATCGCGTACCGCCAAGCGGTAGACCAATTGGGAGGACACTTCGAAGGCTACTCCGTCGAGTGGATCAATAGGCGAAAGAACAAGGAGGCAGATGCCCTTACCCGCATCGGAATGGCTAGGCAAATGCCACCTACGGGCGTCTTCCTCGACATCCTCCACAAACCTTCGGTCTACCCACGGAAGGAGATAGACATCGGGATACCACTACAGCCCGAGCCGGCCCTAGCGCCATGATCGTGGAGCCCAGCGACTAGACGTCACCATATGTCGCCTTCCTCGAACACAAGATCCTTCCAAACAATGAGACAAAGGCGAGGATGATCGTGCGCCGCTACAAGTCCTTCGTCATCATCAACGGCGAGCTCCACAAACGCAGTGTGACTGGTGTATTCCAGCGCTGCGTACAGCCAGAAGAAGGCCGCAAGATCCTCCAGGACATCCACGCCGGCGACTGCGGCCATCACGCCGGCGCCAAGTCGCTGGTCACCAAGGCCATGCGGCATGGCTTTTACTGGCTCACCACGCATGCCGACGCCACCAACATCGTCCAACAATGCGTCGGGTGCCAGAAGTACGCCAACCAGAAGCACCTCCCTGGTTCGGCACTGAAGACCATCCCCATCACATGGCCATTCGATGTATGGGGCATGGACATGGTAGGCCCGTTCAAGAAGGCCCCATCCGGCTTCACCCATCTCCTGGTCGCGGTCGACAAGTTCACCAAATGGGTTGAGACCAAGACGATCAAAAAGTGCGATGGCAAGACGGCCACCAAGTTCTTACGCGAGCTCATCTACCGGTACGGCTACCTGCACAGCATCATAACGGACAACGGCACCAACTTCGCCAAGGGGGCCATGGCGGAATTCTGTGAAGAGCACAACATACGACTTGACCTCGCTTCATTCGCCCACCCAGAGTCGAACGGCCAAGAAGAACGCGCCAACCAGAGCGTCCTCGACGGGCTCAAGCCGCGACTCTAGGTGCCCCTTGAGCGCACCCCAAGATGCTGGGTCGAAGAGCTCCCCTCCGTAATATGGGGAATCCGCACGTCTGTCAATCGCTCCACCAGGTTCACACCCTTCTTCATGGTGTACATCACCGAAGCCATAATGCCAATAGACCTGGAGCACGACTCACCACGAGTCACCAACTACTTCGAGGCGACAAAGGAGATGGCCCGCCAAGACAACATCGACCAAATCGACGAGGCACGCGACCTGGCTCGCTCCCGCACCGCCATCTACCAGCAGGGACTCCACCACTACCATAGCCGCCGAGTCCGGACTCGCACCTTCCAGGAGGGCGATCTGGTCCTACGACTGGCTCAGGACAAGAAGGGCATGCACAACGCATTAGTAACTTACAACAGGCACGCGCGCAAAACGGCTAAGTACTATGCTCGGGAACTCGCCTACAAACAATCCCACTCGCGCTTGGGGACTTGCCCCTTCAGGAGACACAAGGGACCAACAATGCACAATCAAAATAAAACGCATACGTATACAATCGAGTTATACCCCATTAAAGGGCGGACGCTCTCGGGGACTCGCTCAAACAAAAAATAAACACACCACATGATCACGGTCGCATTGCGAGTCGATTGACTCCTCTTACTCAAAAGTCGCCACTTGGCATATATTACAAACTGCCTAGAGATGTTATCTATTTTGTAGGCCCTGACGAAGAAGCATCCCCACCACCCTTGACACGGACAAAAGGTTGTCATGGGTTTGTCGGGTAGGTCGTCAGCGACTTCGACAACGCTGACCGGAAGGGTTGCTCCGACTTCAGGTCGCGATGCTCCGGCTCGGGGTCGCAAGGCGCCAATACCGTCTCCTGGTATGGCAGAAGGTCCCCCATCGCCAATACCTGATTAGCAAAGGGGGCGGCCTTGGTGGTCAGCTTCAGCACCTCCGACATCTCCACCGTACCAGTCGCCGAAGGGTAGCCGCTGGTGACGTCGTCGAGGTCGGAATCGTCGGGGAAGTGGGCAAGACCCAGGCTTAATTCCGTCGTGGCCCTGCGCCTAAAAGCTGAGCGTGCCATCCACTCCACGATGCCGGGCACCTCCTCAAGATAGCGCCACACTTCCGCCAGTCCCCCAGCTATAACCTCGGTGGGGGACATCCCCTGAAGGACTGCTTGGACGCACAACGCCGAGGTAGTAGCCGCGTTCACCACGGGGGTCATGCACTGCAAGGTGTTGAAGGTCTGCACCACCGGGTCGCTTTGCCCTATCACAGCTGCAATATCAGACGTCAGTGACACTATGGATTTCCCCACTCGGGGACTCGCCAAACATTGTAAGCAAAGAATAGAGACTCACCAAGAAGTTTGCAGCAGTTCTCGGTGACATGCTTCTCCAGGGCGGCATGATCGTTCTGTAGCCCCAGGATGATCGCGTCCGCGGCCTTCCGCTCCTCTTCAGCCACAGCGACTGCAGCCTTCGCTCGATCCTCAGAAGAAATCGAGGCCGCTTTCGCCTCCTCCAACTCCTGGACTAGCGAGGCGATTCGTCCATTCGCCACATACAGCTCGGCAACTGGGACGTACCCTTCCCGGGCCTTGGCAATTGCAGCCGAAAGACCATCTGAAAAGAAAAGAAACAAATCGTCAACACGCTAGAACACCAACAGTTCACAGCTGAAAAACGAATCAAGTACTTACCAACAGTCTCCTAGAGTCGCCGGTTTGCTTCCTATGCCACGCGCAGATCCCACTCCAGACGCTCCCTCGCGGCCAAGCGATATGTCGACTCCCTTTGTAAGCCTTGCAAGAATAACAAAAGTTGGCACTTACCAAAGCAGATATTCAGTTCCTAGCCACTGAAAATCAGCGACCAGGAACTCGGGGACTGGCGACTAGAAGAAATTCAGTTCCTAGCCGCTCAAATTCAGCGACTAGGATCTCGAGGACTGGAGAGTAGAAGCAACTCAGTGTCCAACCACTGAAATTCAGCAACTAGACACTCGGGGACTGGATGTACCTGAATGGCGGCGCCAAGCATCTTGTGAAGCTCTCCGGCATCCATTGACGGGACCGTGAAGTGCGCCCGCGACGCGACCCAAAATCTTCATCAATGATCTCCGGGCTCTGTGGAGACTGGTTGTCCGCCACGGCTGGAAACCCCTTCGTCATGAAGCATGGGAACGTTGTTGACGCTCTAGCCGAGGCACTGGTCGCCAGAGCCGACATTTCCTTCGCTGCAGTGCCCTTGGCTGGCTCCGACCACGTAGCTGCCACCTCTTTGACGACTGCAGCAAGATCGTTCTCCTTAGCGCTATCCATTGCCACGAAGTCGTCGGCACCGCCTTTCTGCCTCTTCGCGCCCTCCACAGTCGTCGCGTCTTCAGCAGACTTCCTCTTCTTGGGGAGGTCGCCCTCTCCCATGGTGGCGACCGGCGGAATCTTCGCCACCGAAGGGCGACCGATCTTCTTGACCCCAGACCTGCCAAACCTCCAAAATCAACACAGAGATAACATAAAAATGGAACACGACTTGGAATGGAGAATTCGAAGCTTACTTGGGGACTAGGAGAACGCGCAGCCCGGTGCTGATGTCGGCGGGCTTGTCTAATTCCGGCCCTAGCTTGCGCGTGAGACCTCTCTCGAAGACATCTAAAGCCCATGACACCGCGGGCTTCGTTGATGATGAAGCCGCGGTTGCCGGAATTTCTGGCTTCGAAGACGCGGCCGCTCTTGAAGGTTGCGGCGAATTCGACGTCGCGGCCTCAGCCGCCTCCTGGCCTTGTGCGCTCGAAGCCGTTAGCGCAATCACCGCCAGAGGAACTTCCACTATCGCCTCGGTGTCCTCGTCCTGCAATCCCTTCATCGGAATCGCGTCCTCCGGGATCTTGTGCGAAGTCTTGGGGGTGTCATCATCATCAGAGTCGTCATCTGACTCAAACACCACCGCCAACCTAGGCAGCAACGCTAGCTTCTTTGCTGGCGACTTCGGTTTGCGCGCGGTCTTCGCCGGTGTGGCCGTACGCCGAGACGTGTTGTCCTGCACGATCTCGTCGCCCCCTTCATGTTCATCAAGGCTACGACTCGCCTTGAATTCGTGTTGCTTCTGCATGAAGGTGTTGCGAGCCATAGGTGCTGGGGGAGGAACCTTCTCTTCTTCCTCTTCGCCTTCGGAGGTTTCTTCGAGCTTCCGGGGGACCTCTTCATCAAGCGGAGGGAACCAACCTTCCAACACCTGGAACAACTAAGAACAACCACAAATAAGTATCGAACGATGCGACTGCGAATTACATTGCTAAAATTGTGACTAGATGGAAAACTTACTGTGGGGGCTTCATTCTTCACGGGAGTGTACGGAGCGAACCCGGCCGATGTGGTTGTAAATTCCGCATCGGTGATCTTGTTCAGGGAGGCCTTGTAGTCTTTGATTTCCCACGATTCTTTGCTGGTCCGGGAGGGATCGTGTTTCCCGCTGTATTCATGCATCCAATGCAGCTGAGCCGCTAGCGGAACCAGACGCCGCCCAAGCCAGCAGTTGTAGAGGTTGATCGAGGACAGCCCCTGATCCTTCAACCTCTGGATATGGTCCATCATTTTCGCGACGACCATCCTCTGGTCTTCGGGGAGCTTCTGTGGTGCCAGCCGGCGAGGCTCACTCCTTTCTGCGACGAACTCGGGAAGTGCTACTTCACTGGAGGGAGTGGACTCTTTCACGTAGAACCAACTCTTCTTCCACTCGCTCACGGCCTTCTTCTGCAATAGAAGCTTGATAAAGTTGGCCTTCGGCTTCAATTGGAATGTGACGCTGCCGGCCGCCAACATCGAGCCACCAGACGCCTTGCTTCCGTTGCGGCCGTGGAAGAGCTCCAGCCACAGCGGGAAGTACGGCATGCAGCCAAGATAACACTCGTAGAAGGCGACGAAGATCGCCAGCTGCTCAATGCTGTGCGGACCAAGATCCGACGGCTTGGTTGTGTAATACGCATAGAAATGCCGGAAGAGTAGTGATGTGGGGAACCCCAAACCCCTCTCTAGGTTGCTTGGGAAGCAAATGAACTCGCCGGCCCGCGGCTTCGGCTCGATCTCGGAGGGAGCGGGGACACGCCAGTTCCCCTTGCGAAGGACTCCGGCGTCCTCGAATGATTTGAGCTGGGCTGTGGTGCACTTGGATTTCCCCCATGAACTTTTGGGAGGCGCCATTAGGAAGGACATGGGGTCGCTCGGTGTGGATTGATCGAATCAAAGGAAGACAGGAGAAATGGATGCGCGAGAATGAAGAACGCAGGGAAGGATCTACAAAGCTGATTTGTTACTCCCCTTATAAGGAAACGCTACCCGCCAAATTCGAGGTAGCCATTACCTGCGGTAATTACGCCGAAGTCACCGTTGGAATATCCAACAGATAGTTTGACCTAATTAACGGTCCAACTCCTCCATTCCACTCGCTGGCAACTATCCCGTCCACTCGCCGAAGCAGTGACTTGGTAGTCGTGACGTTCGCTAGAGCAGCGACTAGGAGCCTGGGGAAAATTTCCTTGGTTTTTGTGGAGTCCATCACCGATTTGACTGGGCGTCCAAATTGGACTAGCCTAATCCGACTGCCAAATGACCACCTGCACCTGAATCAATGATGGCCTCGGGGACTACTGATGGGGATATGCCGAACAGGGTATGCCCAGTAGGACGTTCCGATTGGGCCAAATGGCTCGCGAGTGGGCTGCAGGACGGCGACTGGAATGTGACTAAAGGAAAGGCCCGGCGACTGGAGACTGGAGGCCCAGAAGCATACTCGAAGCCCAGTTGGATTAGGTCAAAGCCTCCAAATCCATATCCTGTTCCGTTGTAAACTGTAAACCCTAGCGAGGTGCCTCATATATAAACCTCCCTACGGTATCCTGTAACTCGCTCTCCATTAATCCAATCTAGCAGGAGTAGGTCTTTACCCTCCGGGGGGCTGAACCTAGATAAATCCATGTGCATCCGCCCCCATCTCGCATCGTAGATGGCCGCCAACTCTCGCCCCCGATTCAATCAATCGCTGCCTACTACAGCGACTGTCGTGGCCATTTCCACGACAACTAAAAGCACTCAGTATCAGGCTTAGGGCCTCCCTTTATTTTCTTCTCAGGCGCAGCAACAGACTTGTCGTCATTCTTAAAGTTACCTTTGGGCTTGCCCTTTTCTTTAGAGTTGGTAATCTTATTACCCATCAACTCATGATGCCCTTTCTTTATGTCTACTTCGGCAGCCATTAGCATGGCAGCATGTTCAATGAGTGATCTAATCGCATCACTCATCTTGTAATTCAGCACAAACTCTTCATAACTGGTTGGGAGCGACTGCAGAACACTATCCGTCACAAGCTCAACTGGGATATCACATCCTAGTGCCTTAATGCGTTGAACATAGCCTATCATCATCATGCCATGCTCGTTCACAGGGCTGTGTGCCTTCATCTTTGCACTAAAGAACTTGCCAGAAATCATATATTTCTCAACATAGATCTTGCCCTCAAACATAGTTTTGAGTTCCTTCACAATAGCATCAACATTGCTAAGTTCAAAGTGCTTTTGGAGTTCAGGCTCTAGCGATTGAAGGATCGCACACCACACAAGAGTGTAGTCTTCATTCTTTGTGCCATACACACTGCGCTCATCCTAAGATGCATTATTTATAGGAGCGTCACCTAACGGACCATCCAGCACATAGGACTTCTTTATTCCCTATGAGAAAAATCCTCAATTTGCAGTACTAGTTGGTGAAATTAGACCCATTGTCTAGCCGTTTTTCTTTCTCAAGAATGCATTAAAATTGACTACGTGGGGTGCCATGATCTACAAAGTATTTGCAAAGACTATGTAGACTAGGTTTATAACATATAGAGTTAAACCTAATTCAAAATTACTTATGTGAACTCCCACTCAAAATGGAATCCCTCTAGTCATTTTAGTGATTACACGAACCAGATTCATTATGCCACGACCGATCATCACGAGTAGTGGCGCAGCTCCAATGGCGAGCATCGTATGAGCCCTCATATATCCATATCACTTGTGCTTTACCTTTAGGTTCATGTTCCGAGGCCATGTCTGTATATGCTAGGCTCGTCAAGTAAGAACCTTAGTATTCACGTGTGTAAAACTTTCTTACACTTGTTGTATGCAAACGTAGAATCTATCACACCCGATCATCACGTAGTGCTTCGAGATGACAAACTTTATTAACGATTCTTACTAAGGAATAACATATTATTATGTTCATATTTAGTGGGCGGGATCATCTTATAGTGCTACCAAGGCAATCAAATACTACCTAAGCAATCAAATCAACGCAAAAATAAGATGCATCAAAGGATAAACATCACATGCATATATAATGTGATGTGATATGGTCCTTCTCGCATTCGATCTCCATCTCGTGCGTCATGGCATGATCTCCATCATTCCACAAGTGTGTCACCAAGGTCCATCGCGCCACCATCAAGGTTGTTCTCCACTAATCTAATTACACGGATTTCCATTTCTCGGCACGCATACCATAAAATAGAATAACAACCATATGGCTCATACTGGTTGTTTTACAATAAAACACATTGCATACAACAACATTTGTATCACAGACCATATCACATCATATGCCCTGCAAAAAAAAGTTAGACGCCTCTAATTTATTTTTGCATATTTTACGCGGTTGTGGCCTTTCTAGGATAGAACCGTTCTGCCTACGAACTTCAGCCACAACGCTGATAATCAAGTTATTAAGCAAACCATTGTAAATCAGATATCAACTAGAGTGGGAGAGACATACACTCGCTAGCGACTTATGCAAACCGAGTTGCATGTCAAGCATGGAACATGTCTCATGTGCGGGGGCATGTAAAATTTGTCCAGGCCGTTTCATCCCACTATGCCACCAATATCCGAAATACAAGAGATTTGCAATAAGACTTATCACCACCCACATCTCCATGTGTTCTAACCGCACAAAGCATCTATGCACAAACCTGGCACTGATACCACTGATGGGGTTCGTTGTGTCGGGGGGATGACCTCCGGATAACCCAGCCAGACAAGAATCACGGCAGATAGATCGTGTCCGGCTGGCTGAGCGTAGCTGGACAGGAGCAAGTCAAGCCGGCTACCTCACGGTAACTGGATCAGCAAGGAGCAGCAAGGCACGGGACCAGCTACATCAGCGTAGCCCGAACCAATTAAGAGGACAGAGCGACGTGCAGCACAGTGCATGGTACGCCCTGGTACGATGACAAGACTCGCAACTACTCGGCCATACCGAAGACTTTGCGGGGTGACGCGAGAACAGTGGCCAGATGCTGACGATAGGCTCGCACAGCGTTCACTGTACCCATGATGACCATACCGCTCGTACTCTGATTAGACGTAAGTGTACCGAGTACTGTAGATGACCAGCCGGCTGGGATCTGCCTGTGGGGCCCGCCAGCCGGACTGGCTAGTGAGACCGTTGCCTCTCTGCCTATATAAGGAGAGGCAAGGCCTCAGTAGAAAGGGTTGGTCTCTATGCATTTAAGGTAGTAGCTATAGGATACAGCTCGAGGAGCAATTCTAGCATGTATACCACTCATAGTCAGATCGGCAGGAGTAGGAGCTTTACCTCATCACGAGGGCTCCGAAGCTAGGTACTTCCTGTGTCCAGCTACACTTGCTTGTATCTAATCCCGCCTGGGGACGCCATCGATAGCTTCCCTGCTAGTCCCCACACCTCTATCTAACCTGCTTAGGTACTGCCGTTCCCAATACAATGACACGTTGCATAGAAAACAAATAATTCCTATAGTTTGCAACTGCCAAGATCGAATCTACGCGATACTTTGTAACAGTTATAGATGGACTCATCCTCGTAGACCGTAAGTGGAATAATGTTCCTGCAAACAAATGTGGTTGATGTAGATTGTACACGACTAGTGCCACAGACAGGCAGCGCCTCCGTAATCGGTCACACGTTCGGTGTGCCAATGACTCCCGATCCCTTGCACCAGCCGGACACCGGAAGTATCGGATCCCCGGGAACTGCAACATCGCTACACCATGGAAGTGGTGGTGGAGGGGAAGGTTTAGAGCAGGGCTTCGCCGAGCACCTTTTCTAGTGGCAATGGAGAAGGTAAGCAAGGGGGAGAAGATGTCAACCTTGGGGCATATGAGAGAGCTTGTGAGAGCGTGTGTGGAGAGGAGGAGGAGGCCACCTCCTTTTATAGGCACCATGGGACTATCCCTCCTCTCCTATCATTCAATCTCCATTAAAGCACTTTAATTCCCTTAAAGGTCTAGCCATTAAAGCAGTTTAATTCCCTTAAAGATCTTTCCATTAAAGCATTTTAATTCCATTAAAGCACTTTAATTCCCTTAAAGGTCTTTCCATTAAAGCACTTCAATTCCATTTTAATGCAACTCAATTTAATGAACACTTCATTTAATGAGTACTACATTTAATGAACACACTAACAATTTGATCCCTTGCATTGTTTCGATACCCTCAAACTATTTCGGCAAATTTGACAGAACAATTTTCTGCAACAAAGCAATTTTCTATGATGTCCATTGACTTCCCCTGTGTCCCCTATCCGCTCAAACGCGTCGGTTAACCCTAAGTGTGTCTCCCTATGGGTTCGAGAACTATGTAGACATGATCGAGATATTCTCCAATCAATAATCATTAGCAGGACCTGGAGATCCATAACAACTCCCACTAGTTCCACGAAAATCAGATGATCATCTGAACCTTTTTCGCTGCAATCAAATTCCTTTTGTATTGTGATATATTACTTGCCCGAGATTTTATCACTTGGTGTCATCTATACCTTGTTTAATCTTGTTCCCGGCAAGTACTCTTTTTCTCGTTCCTGTGATATGACATTCCAGTGATCAAATGACTTGCTTGCAAGGTTGTCAATGTGATATCACAAAGCGAGCCATGACTATATCTCTCCATCATCCGGATGGAAAAATTCCAATCTAGATCCACGATCCTCAACTGAAACTTTCCAAATACCTTACGACACCTTTTTAATCACCATGATATGGTGTGACGTTTGATGTAATCAAAGTACTCTTTCAGTGAAAGTGATTGACATGATCTCATGGTCTCTGGTCATTGAGTTACTACGAATGCGATAGAAATTTAAACATGATGATGTGATCGTATTGCTACATCTACTATGGGTGACTGTTCATCATATCATTCTCTAATGATATGACTCTATTATTAACAACATCCAATGTTCATGATCAGGAAACCTTTGATCATCTGTTAATCAACAAGCTAGTATAAAGAGAGGGTTTACTAGGAACCTTATCTGTTTATAATTCACACATGTATTAATGTTTCCTTATTAATACAATTCTAGCATGAAAAATAAACATCTGTTATAAACCTGGAATAGCATAATAAACACTTTAGTATTCCCTCTCGGGCATATTCCTTTCACTTGCTACCAGTCCCCACTAGCGACTGCCCTTTTCACGACCACCGGGGTCAGCTCCAGCACCTTCCCCCGGCCCCATCCGTCAAGAAGGTCCTCACAGGGACGATCAGCGCCCCGTCTGGCCAAGGGCCAGCCCTGGCCCTGCCTCTGACTTGTAGGAGGCCCTGACGAATCATTGGTGCTGGTTCTCATGACGCCAGTGTCTGCCGGTTCTACTCGAGCCGAGTGGCTGGGTGAGGTCATCATCAACGTCCACACTAGGTTAGATCGGCTCATGGCAGAGGCCATGGAGGAGGGCCGCCGGCTAGCCCGAGACTAGGACCGGCTTCATGCGGCTGAGGAACGAGCGGCGGCGGAGCGAGAGAAAGTGCACCTCTAGGTTTCCAATGTGCTTCAGCGTGCCTCAGCCAAGGCAGCGGGGATTGTTGCAGAGACCCAAGGTTAAGCCTCCTTACGAGTGGAGGCGCTAGCTGCTCATGAGGAGGAGATCTCTTCTCGCGAGGTGGAGTTGCCAACCTCCAGAAGGAACTTGACTCCCGTAATCATGAGGCTGCCGCGGGGCTAGAGAAATCCCAACGCTCCCTTACCGACGTGCAAGAGGCGAATTTGCGCCTCCGCCAGGCTCTTAAAGTCGCTGAGTAGTCTCGTGACAACTCGTCTCACAAGGATGAGACCCTCAAGGGTGCGGTCGACGTGTTGAATAAGGGCATTGCTGCTACTGCAAAGGCTCATGAGAAGGGTGAAACACTGGCTCACGAAGCACTGGAGGTCCAGAAGGAGTCCTTCCTCACGTTTGCAAGGCAGGGCGCTGCCCTCCTCCTGCCTTCGGGGCCTAGGTGTTTGAGAAGCCAGAGCTCTCCACCGGCCGAGAGGTTGAGGTCTCCCTCGAGGTTACTAGAGAATCCTTGCTCTCCTAGATAAGGCTGCATGGGGTTTGAATGAGTTCATCACGGGCAAGCACCAGGATATGCTGACCATCGTGGGGAAGGTCCTCATCTCCAACCTCCTACAGCATGCGCTCGGGCTTGATTATTCTCGCATTATGCGTCTAGCAGAGCCTTTGCAGCGTGCTACCCCAAAGGTCGAGGCTAGTCATCAGGCGAGGGTTGCCGATCTTGTGGGATCCCTGATCCGAGTAGTTCCCCGCAAAGTGGATGACAAGGAGGATAGTGAGGCGAGCTGCTTGGGGATCTATGCTGCTAATGACCTGGATGCCGATACCCAGGACACCGACGCCCAGAACACTAAAGCCTAGGGCGCTTCTTGTCCTAGCTGGCGAGGCCTGATCTTTGTTTGTGTGGTGCCCATGGGGCCCTTGAAACTTATTACCTCTTGTGAGGACTGTAAGGGTACTAGACTTGGAGTAAGCCTCCTTTGCCTGCATTTATCATTGTGAGTTTGTACTGTGGTCCCTCGCGGAGGTGACTGCATGATGTCCCATTGACCCCACGAAGAGGTGGCCTTAGGCTCCACGTTGTTTTGGAAGCGTGAGGAGGGTATCCTCATGGACCGCCCTGGTTCCCTCTCGTCTAGAGGCCGAGAGGGTCGCGGGGCTTGTACTTGTCCTGTAGGTTCCTCGAGGAGGATACCTGTAGGCTCTGTACGTTCAGTTTTGTCCCATAAGCCCCCATGGGGGTGGCCGTAGGACTAGTACTTTCCATGTATAGTTCCTCGGAGAGGTAACCGTAGGTTCTGCTTGTTCAGTTCTAGCCCGTAAGCTCCTCATGGAGGTAGCCGTAGGAATATTACTTTCCTTGTATAGTCACTCGGGGAGGCAACCGTAGGTTCTATACGCAGAGTGTTCTCCGTATGTGTATCATGCGAGGGTTATCAAGCACCAAGGACCGTGGGTGAGGATAATTATCATCGGAGCTAGTCCATAAGTTCAGAGCTCGACACTTTAGGTCTTGGAGTTGACCGGGAGTAGCCTTGGTGATAGGCATCATGCCTAGCCCCTGCTCACGTGGTGCACGCAAGGGAGGAACACTAAAGAAGCAAAGACGCAATAAAGCAGCAACAACAAAACATCAAAAAACAGGAGACTCTTCATGAGTGTTCATATAACCGAGGGAGGTGTTCATTACCACTACTAAGGTGGGAAGAGATCAGGGGTAGAACTTGCGGAGGTGCTAGATGTTCTATGCTTTCGGGATTGGGACCCCTTCTTCAGTTTCTAGAAGGACTGCCCCTAGTCTCGTGACGTGGGCGACAATAAAAGTCCCATCCCACATCAAGGAGAGCTTGTGGAGGCCCTCGCGAGAGAGAACCCGTCGAAGGACCAGGTCTCAACCTCTAGGGTGCAGGCGCATATGTTGCAACAGTGATAGAGGTGGAGCACTTACTGATATCTCACAGCCCGCATGTTGACCTTGTGGTGGGATTCCTCGATCAGGGTGAGGTCATCCTGGCGGATCTCCTCTTGCGACGTCTTGTTGAAGGCAAGGACCCGTCGAGAGCCATGCCTGAGCTCTATGGGGATGATAGCCTCAACTCCATAAATGAGAAATAAAGGGGTCTGACCAGTCGGCTTGGTTGCGGTGGTGTGGATGGAGCAAGGTATGCCCAGGAGCATGTCCATCTAGCCCTGGCCACACTTCTTGAGATGCGGCGGAAACTCTTAGTCTGGAGGCCCCTCAACACCCGGTGTTGGCCGGTTTAGCCTGTCCATTGCTGTGTGGATGGGCAACGGTGGTGTAGCAGATCTTGGTGCCGAGATACATGCAATAGGACTTGAACAACCCGCTAGTGAATTGGTTGTCATTGCCGGTGATGATGCGGTTAGGCAGACCAAAACGGCACACCAAACCTTGTATGAACTTGACCTCTGATCTCACCGGGATGGTTGGAATGGGCTCCACTTCTCCCCACCTAGTGAACTTGTCGATGGCAACATAGAGGTAGCGGTAGCCCCCTGTTGCTCTCGGGAAAGGCCCCAGGATATCCAACCCCCAGACCGCGAACGAACATGAGATTTGGATGGTTTGCAGCTGCTGAGCGGGCTGGTGAATCCGCTTCACATGGAGCTAGTGGGCCTCAGATGACTTGACTATCTTGGTGGCATCATCGAGTGTAGTGAGCCAGTAGAAACTACTATGCAAGGCCTTCCCCGCGAGGGTATGAGGAGAGGCGTGGTGGCTGTATTCCCCAACAAGGATGTCAGCCAGCAGTTCACAACCTTCTTTGGTCGGGATACACTACAGGGTGACACCGTTGGGTCAGCGACAGTAAAGGTCGCTATCCACGAGATAGTACTTCTTGGGACGACGAAGGAGACACTCGGCCATGTCTTCGATGTCGAGAAGGGTGTCATCCTTTACGTAGGCCTTGAGGTCTGTGATCCAGTATGTCTCTTTAGCTGGCAGTGCGAAGACGAGTCGGTCGCCAGAGCACAAGCCATCGTCTTGGGCGCCCGCTAGAGGTGGGGGAGGCAGATCCTCGGGGAGAGAGCCCTCACTGCGTGTTGGTGGTGCTGCAGACGGATCAAATAGCCTCTCCTCGAAGACTCCCGACCGTTGGCTCTCGGCAATATGCACGCTTGGTGATCTCATCAGCCTCTTGGTTGTCTCCCCTAGGGATGTGCATTAGGTCCATGCTAAAGAAATGCTTCTCCAGCTTCCGCACCTCCTCCAGGTAGGCCACTATGTGCTCATCTTTGGGCTTGTAGATCTTATTGGATAAGTCGACAAGGAGCAAGGGGTCTCCCTGGACGGTGATGCGCTTGATGCCAAGGGTGATGGCTGCCATGAGGCCTACGACAGGGCCCTCATATTCAGCGATGTCGTTGGAGTGTTTGATTTCGTCCCTGAAGCATAGTTGTATATCGTAGAATAGCCTGTCGCCAGTCGGGGACGTGAGCACTGCGGCTACCCCTGCTTTGTCAATGTTGAATGCCCCATCAAAGTTCAACAACCAGTAGCCTAGGGCCAACTTACCGGGTAGCCGAGTCATTTTCTCCTCGGCCTCTCCTACACCTGGGTCTGTCCACTTGGCTGTGAACTCTGTCAGAGCCCATCCCTTGACTGCAGGGGCGTATTCAAGGTCAGCTCGAAGGGTTGTAACTTGATATGACCACTCCGCCACTCGCCCCGTGGCGTTGGGGTTGCGCAGGATGCTCTCTAGAGGGAACTTCGTGACCACCCTGATGGGATGACCATGGAAGTAGTGGCGCAACTTGCGAGAAGCTATATAGAGTGCGTATAGGAACTACTTCTGCATCAGGTACCCCTCATAGGAATCCCGGAGCACCATGCTGACGAAGTAGGCTAGTCGTTGCATGAGCCATGTAGCCTTGTTAGACGTTGTGGGGGTGACTTTGGCAAGGCCCATTCCCTATCAAGCCCCCTGGGTGCTCAAAATCTTCATAGCCACCACGGCTGGCCCAACCGCGGGTCCTTGAGAGGAGTTTGGGAATCGGTCCATCCTTTATCCTCAACAAGGTCCTCATGCTTGTCGACAAGGATGCCGCTCGCCGTCTGCGGCGTGGCCACCAAGTACAGCAGTAGAGGCTCGTGGGCTCGTGGAGCTACCATGATGGGTGTGCTCAAGACGTACCTCGTTGAGTTCTTAGAAAGTTGACGTGGCCTCGAGAGTCCATTGGAAGTTGCCGGAGCGCTTCGTGATCTTGAAGAATGGTAGGGCTCTCTCGCCCAACTTGGAGATGAACCTCCCTAGAGCCGCTATGTATCTCGCTAGGAAGCCCAAGAGCTTGCCCGAAGGGACTACAAACACGCACTTGGCGGGGTTGAGCTTGATGTTTACCCTTCGCAAGTTTGTGAATGTCTCTTCAAGGTCAGCTACTAGTGTGTCCTTCTCGCTGGTCTTTACCACTGTGTCATCGACATAGGCTTCTGCGTTCCTTCCCATCTATGCCCCTAGGGCCATGCGCATTAGCCTTTGCAACATTGCACTATCATTCTTGAGGCTGAATGGCATGCAGGTGGAGCAGAATACCTCTCAAGGGGTGATGAAGGCTGTTTTATCCTCGTCCTCCTTGGCCATCTAGATCTGGTGGTAGCCTGAGAAGGTGTCCAAGAAACATAGCAGGTCATAGCCTGCCGCGGAATCCACTATCTAATCGATCCTCAGGAGGGGATGCAGATCCTTGGGGAAAGCCTTGTTAAGGTCAGTGAAGTCGACGCAGACTCGCCCCCCTCTAGTGGCCTTGGGGACCACCACCATGTTAGACGTCCAGTCGGCGCGAAGGATTTCATGCACCAGATTTTCCTTGATGATCTTTTCCATTTCGGCGATGATGAACTACTGCTTCTCGGCGGACTACCGGTGTGCCCTCTACTTCACCGGGCGTGATGTAGGGCTTATCTCCAGGTGGTGCTTGATCCCCTCTAGAGGCACCCCTGTCAGGTCCGACGGGGCCCAGGCGAACATGTCCGCATTATCCCACAGGAAGGTGAGGAGAGCCTCCTCCCGCTCGCCCGAGAGGTGGGCCCGTATGGTGATGTTAGCCCCTGGGTCCTAGGAGAACAAACGTCTCTTATTGTCGGCGGTGCCTGTGGAGTACATCACCTTCTTTTTGGGGGAGTTGTAGACGCGCTTTTGTCGGGCTCCATCGCTTCTCCAGCAGGCACTGGCCTCTTCTTTGTGGGGGGCATGTCGCCATCGGGGTCGCGTTACCCGACGTGGGCGGCTGTGACCCCCTTGTAGGCCTACTCTAGGGAGTGCATGGCCTCTTCATTGTCACAGTGGACCGTGATGGTGCCCCCTATGCCACCCGACAACTTAACCATGTTGTAGGCATGGTGAGTGACTGCCATGAACTTAGCCAGCGTGTTGTAGCCCAAGATGGTGTTGTATGGAAGGCCGATTGACATGGGTATACCCTACAGGTACTCGAGCTTGGTATATATGGTCCAAATACGTATAGGCCCACGGTGTCGCCAAGGACCAGATAGAAGGACTCGAGTAACCTGCGGACTCTCGATTGCTTGAAGATCAAGAAAAAGCTAAAGATAGAAAGTTTGAAGGGGAAAATCCTAACTTGTAACCGACTCGACCTGCTACCCGAGACCTAGCCTATCTATATAAGGGCTAGGAGGGGGCGGCGAGGAGAACACACGCAACCCTAGCTTCCACAAACCCTCGCCAGATTGCATCTGCGCACTGTTGTAACTTTCGACTCCCTCAATAATTCCACGAGCAGACAAGGAGTAGGGACCTTTACGAGGCCAGGACCTGGGTAAATCCTTTGTCCCCTGTGTGCTTGTTTGCTAGCCGATAGATCTCTCCAGCGCTCCCTCCTTCTCCAAAACCCAAGTCCATAACAATGGGCATTGATGAGTTAAACCCTCGTCAATTGGCGCCGTCTGTGGGAAAAGGGAGTGCTGATGTTGCGGCTTCTTCGGCCCCATCAACTGCAATCTACAACTCCGCAACAGCGGAGATTCGCCAGCTCTTCGGCGCCTTCGACTTCACCGTCCACACACCAGCCACTCGCCCGGCCTTCGAATCCGTGGGCGACAGAGTCAGCTTGGCGATTGGGAGCTTCCGCTTCTAAGTTGGACAGATGGGCACTCTTCGCATGCCTGATCAGCCGACAGCACCGGCGATTGCCCCGGCATCATGGTTCCCTCTATCGATCGGCACCCTCAGCGAGCTCAATGCTCCGGTGGCAGTTGGGAACATGGTCAGCGACATTAGTCGCGACTCCGATCTAAGCGATCTGGCCACTGAAGATGGAACCTACGGTTCCGGATCTGAAAGTTGTGGAAGCAACAGCTTCCCTAATCACTTCATGTGCGCCGTCATCAACGCGGGCGACACCTCCGCCAACCGCGGTAACAGTGGCAACACCGGCAACGGCACCGATCCACCCAATCGCGGCAACGGTGGTAACGCCGGCAACGGCACCGACCCACCCAACGCCGGCAACGGTGGCAACGAAGGAGCAGTCGAACCTCCTAGCATTATCAATGAGCAAACTGGCGAACGCGTCGTGATCAGGCTCAACGAGCAAGAGTGGGATCGCTGCCACGAAGCCCTAAGAGGTGCACCTCTACCCTTTGGGTCCCTGCAGGAACTGCTGATGGGCTACCACTGGCTCCTAAAAGAGGAATTCAAATGCCAAAAACAAGCAATCGTGCAACTTGAGGCGCGTAAAAAGGCAGCGGACGAATCAAGCCTTCGTCGTGCTAGGCTCTCCTCCTATGGAGGATCCTCCTCGAGAGGCAACGAGTACCTCGCCAAGAAGAGGCAGTCACGGATGGCTCACCTCACCGAACAAGAGCGCATAGATGCCGCGAAAGTACTCGACTTCGGCTCTATGACAGTCGACACGAGAGGCAACGTGGTTCCCAGGACACCGCAGGCCGTGGTGACAGCAGCCACCATGTACCTTCTCAATAACCAGCCACCAGCTGGTGATCCCCGAACGGCCATGCACCGATCTACGATCGGGGGCCTGGGCTAATCGAGGCCACCCTCGACAAGGGACCGGTACCAGACCCAAAAAAGGGCAAAGCACTGGCAAAGTGCTACTCCTCACCCTCGTCCAGCGATGACAGTCACGACCTGTCTTGACGCCGCCGCTCACGGCGATGCGATCGCGATTACGATGCGTGCAACGACCTCACGCAGCGCAAGGTCGACAAGTCAAGGGCATGACGTGCCCGATCGACTGATTCGGAAGAGGAAGATGGGGAGCTCTGCGGCGTCAAATGCTTCAGCAGATCCATCAGGCAAAAGCGAATGCCTAAAGGGTTTAAACTCCCATCGGAGATCCCGAAATTTGACGGTCTGCAGGACCCCAAGATCTGGCTGGAGGATCACATCTCCTCCGTTAGGCTACATGCAGGCAGTTGAAGTACTGCCATGCCCGGGTGCCGCCCGGGCATGGCTCAATAACCTTCCACGCGGATCCATTCGCAGCTGGGATGAGCTGGTCTACAGCTTCGTGCGCAACTTTAAGGGCACGTACAAATGGCCCGCCTCAATCGAAGAACTGAGATGCTGCCATCAAAGATCTTACATCCAAATGTGGTCCATCATCAAGAACTCTGCGGAAAACATCTCGGAAGACCGCGCGATTAACGCATTCAACGGTGGTGCCCGCCGCATGGAACTCAGGGAGGAGCTAGGCCGCTCAAAGCCCTAGACCATCGACCACCTGATGGAGATCGCGAATCGGTGGGCCGATGGAGAAGATTCGGTGAAGAATTGCATTCACTCTGACGAGGAAGCAGAACTCGAACGAAGACGCAACCGCCAGAGCAAGCGTCGCATGCGCGTCTATGATGATCGCGATGACGTCTACATGGTCGCAGCTGGCTATGTCGATAGACGCGACGATAACCGCAAAAGCGGATATCGCAGCGGCGGATACCCGCGACTCCGGGAAAACCACGCAAGTGTGGCAACGCCGCACTCGCAATGAAGCACCCGCGACCTCCATCGAGGACAAACTGTCCGGGCCATGCACGGTACACTTCTACATCGACAAGCATGATGGCAAGAGAAAGTCCAGCCACCTCCTCAAGGACTGCCGCGAGTTCCTCAAGCTACACGAGGGATTGGTTCGGATGAACCGCAATGCAGACGAAAGAGGCTACAAAGCCGCTCCAGGCGCCGTGGCACATGGCGCACCGCCACCACCACCTGGGACACCCCCGAACAGAGCTGCACCGGACTAGCACCACGGAGGCAAACCGTACCCACGGGCCATGGGTAGCATGATGATCCAAAAGGGGCGCCCCTCCAATAGGGTGCAGAAGGCCATCACTCGCCATGTCAACTTGGCCATGCACTCGCCACCATCCACCACTGAGTACCTCAGTGGCAGTGAGTCGTGCATTACGTTCGACAAACGCGACCACCCGCCTCTAGTACCTCGCCTACGTCATTGCCCCCTCGTACTCGAGGCGCAAATTGGAGGCTTCGACATGAGTCGCATCTTCATGGATGGCGGAAGCGGCATCAACCTCATATTCGCGAGTACCTTGCGAGCAATGAGGATCCCTCTAACCTGCTTGGAGGCATCAGACACAACATTCCACGGCATCGTCCCAGGGAAAGGCGTATACCCCCTAGGAAAAATCAACCTCGACGTCATATTCGGCACGCCAAGGAACTTCCGGCGCGAGCGCATCGACTTTGAGGTCGTCGACTGGCCCTCACAATACCACTTCATCCTCGGACGCGTCGCGTTCGCTAGGTTCATGGCGGTACCCCACTACGCCTACCTGCAGATGAAAATTCCAGGTCCCAACGGTGTCATCACGATCAACGGGAGCTTCGAGCAATCTGACAGTTGCGATAGGGAATTCAACAGAATCTCCTAGTCCTTCGGCATGCAGGAAGAGCTCGCGCGATTGAAGGAAACGACAGACAACAGTCTGCCTCCCCTGAGTAGGCCAAGCTTACCTGACCTCTCCTTCGACTCATCTGTGCACTCAAAGAAGGTGCAAGTCCATCCATCAGATCCCGCTAAAACGGCCCTCATCGCCAACAACTTGAGTCCCGCATAGGAACACGCGCTCGTCGAATTCCTCCATGAGCACTGGGAAATTTTCGCCTGGTGTCCTGCGGACATGCCAGGAGTTCCCAGGGAATTCGCCGAGCATGCACTCAACGTCAACCCTGACGCAAGGCCAGTCAAGCAAACAATCGGTATCGTTCGAGCCACGAGCACAGGCAGTCGGAATGGAGATCAACAGACTCCTCGAGGCCAAATTCATACGCGAGATCAAGGAAAGCACATGGCTCGCCAATACGGTGCTGGTACCAAAAAAGTACACGGATATCCTATGGATGTGCGTGGACTTCACTTCTTTAAACAAGCACTGCCCAAAAGATCACTTCCCGCTACAACAGATCGATCAAATCATCGACTGAACCGCTGGATGCGAGCGCCTCTGCTTCCTCGATGCCTACTCAGGCTATAACCAAATTCGAATGAAGGAGGAAGACCAGGAGAAGACCGCGTTTACAACACCCTTCGGTGTGTTCTGCTACAACACAATGCCCTTCGGGCTAAAAAATGCGGGAGCCACATACCAGGGGTGCATGCAGGCTTGCCTCAAGGAACAACTGGGTCGCAACATCCAAGTCTATGTCGACGACATAGTAATCAAAACCAAGGAAGAAGCCTCTCTAATTGACGACTTGCGAAACCTTCGCCAATCTCGATCATTACCAGATAAAGCTCAATCCGGACAAATGCGCCTTCGGCGTACCATCTGGGCAGCTTCTCGGGTATCTCATCTCCGTGAGAGGGATTGAGGCAAACCCAAAAAAGATAAAGACCATACTGTCCATGGAGAAGCCAAAGAACATAAGAGGCGTCCAGCAACTAGCCGGACGAATCGCGGCCCTCAGTCGATTTATCAGTCGAATGGGAGAAAAGGCGCTGCCCTTCTATCAGCTCCTCCATAAAGCTGACAAATTCGAGTGGACCAATGAAGCGCAAGAAGCATTCGAAGATCTCAAGCGCCTGCTATCCACCTCGCCAGTATTGGTGAATCCACGAGAAAGGGAACCACTACTGCTGTACATCTCCGCTACCAACCAAGTGGTTAGCACAGTGCTCGTCGTTGAACGGGCCGAGGAAAACAAGGTCCACGGCATAAAACGCCCGGTATACTACCTCAGCGAGGTCCTCACGCCAACAAAACAACGGTACCTGCACTACCAGAAGCTGGCGTACGGCGTCTTCGTGACCGCCCGGTGACTGCGCCATTACTTCCAGGAACACCCAATCATGGTAGTCAACGACGCCCCATTGGGACATATCCTCACTAACCCCGACGCCACGGGGCGAGTCGTGCTTTGGGGAATCGAACTATCTCCACGAGACATCACATACGAAAAGCGTGACGCAATCAAGTCACAAGTTCTCCCTGACTTCCTCGTGCATTGGATGGAAAACCAACTCCCGGACAAGCCAGATATGTCCTACCTCTACACAATGCACTTCGATGGATCCAAGCGGAAAGATGGAGCAGGAGCAGGTGTCATACTGACATCACCTCAAGGGGACAAGCTAAAATACATCCTACGAATGCAGTTCACAGGCTCAAACAACGAGGCTGAATACGAGGCCCTGTTGCACGGAATAAGGATGGCAAAAGACTGCGGTGCAAAGAGGCTCATCATATATGGCGACTCCAAGCTGGTCATCAACCAAACAATGCACGAGTGCGACGCACTGAACAACAACATGATCGCATATCGCGACCTCTACGATACACTCGAGGGGGACTTTGATGGTTGCGAGTTGCGACATGTAGCTCGCGAAAGCAACGAGGAGGCGGACGCACTCGCCAACATAGGCTCTACCTGCGCCCCCATACCACCGGGGGTATTTTTCGAGCACATCTGCGAACGCTCCATCAAGCCAAAGGCCGCAGAAAAGAAAACAAGCGCAGCAACGGACTCGGGGGCTACGCCACCCAATGAGCCAATGGCACTCGATGACTTGGAGCTAGACACAGGACTCGAGGGACCAATGAGCGTCATGATGATCGAACAATCCTGGACGCAGCCGTACATTACGTACCTCCACATCAAGCGCCTACCGGACGACCCAACAGACGCACGGCACATCGCGTGATGCTCCAAGGCATTCGCCGTTAGCAATGGCGAACTGTAGAAACGCAGCATCACAGGCGTGTTACAACGATGCGTCTCCCTAGCCGATGGAAGAGCAGTCCTCCTCGACATCCATGAAGGGACCTGCGGGCACCACGCCGGCAGTCGCGCCCTCGTTGCCAAAGCTCTACCAGCTGGATTTTACTGGCCCACGGCCATGCGCGACGCCAAGGACATAGTCCAAAAGTGCAACGCTTGTCAGCGATTCGCGGACAAGCCAAATGCACCAGGCGCAGAACTACGGCCCATCCCATTGGCCTGGCCCTTCGCACAATGGGGGCTTGACATGGTGGGCAAACTCCCAAGGTCCTCACAAGGAAGCTACGTCTACCTCTTGGTCGCAGTCGATAAGTTCACCAAGTGGATTGAGGCCATGCCAGTGACCAAGCAATCAGGGCACAATGCAGTCAAGTTCTTCGAATCCATTGTCTACCGCTTTGGCATGCCGCACAACATCATCACTGACAATGGGACGAACTTCACATCCAAGGAGTTCCAAGAATTCTGCGGAAACCTGGGGATGAACATTAGTTATGCCTCAGACGCGCATCCACAGACTAACGGTCAGGTGGAAAAAGCAAACGGGCTCGTCTGCAGTGGCATCAAGAAGCGACTCCTTCGACCACTCGAGCAAGCCGCGGGTTGCTGGCCAGATGAGCTCCAATCCGTACTCTGGAGCCTACGAACAACTCCAAATAGCGCCACGGGCTACACGCCATTCTTTATGGTGCACGGAGCAGAAGCAATACTACCCGCCAAAATGCGATACAAGGTGCCGCGCGTAATCGCTTACAGCGAACAAGAGTCATCTCTTGCACTCGAAGACTCCGTCGACCTCCTCGACGAGGCAAGAGAAATCGCCGCAGAAAGATCCACGATCTACCAGCAGAACTTGCACAACTACCACAGCAAAAGGCTTCGCCCCAGATCCTTCGTCGAAGGTGACCTGTCCCTTGATCAAGCAAGAGGGCATCTCAAGCTCGAGTCCCCCTGGGAAGGACCGTACGTGATTACAGAAGTAATCCTAGGTGGCGCCTATCGCCTTCAAGATTTAGAGACAGGAGTCGCATACTCCAACCCTTGGAACGTCGCACAACTGCGATGCTTCTACCCCTAGTTGTTTTACTTTTTACATCGAAAATAAGGCTACTCAGCCAAGGCTACTTAGCCACACATTGTACCTCGTACTGCTCTTCAAATAAATAAAAGCTAAGTGCCCCAAAACTCTGTGTTTTCTTTCACTTTTGTCAATTTTATACTCGAGGGCTATGCCACCCTACCTACATTTGTTCTTCGAACAAATAAACGCGATATCCTGAGTAGCTGGCACATCAATCAAACCCCTTAACGCAAACTCAACCCAGCCGCAACGTGCCTAGCAGGTTGACAAAGGGATGGCCAGGCTAACGAAAAGGAATCACATAGTGCAACGCACCTGACGCTGACAAAGCCGTTTGTACACATTCAACAATAAATTATCTACAAATATATATGAACTTTACAACACAAGTACACTTATGTGCAGGATACAAATCTAGCTACTGCTGCAACAGAAGAACATTGGTTTGTTCCTCGAAGAAGTCGACAATCTCCCCTACTAGACGGTCCACCGCCTGATAGTGTGACACCATATTCCAAGAAGATCCGGCTGGCGGTGCTGGCGTCCCGGAAGCAATGGCGGCGACATCCACGTCAGGCCTATGCAATCGCACCATCGAGAGGGCAACCTTGGCACCAGCCACCAACTGCTGCCTCACGCACTCGCGAACCGCGGACATATCTTGAAATTTGGCCAGGAGAGCCAGCAGGCTTGATGGAGTGTCATCCAACAGGAACATCGCCCGGTAGATGTTCTTCAAACACGAATGCGACTTCTTCAGGAAGAGCAGCACTCGTGAAGCACGATCCTGCAGGGTCGCCAATGCAGTCGCACGATCATGTCCACCCAGAAGTATCCACTCTCTTGAAGTTGCTCCTGGGTGAGATCATGAAGGCGGATGGCAATCCTATCCTTCTCCTCCTGCGGACGGCGTGCGCTAACAACTACACGAAGCAGCACCAACAGCATGAGTACAACGTACCATTGCAGCTAACTACAAAGGAAAAGATGAGGACAAGCAAACTAACACTTAAACTGGTCGCCCAGCCGCGTCACCTCGCCAAGCAGATATTGCTCGCGGGCAGCGGATTTTTCCGCCTTCGACTTCCACACGTCTGCATTACCAAGGATCAGGGGCAACTCACGCTCCAGCTGCTTCACGCGATCACGAAGTCGCGACAGCAAGGATAGCCCCTCTACCCTGGAGCGCGGTGGTGCCACTAACTCATCAAGAGATGGCGAATCCTGGTTTCCCCCCATAGGACCACTCGATGTGCCCTACCACAAGTCAAGACAAAAGCAAATAAGGCGACAAAATTAGCACAAAGGCAAGGAGAACAGACGCATTCAACATAAGCATAAGTGTTTACAAACACACTCGCCAGCAGGCACGTCCTTAGGCTAAAAAGGCAACTGATCAATCATTACAACAAGCTAACTATGAAGCAGCTAGCTTCTTTTACTTCAATGGCTTCGGGGGCTTCATCAAGTCCGTGGCAGTATCAGATGCCACTGACTTTCCGCCGGCCCCTGAGGCCGAAGTTTTCGCCACCTTCTTCGCATGATTGAGCTCCTCCGAATACTTGGCAACAATGTTTATCAAGGAATGGCCATATTTGGCACAAGCAGTCGCAAAGGGAGCGAATACTACCTGCTGACCATCCGCGCCAACAGGCATCGTCTTCGACACTGCAGAAGGATCTATTTCGACTCCGTGGGCTTGTACCATGGCAAGAGACATGGTCGCGCCAGCCGCGTGGAGGGAGTTCTTGTACGTGGCAGGCACACCCCCGGCGAGCGACTCCACCAGCTCTTCCACATTGTCGACCAGCTCCGCCTTCAGCATCAACTCCTCCCGGAGGCGACTAAGGGTAACCTTGGCCTTAGACAACGTATTTTGGACAGCGGCGCTACGATCCTCGACCGCAGACACCACGCCCGCCAGAGCGTCATCGCGACAAAGGTCTTGTGGATCAAAACTCAAGTCGCCAGCATCTACACCGAAAATACACACATGGATCAAACTTCTAGTGCCATCGGTAAAAACTCTAGATGCAGAGAAGAACATCAATAAAATATCTACCAGTAAAGGTACCTGAGAGGGCCTTGGCGACTGAGAATAGTTAATCTTCGAACAACTTCTCCCTGGCCGCAAAGGAGGCGCGCAGATCCTCTTCGCGCTTCTGGGCATCATCACGAGCCGCGATTGCCTCGTCGTGCCCCTTCACAGCTGCGGCTAATGTCTACTCAACGTATGACGCTACAAGAAAGCGTTATGCTCAGCTACATGGCAGTCAATAATTGGCTATCAGTCGATTATACCAAAACAGAGAGAAGACAAAAAGAACAAGTGTAGAGCACTCACTTTCGACCACGCGGTGACGCGTCTCTAGCATTGCATGCTGGCGACCCATCGCCACCACCTGCGCGGCATCCTTTACAAGGAGCTGTCACACAAAACAAGGAGTCAGAAGAGGGCAGCAGAAGGCGTTGACTACCACATTAAAAAGAAGGAAAGATATACTTACATGGTCCTCTAGCGACTCCGAAGAAGTTTGCTGAACCGTCATCCGAGCAACCACTCGATGCTCCCCTACGTGAGGAGAGATCGAAGAATTGTGCCCGGAGTGGGCCGCTGCCAGAGGAGAAGGAGCGCGCTCGACCTCTACCTTGGCCCTTGAAGTCGCGACTCCCGATTCTTTCAAAAACTCGACGTCGCCAGAAGATGACGACGCC
The DNA here is from genome assembly GCA_023614405.1 of Avena insularis. Classification (NCBI taxonomy): domain Eukaryota; kingdom Viridiplantae; phylum Streptophyta; class Magnoliopsida; order Poales; family Poaceae; genus Avena; species Avena insularis. The sequence goes on from CM042690.1 coordinate 509,913,880, forward strand.
TCTTGACTACAAGACCAAGTCCACATTGAGAAAAGGGCAAACTCCAGGGCAAAACCAACAAGAAGAAAACAGAAAAGAATGAATGACCTAGCAAACTTACTAGTTAAAGTTGTCAAGATCAAATGTGGCAGCCGCCGATTCTGACGAAGACTCCTTGGACAATCGCATCTTCTTGCGAGAAGACGGTGCCACAGCCCTCACAGGAACGGCTGGAATTAGCGACTCCACGCCAACAGCCGCGCCTCCTGGAGTCAAAGGAGTCGACGCGTCGGAGTCCTCGCTACGCGAACGCTTGCGAGTATCCGGGCTCTCGTACTCGGGGGCTTCCTCTTCCATATCAGAAGGGATAGTCGACTCAGACTCGTCCTCTTCCAAAGCTTCACGAGGAATAATCCCCTCAGGGAGAGGAGGCATACAAGGCGACACTGCCCAATCCTGCATACAAACAAAGAAGATTCAAAAACGCAAACATAACAGGTAAGCAACAGAAAACGCAATCACGAAAATAAGCTACTGCGTAGCACAACTGTACCTCAGGAGGAAGATTCGAAGCATCGAAAGGAGGAACGACTGGATCGTTCGGAAGCACATCCTTGAAGGTGTACTTCGTGACCAGTCGCAACCTCTTATCTACCTCACTTGCGGACATGCCATATGCAGACACGCGAGTGGCATCATCAGCGCCAACCCATTGAAACGTGGGATGGACCCTGGCCTGGAGAGGCTGGATGCGACGACGCAGCCAAGTCCTGACAAGGGCGCAGCCTCCCTCTTCTGCGCCTATGCGACTCTCGAGGTCACATATGCGTTGATATAGCACGTCTGTCTCCGCGAGTTCGGAAGGCATGATCACGTTCTTCCAAGAACGCATCTTCTTGCAGGGAGTCGTGGGATATAAAGGCTTGAGTCCAAAGTGCTCGTCCTTGGCCTTCTGGTCGCGGGATCTAAAGGCCCGAGTCCAAAGTGCTCGTCCTTCACGGACTTGGTAAGCTTGATGTCGAAGTAGGTAGCGGATGGGTTGACATGGATACCGCAACCACCTACGTCATAAACTAAAGAGCCAGAGGCGGACTGGCGCTTCAATTTAAACAAGCGCTTGAAAAGGCCAAAGTGCGGCTCGATTCTGAGCCAAGACTGCAAAGAGAGTAATGAAACAGGTGATGTGGAGAATCGAGTTTGGGGACAGCTGATGGAGCTGGAGCCCATAGAAACAAAGGAGACCCCTAAGAAAGGGGTGGAGAGGCAAAGAAAGGCCGCGAATGACGAATGCAAGAAACATCACTCGAAAACCAGCGGGAGGCACAGGAATGGTCTCACCGCTGGGGACGCGTGCATCGGCGACTGCCGTAGAAATAACTCCATCCTGACAAAGAAGACGGAGATCCGATGCCTTGATGATGGAAGGGCGCCATGCACCATTTGTCACGCGGGTGCCCGTGACCTTCTTCTTCCCGCCGGCGGCGACGCTGGTGCCCGCAGCAGCGGAGCCACCCTTCTTCTTCGTCGCGTCAACGATGGCCGCGGAATCAGCGGCAGCACCACCTTTCTTCTTTCCCATTGCGCGCGGCGATGAGAGTGCAGAACTAACTTGGAAACGAACGGAGGTGGTCCAGCGCTGTGGAGGAGACGAGCGTAGGAAAGCAGAAGAACAACAGCAATGGAAATGGCAGCAAGGACGAAAAGTGCAGATGAAAAATTACCACCGTAGTGCCGCTATTTAACCCCTGGAAGATGCAATCCAACGGTTGACAAAAACCCTATTAGACGCGTCGCGCGCATCGTGTTGGACACGTGGAGAAGAGGAAGCGCGAACTGTCCCCCCACTTCTATCATTACGCGCGGAAATCGAGGAGGCGCAGTTAAAAATAAGATTACACATGCCTAGTCAAATCAAAGTCAGAAAGTAGGACCCACCGCTCGTCATGTCCCGTCAAAATCGCTCATGCGAGCAACTGAGGTCATGCAAGCGTCAGCAGTGACGCCATCAAAAGCTACACAGCGGAAAACTTCGACTACTTTAGTCCTTGCTGGAGTCTTCGACTCCACCAAGCACTCGGGGGCTACTCCCATAGGGAGCGCTGGTCGTGCACCCTACAATTTTTATTTTCTTATTGCAGGGATGCAGGCAATCACAATCAAACCCAACCACTCGAAACACGATTCGACTGTGGACATGGGTTACTCCCATAGGGAGCGTCGGAAACAATTTCGACTGAAACAAGCAAGCAGAAGACGACAGCAATCGCAAAACGTGTAGTCTCTGCCTAAGTCTTCGACTGAAACAAACAAGCAAAGGAGACAGCAGTCGCAAAATTTCTTTAGTCCCTGCCTGAGTCTTCGACTCAACCAGGCACTCGGGGGCTACTCCCATAGGGAGCGCTGGCCACGCACCCTATGATTATTTGTACAAAAACTGTGTGTTGATAACATCCGCACTCTCAACCTTTGGCGACACCGCCTCACAAATTTTCCCTACAAAGAGACTACGTCTCCTGGGATGCCTAAATCGTCTCCGCGATGATAAAATTCGGATGCCATGCTTACGGCGTGAAGGTAAGACCTGAATAAGGCCTGGAAACGCATTTAACTGTGCACTACCAGAAATGTATCCGTGCCTACAGGCATGATGAACATGCCTTGACGGACGCGTCGAGTGCTCACACCCATATAACTAGAATTCGACTCATGTAAGACCTCCGCGGCCTGAGTCGAATTACACCAGCACTTTTCCGGATTCGAGTCCGGGGAATCGAATTTGAGTAGATTGCGTTGTTTCACCCTAAGGTGGTTAACTGATACCGATACTTAAGTTATATTAGGCACGTATATCAACAATCCCTATGACATAAATAAAAGCAGTCAAAAATGTACTCATTCAGGCACTCGAAGACTTCAAAAAAGTCCCCAGTCGAATCTGCGATTCCACTGGACACTCGGGGGCTACTGACATGGGTATACCCTACAGGTACTCGAGCTTGGTATATACGATCCAAATACGTATAGGCCCACGGTGTCGCCAAGGCCCAGATAGAAGGACTCGAGTAACCTGCGGACTCTCGATTGCTTGAACATCAAGAAAAAGCTAAAGATAGAAAATTTGAAGGGGAAAACTCTAACTTGTAACCGACTCGACCTGCTACCCAATACCTAGCCTATCTATGTAAGGGCTAGGAGGGGTCGGAGAGGAGAACACACACAACCCTAGCTTCCACAAACCCTCGCCAGATAGCATCTGCGCACCGTTGTAACTTTCGACTCCGTCAATAATTCCACGAGCAGATAAGCAGGAGTAGGGACCTCTACGAGGCCTGAACCTGGGTAAATCCTTTGTCCCCTGTGTGCTTGTTTTCTAGCCGATAGATGTCTCCAGCGCTCCCTCCTTCTCCAAACCCCAAGTCCATAACAATGGGCATTGATGAGTTAAACCCTCGTCACCGATTGTGACGACGTTGAAGTCGATGAACTCAATATGATAGTTATCACGCGTCCCAAACATGACAGGAAGTCACACATAACCGATAGGCAACGTGACGCCCTCCCTCGCTCTGAAGAACTGGAGCACCAGCAACAAGCGAGCTTGGGGCACCTGCATCTTCCTAAACGCTTCCTCCAAGAGTATGTTCAGGCTGATGCCACATCGATACTTGTCTTGGCAACTGCAATGCTGTTGATTGTGGGGGTGCACACCATCGGTATGACGCCCACCACACACGTGGACATGGGATGGTCTTTGATGCCGAAGGAGACCAGCTATTGCGACTACCTTAGTTGTGCGGCGGTAGTGATGGGCCTTGCTGCCACGAGCTCATGGGAGAGTTGCTTGAAGTGCCTCCCAGACATGGGGGCCTAGGATCCGCCCAGGATGCAAGAGACGATGCTCGGTCCTCCCACATAGGGTCCGAAGCGCCCCCGGCCGCCCATGGCAGAGGCCGCAAGGACCGATCGCGCGTCGTAGGGGAGGACGCAAGGCCTACATTGCTAAGGAGCTCGACAACACGAGCATGCCATGTCACCCTTTTAGCCACCACAAGGGCTTGGCGCAGAAGCCTTCGTGCTTTGAGTAGCACGGCTCCTAGCATGGGGGTGCCATCTCCCCACTCAGCACGTGCTTCAGTGCACGGTGCCATGCCACCACGGTTGAAGGGGACCGTGGAATCATGCTTCAGCCCCTACATGGCACACCAAATGTCGAAGACTAGCGTCCCGTGAAGGAACAAAGGGTCTGACGAACCCTGAGTTCGTGAGGGGCTAAACACGCGTTCGGGTCTGGCTGGCGGTGATGATGATTGTCGTGGTATTGCCGACGAGTAATCCATGGAGGGGGTCCTCATAGTGCGTGTTTAGAGATGTGGGGTAAGGCAGAGAGTTGGCGGATACGAGGTAACACAGCTTACCTAGGATCAAGTCCCACAGTGGTGGCGGAACTCTACTCCTGCTATAAATCACTATAATGGCAATACGCCGAGTTACAAAGATAGGTTTGCTGTGCGAGGTGTTGCACGTTGTACGTAGCAGTCTGATAGGTTGTGCAATAAAGGCTCCCACGGGTCCGGTTTATAAAGGCACCAGAACCTAGGGTTACAAGGAAAGGACCTTGCCAGACAAGGTAAAGAGTCCTACACTAATACGAACTAGTCTTTCGTGTCTTGTACTCCAAGTCTCCAAGTACATCGATGACTCCTGCGTAGCCTTCCTTTATCCGACATGGGCCTTCCTTCTAGATCCGTCTAACTGGGCCACCTAGTAGGCTATAGGACTTGCTACCAACTGTGGGCGACCCGGGTTAGCTGGATGAGAGACATGCTATGGCGATACCCATTTAGCATATGCCCAAAAATAGCCCCCGGAGGACATTGAAATCTTGCGCCGTCTTGCCTATTGATCTTGAATCCTCCGTCTATGTGATATTAGCAATATGTCAAACAATATCTCAAAGGTCTCCCTAAGAACCCTGTAATCTTCTCTGGCTTCGTAATGTAGCCGGAGATTCCTTGAGTCTCCATTTCCAGAGCTGGATATTTTCTGCCTTCGATGGAATCTTCAGACGTGACCCTTCACTGCAATTGTCAGGACGATGACGTAGGGTATAGCCTACGCTACCTCAAAACTCACAGAAGGGAGGGAATTAACCATTAGCTGTTTTTACGCGCGCGAAATCCGAAATGGTAAAGCGGCAAAGACGGAGTATGTGGCGAAATTACAATGCACGTTCGTCTCCACGTCGGCAACGCTCCATCCATTGGATCCCTTTGCATGGATCTTGACACTGGGCCTATATATTTTGACTGCAGCTAGGTTATTTTCTTTTACCCACATTCGCTCCCGCGTCTTCATCTTCTTCCTGCTGCGCGCCTGTTCGAGATCCTCCTTAGAAAACCCTAGCCAGAGCTTCCCCTTTCTCCACTCACTTCCTAGCAGCGCAATGGCCTCTAGTAGCTCTATCCCTTCGACGATGGCGACTCTCGAGGCTACAACAGAGCCATATCAGGGAGTGACGGTCCCACCAGAGGGGGTCGTCATCCCTGTCACCATCGTGGTGGAAACTACCGGCGACAACCAAGAACCGGTGGCGCCAGAAGCCACTAAAGAGGACAATGACTCCCACAAGGGAGTGTGGAGGGGCTCCGACCTCTCTGTTGAATATTTCCAAGAACTCATCACCGAGGGGTATCTTCCCGCGACAGAGAGTTTGGTCTAGCGGCCGGCACCGGCCGGCAAGGTTGGCCCTTCTCCCTAATCCGGAGAGAAGGTGTACCTCAAAGCTCATCTGGTACAAGGCGTAAACCTACCAGTCTCCGACTTCTTCCTAGACGTCCTCCGACACTTCCAAGTACTTCCCCACAGCCTCACTCGTAGCAGCATCCTCGTCCTTAGCAACTTTGTAGCTTTGTGCGAAGGATATCTAGGAATCAAACCTAGATTAGATCTATTTGTATACTTATTCACCGTCAAGAGAGAGTCTGTAGAGTCCAAGGACGAATTGCGGACTTGTGGAACCATTAGATTTAACATCCAGCCTAGCCAGCGCTTCCACGACATCGTAGGGCATGAATCATGCAAGAGCTGGCGGCGTACATATTTCTACGGCCCAGATATTCCCCTAACTGACCATCTTGAGACGTATCCTGACTTCGTCGATGGAGCCGCTGCCAAAGTGCCTGCCTGGAGGACCCCAACCTCCCTTCCGTCCGACGATGAGGCCAACTGTGCCGTAAGGCGGATTCAATGGCTTGTGGACGGAGGTCTGATAGGCTTGGACCTAGCCATGTGCTAGTTTCTTAGGCGGATCCAGCCTCTACAGCATCACGCCGAGTTGATGTGCAAGTACTCCTATGACAGGAGGGATCCCATGCGAATTTCGTGGGATAAATTCTCCATGGACTCTGTCAAACTTCAGCTTAAGGACATCATCAATGTGAAGGACAGGAAGCGTGGCTTCAAGATCACCTATGACATGTTCGACTGCCATAAATGCCCAGAGGTAGCTTTTGTTTCCTTTGTTGCTCGTTATATACTCTAAGGTTTTTCCGACTTGAAGTCGTCAGTCTAACACACCTTTGTTTCCTAGTTGGCGACCTTGGCGGAAGATCAGATGGCCTCCCAGGTCTATGATCCCAAGCTGAAGGATATCTAGGTGGTGTCCAACGATGACACCCCCAAGGATCACCTAGCTCCGGCAGCGCAAAAGCGGAAGAGCTCCACCTTTGACGCTACTGTTGAGGCCAAGGAGAAGAAGAAATCAGAGAGTGGAGTCTCCAGACGATTGACCGCCGCCTCAGAGGCGGAGAAGAAGAGATCCACCGGCATTCCCCTAACCAAGGATCCTGCTGTGGAGTAAGTGTATTCATTCTCCGGCTTGTATTTTTTAGCTCACACCTTATTCAACTCCTTTAATTATACTTTGTATGTTTCAGGAGGAAAGACGGTGTTAGCTCGAAGCGATCCTCCAGAGATGCTGGAGGGCCAAAAAACATTCGTGATATGTTGACCAGGGATGTGGCCGCCAAGCCCTCTCCTGCTACTGCTCCCCCCACTCCTCCCGCCAAGCCCTCTGCTGGTCTCGCTAGGCCTTCATCCCCCGTCATCCCTGAGATCTCCGCCATGGAGACATATGTCAATCCAATCTTTGATATATCAAGCTCTATCGAGGTGGACGTCGCTCCCAGCGGTCAGGTGACGCAGGAGAGTACCTCCTCCAAAGTGGTTGAAGCTCCGACTAAGGATGCCACTGAAAAAGGAAAAGAGTCGTCAAAGGAGGTAGAGGCAGCAGTTGCAGCAGAAACTGACAAGGCGGGAGATTCTGCGCCTTCAACGCCCGCTTCTACTACACCACTTCCTTTAGTGCCTCCAACTTTGAGCTTGGACGATCTTATCCAGCAGGTGGATGCCATGTACAATAATGTCAGCATCTTCCACACTTCGTATGCGAATTTTGCCAACAATCTCAAAGTTATTGCCATTGTAAGTCTTTTAAACTTTATCTTTTTATCGTATAACATATCCCTCTGTAGCCCCCGAGCTCTTAGGTGGATAAACAACAGTTATTGGCCTAAGTGCTCCAGAGAACTAAGAGTACAAGTTGATAGTGTATCCCCCAAGCGTCTAGGTGAAATATGCCAAGCTGCAGGCGGACCTGGATGCTGAAAATGGTAAAACAGCTTTCTTGAAAGAACAAATCCTGAATAGCAAGAGTCTGTTTTCCTCCGACTTTCTCCTTGCTATTGCTCATAGTGAATTTCTTCTGTGTTCTCATAATATTTTTGTTTTGCCATCTTCTATAACTTATTGACAAGGCCAAGGGCATCATCGAGCAATCTAAGCATATTCAAGAGCTTGACGATGAAAAAAATCTTGAAGAAAGATCTGGCTAATGCTGTCAAGGGTCATGAGGAGGCGATGAAGGCTATGGAAGAGTCTACTGGTGCTGAGATGCAGCGCCTGAAGGAATAAATTGAGCTCCTCAAGGAGCAAAATCAAGCTGCCTAAGAGCAAAACTCTCGGAGCCTTGAGGCGTACAAGAAGCTTCAGGACGAGCATGGCATCTTGGCGGAGACATGCAAGCAAGCTGAATCTAGCACCTTTGGTATGTTTCCTCCGTCTTGGCCAATTCTGTACTTTGGAAAAATGTTTGATGTGTTTATACTCATGATCCTTGTATCTTATGCAAACTATAACTCCCATTGGCTTTAACAACTTGGGTGAAGGTGCTCCGAATTCCAAGGAATGCATGATTCTTATTGGCAACTTCCTCAGCACCGCCATTGCTTAGGCCAAGGAGATAGCCTAGCCTTTGGGTATAACCATCAAGGCAGAGGACTCAAAGGCCAAGTATTCGGAAATCCTGCCCCGAGCCCCGATAAATTCATGGACTGGAAAGCCTCTTGTGTCCGGGCTGGTGCTAGGATGACCCTGTCCTTGCGTCCGGGTTGGTGTCAACATCTATCTGGTGACCTCTAGCATGCCCAAGCTAGACGAGGAAGGGAAAGAAATTGATAGTGATGCTATTTGGAATTCCCTCATCGGCTTCGACGCCAGAATTGCCAGAATGGTCAAGGCGGACACTTTCGTGCCTACCGAGATCCTTGATGAAGACATGGCTTCGTCTGAGTTTATCCCCTCTCCTTCTGAGTTTGATGAGCTATCTCGGCCTGGCTCTTCTATCGCTGATGATGCCACCATGAAGACCCCTGTAGCAAAGCCATAAAAATAATATTTTTATTAAATCTATCTATGTGATGTGTATGCGGAAAAACTTATGTGTTTTGTTAGGCAGAAAAAACTTGTACTCAAGTTTCCTGCTACTTATCCATTTCCAGCATGTATATTTTTTAAGCAAGTGTTGGCTTATCCATTATTCTGGTTCGTATGCTTGACCTTTCGTGAGACGGAAGACTCACAGCACAGAACTATGCTCCCAGGCGATGATGCTTAATAGCACCGTCAAGAACCTAAGAGCAAAATTGCCGGCTTTGAGTGCTGAGAAATCACTACCCCGGAATCCACATAAAAACTTCAGAAAACGTGTAGACCAGAAAATTTAAGCTAACGCCTGTAGGCGGAATTTTCACAAGTGCAAATGCAAACTTGCGCATAAAAGGTTTATATGATCCAAAAATGAACAACTAAAGGAGGTAAAAGACTCAGAGAATATGAGTGAACCAAATGCTTTTTTTCATTGATCATATAAGAAACATATTACATAATATAAATGTGCTAAGTGTAAATGGGATGTAGTTGTGCTATGTCCATGGCCGATCTGGTCATCATCAGAGTCACGTTGATTGCGCTTGTGATTTTTTGGCCTATATTTCAGCTCGCAAATATCGACGAGGTAATATGAACCATTTAGTAATGCTTTGCTTATGATGAACGGTCCTTCTCAACGTGGGGATAGTTTGTGTGATTTCTCCTGCTTGAGTCTAAGCACCAGATCCCCCTCTTTAAACGAGTGATGCTTTACACGTCAACTATGGTAGCCACGTAGCTTCTGCTATTAGACAGCGGATCTCTGGCATGCCAGCACGTGCCCTTCCTCGAGTAGGTCCACAGATAGGCGTCTGGATTCTTCAGCGTCATCCTCTTTGTACACGGCGACTCTTGCTGCATCGTGGAGGATGTCGGATGGTAGGACGGCTTCTGCTCCATAAACCATGAAGAAAGGAGTAAAGCATGTGGATCTGTTGGGTGTTGTTCGTAAACTCCACAAGATAGATGGCAATTCCTCCTCCCAGGCTCCAGCTGCTCTACGTAGCGGTGCTTCTAAGCATGGCTTGATTCCGTGCAGAATTAGTCCATTGGCCGTTTCAACTTGCCCATTTGACTGTGGGTGCGCCACAGATGCTAGGTCAAGGCAGATGCCTTTTTTGATGACAGTACTCCTCAACTTCTCCTAGAGACAAATTTCTGCTGTTGCCGGTGATGATGCTGTGTGGGAGACCAAATCTCACCACTAGATCCCGTACAAATTTCAGGGTTGTTGCCCCATCAAGCTTTCTAATGGGTTTAGCTTCAATCCATTTTGTGAACTTATCCACTTCTACTAGCAAGTGTGTAAATCCACAGGGTACTGTCTACAAAGGTCCCACCATGTCCAGCCCCCAGATTGCAAATGGCCAAGTTATTGGTATGGTTCGCAGTTCTTCAGCTGGAACATTTGCTTGTCTTGCATAGAACTGGCACCCAAGGCATGTTTGTACCAACTTGTCGGTGTCCGCCTTGGCAGTTAACCAGTAGAATCCTTGTCAGGAAGCCTTAGCTACCAACAATCGGGGAGTGGCATGATGCCTGCAATCTCTGATATGTATCTCTCTAAGGATTTCAATACCTTGCTGCTGGGAGACACATCGAAGGAAAACTCATGTGGTACTTATTTTGTATAGCTGGCTGTCTATAATGACGTAGCCTTTTTCTCTGTGTACTATTTGCCGGCTTTCGACTTTCTCGCCGAGCAAAGTTCCGTCTTGTAGATAGTCCATGAACGGTTTCGTCCAAGCCGGAGAGGTCACTTTTACTGTGTTAATGAATGAGTCCACAAAATGGATTGGTCGGGGTCCACTCCCTTCATGGATGGGGTCCGTAAATGTTCCAGGAAAACGCCTGGCAGAATTGGTCGGCGAGCTGATCCAAGCTTTGACAGCAGATTTGCCACCTCATTTTCCTTACTTTTGATGTACTTGACTTCATAGCCGTCGAAGCACTTGGCTATTTCATCTACTTCGTCTCGATATGCCGCCATCATAGGGTTTCGCGCATTCTAGGTGCCAGATACTTGCTGGGCAACCAAGTCAGAATCTCGACAGCAAACTATGTGATTGATGCCAATATCCTTCGCTACTCATAGTCCGTGAATGCGGGCCTCATATTCCGCCAGTTGTTGATAGCGTTGAAGTGGATCTGCAGGACGTATTGCAACTTCTCCCCTGTTGGTGATTGTAGTAGTACACCAGCCCCCGAGCCATTGAGTAGTTTGATCCGTCAATGTGCATGACCCAAAATTCTGGCTCTAGTACAGTAGTGTCTTCTGGCAGTTCTGTCCAATATGCAATAAAATCCGCCAATGCCTGTGATTTGATAGCGTCGTGTCTCTTGTAGGTGATTTCAAAGGCGGCAAGTTCAATGCCCCACTTTACCACTCTCCCTATAGTGTCGCTGTTATTGATAATGTCAGATAGTCGAGCTTTGCTCACCACTATGATAGGGTGCTCCTGGAAATAATGCCTTAGCTTACGTGAAGCAAGGAAAACTCCATAAGTTATCTTCTGGTAGTGCGGGTAACGCTACTTGGATTCTGTCAAGACCTCGCTTATGTAGTAAATGGGTCGATGAACTCTGTATTCGTGCGTTGGTTCCTTGCACTCCACCATGATGATGATGTTGATGACTCGGTTGGTTGCCGCCATGTAAACTAACATAGGCTCAATTTACACCGGTGCTGCAATTATTGGTGGGGAGGAGAATATTCTCTTCAACTCCTGAAGTGTTGCGTGAGCCTCGTCTATCCATATGAATTGGACCGCCTTCTTGAGCAACTTGTAGAGCAGCATAACCTTCTCCCCAAGTCAGCTGATGAATCGGCTTACTACTGCTATGCAGCCTGTGAGCCTTTGTATGTCCTTCAGGCATGTCAGACGCCTGATTCCTAGGATGGCCTTGATTTTCTCCGGGTTTACCTCGATTCCGTGGTGCGAAATGATGAAGCCCAACAGCTTGCCGGATGGTACCCTGAAGACGCACTTCTTGGGGTTCAGCATCATGTTGAATTTCTGGAGATTGTCGAAGGTTTCCTGCAAGTCGGCGATAAGATCGTTTGATTTCTTTGACATTACCGCGATATCGTCCATGTAAGCGTGTATGTTGCTACATATTTGGTCGTGTAGGCAGCATTGCATTATCCGCTGGTAAGTGGCACCAGCGTTGTTCAAGCCGTTGTAATCAATGCACATTCTTAATTCATTGGTTCCCATTTTGGGGACAAGCACCGGATTTGCCACCCATCAGGTGTGAATAACTTCTCGGATAAAGCCACCCTCAAGTAACCTAGCTATTTCTTCGTCTTTCGTCATCAAAGTGTCGTAGAGGTTGTTTCACCGGTTTACCATTAGGATCAATATTCAAGATGTGCTCGGCAAGTTCCCTAGGTACACCTTTCATGTCGGCAGGTTGCCAGCTAAAGATGTCCCTATTCTCATGGAGGAACTTGATGAGCGCGCTTTCCTATTTGGGATCCGGGTATGTGCCAATGGCGGCAGTCTTAGAGGAATCTCCTTCAACAAGCTCCACTTGCTTGGTCTTGATGGCGGCCTTGAATGCAGGTTCAGCAACAGTGATCTACTTCTTTGAAGCTGGCATCTCTGAGGCATCGACCTGGTTCTGGATCTCCTTGAACTCCCCACCGTAGAGAACTGCTTCGGTGAAGGCAGCTTCACGGAGCTCGCACTCTCGTGCCTTGGTGAAGCTTCCGTTAACGGTGATGATGTTGTTTGGTCCGGGTATCTTGAGCTTGTTGTAGACATAGAATGGCCTTGCGAGGAAGGAGTGGAAGATGTCGTGACAAAAGATGACATGCTACACGCTCTTGAAAGGCAGCACGTCAAAGGTCATGCATTCTTGGCGGTAATTGTTGGCATTGCCAAAAGCAACCAGAAGAGTGATGCAGCCCAGGGAATTTGCTTGTCGGCCAGGGACAACCCCATGGAGCACAGTGTTCCTCTTCCTTAGTTGGATCTCCATCAAGTTCATCTTGTGTAGTGTATCCAGGTACATGATGTTGATACTGCTTCCACTTTCCACAAGGCACTTGGTGAACTATGTGCCGTCAATCAAAGGGTTGATGACCATGGCATACTGGTTCTCTGTTGGGATAAGATCTGGGTGATCCTTCCTATCCCAAGTAATTGGAATCTTCGACCACCTGACGTACTGGGGAACTGGAGGGAGTGTAGCCATCAATATCCTCATTGAGGTTTTCTAGGCCCGAACGGTGGGGGTACCAAGGAAGGTATGGTAACACGAGGCCTTCCTTTCGAAGGGGTTTTTCCCTTTACCCTCTCCCTTGTCAGAAGATTTGGGTTCACGTCTTCATTCATATCACTAGATTCCTTGGATTCCTCCTCCTTCTTCTTCCCTTTGCCCTCAGGGTCTTCCTTGAGGTCATTGACAAACTTGCATTGGCGGTTGGTGTGGGTGGCTTTGCCGTTTGCGTCGAGGTGGACCAAACACGGCATATCGTGGTACTCTTCGTACGTTTGGGAAACGCGGGGTGCTAAGGGTGTGGAATCAATCCTCTACTAGCCATTGCTAGCGCCCCGGCCACGTCCACGCTGTCCGCCTCTGCCTCTGCCAGTGAACGTTGCAGCGACCATGTCGGCTGTTTGCTTTTCTTCAGGCGGAGTCTTCCAGTTGTTATTGTTGTTCTTTCTGGCCTAGGTAGGGATTGCTATTGCCGGAAAGAATCCGCGCGCCTCGTCATCAGCAGTGGCGAACTCGCTAGCCATGGTGACCATTGCGTTGAGGTTGAGCTCGTTGTTGTCCAGCTTGAGCTTCAATGTATGCCAGAGAAAGGTTCCCTTCTCCAGACCATCGATGAAGGCGGCCATAGCGGTTCGTTCATGTACCCCCGCACAGGAATTCTTGGTGAACGCCTCATGCATGTCCAACCAATTGCATATTGATTTCTCCGGCAAGTCATCGATCCATTGTCGAGCAGTGCCGGTTAGCATGAGTGGGAGGCATTTGACGGTGACATTGGGGTTTCCCCCTGCGATGTGAATCACTTCGCTGTAATCCTACAACCACGTTGTTGGCCTGGCGGTGCCGTCATAGGGCTTGATGGTCTTGCCTATCTGGAGACCCTTGGGGTAAGTTGTGGCCTGTATTACTAGTCCCCAATAGTGTGGCCCAAGGTATGGGAGCTCCCGAGCTTCTTGGATCTTGTCCAGCCGTGAACATGCGTCGTACGACCCTGGTTGCTTCCTCTTTCTGTCATGGGGAGGGAATTGTAGTGCGATCTATGAGATCCACCGTGTCCTCCGCCATGATGGCTGCTAGGTAGCGATGGTGGCGGTGGAGGCGGTGGGTTATCCTTCTTGATGTTATCCTCCTGCGACTCCTCCCGCCTGTCATGGTTGCTTGTCGGACGTGGTGGCTCGTTGTGGGATTTGCTGCTATGTCCTTCAATGTTGCTACACCTTACACCATGCTGAGGCTGCTCGTCCTGGTTGCGTATAATGATGCCAACCTAGGGACGCCTAGGCGGTGGCATGCTTGTACAATGGTGCGGCTATGGTTCCTCGTGACACTGAGATGGTGGTGGAGGCGGCGACAGACGAGGGCGAGCCTTTTCTCCATCATCCGAAGATATGGGTATGGCGTCAACCCTATTGCGCGCGTCCCTTTGTCTTCACTCTATGGAGCCTGTATGGGATCCCTCATCACAGGGAGATCTTGGACTTCTGCGGCTATTCAGGGTTGACTGGCAAAGCTCCGAGTTGGACTCAAGCCTCTGTGAGGTAGCCTTTTCCTATTGCTTGCATGCCTTGGCGACGAGGTCATACACCTGAGCAACTGCTTCTAGTGACCTGTCCTACTCCAGGAGGGTCTTGGCGACAGCAATGTTGAGGGTGGAGTTGGCATTACTTGCCTCCCCTCTAAATCAATGTATGGGGTGGCTTTTTCCAGCTTGGATCCCTCATATCCGAACTTGCGTCGAACGACGGGGTGTTCGACGATGTGAGCTGGTCCTTTCTTTTCCTTATGCTTCAGCAGCAACTGCTTGTACTCAGCCTCCATAGCTCTTGCCGCCTTGATAGATTGTTGCGCCTTGGCCATGTCTTCGTCTAGCTTAGTGCCCTGCTCTGCGATGCACTTGGCCTCCGCTAGGATTGCCGCACGCTTCTCATCAAGCTCCGTAACGCTCCGGATATGGGCGATGGTAATGGGCTCGACGAGGAGTGTGCCATAGATTGCTTGTCAGCGGGAGTAAACAATGGACTGCCAGCTGCAGACGTTGATGGTGGCTGGTTTGACTGCTTGGCAGTATTGGGGTAGTGGTGAGTTCCTGCACCGGTTGCGGGCGGATAACCGGAGAGGGCATGGCCTTGGCCGGAGCTAGAGGCTCGGCGGCATTCTTGGCTGCTGCCGCTCTGGTAACCTCTGGCATGGGCGGAGCTCTCTCACGCTCCTATTCCTATCCGTCTTTTTCCATGACGCTCCCAATGGCGACTAGCACCTGGTGGGATGTGTTGGCCTTCTCGGAGCGCTCCTCCTTCTCGATATCCTGCTCGATCTCCCACATACATCATCATATTCCTCCAAGTTAGCATCCGAGCCGCCGCCATCCATATTGATGTCGGTGTATAGGGCGTCAAGGAAAGAGTCAGAGTTGTCGATGGCGGATGTGGAGGGTGATGGAGGCGGGCCGTTGTTGTTGTTGTTTCCTCCCCTGGCTACGACGGCAATCGTGACCTCAGCCTCCTCATTGGCGTCCGCGTATTCGTTGATGATTGCGACCATCTCACCAAGGGTGAGAGGGCCTGCGGCCTCCCACCTTCGCAGGGTATGCCAGAGGAGTGTTCAGGGTGTGAGCCCTCCCACGAAGTGGTACACGAGCTTGTCGGCGCGGTCTCCCTCTAGGGTTTCCCTTACCATCATACATCTGGCAAGGTATTTTCGGGGAGGTTCTCCGTCCCTTTGAACGCATCTGGCCAGATAGAAGATGGTGACGACGCCAACAAAGTGTGACCTACGCATCTCTAACGCTTGGGGAAGCCAAGCGGATTTGCGGGGTCCTTCCACCTTTATGACCCTCGTGAGGAGGTAAAGTCCCTACTCTTGCTTGGTTGTATTTCTTGCATGCTTCGCGAGGGTAGAATGGTAGATCAGTGTCTAGGGTTTGAGATCGCAAGGATCGATCCCCTTCGAAGGTGGAGTCCCTCCCATTTTATAGGGGTGCTGGGCCTCTTCCCCCAATCTTTTGGCGGGAAGGGTCACCACATTGCCGCCGAAGGAGCTCTGGTCTACGAGGCTAATTTTGGTGGACTAGGCCTATGTTGCAGGGCGGTGTATGTCCTTGTGCTACAATGGTCACAACTGATGTCCTGAGAAGGGGCATGTCACCCTCTGGCTCCTTGCACAAAAATAATGAGGCACGGCTTCTACCGTCTGGCCCTCCATTCCCTCCTTTGACCAAAGTGTGTCCTTCTTGCGGCGCCAGGCAGCACCCAATGTTCCGCCAGTTTGTTGTCTTCTCTTGCATGTTCGAATCCCACATCCCCTCCATGGGTCTCCATGTTGTCTTCTCCCGAATCCCGCATCCCCTTCGTGACAGGAATCCTGGCTGAAGGTATCCCTCACGAGGTGCTTCGGGGAATCCTTTGGCTCCATGCCTCTGGAGGGATTTTTGATGCCTTCACGAGGTGTGTTATGAACCTGAGTAGCGGCTCAACCTCCCATGGACCAGGGTACTCCCTAGGCCATTGGTCCGACAGGCCCAACTTGGTTGGGGACCATCTAGCTAAAACTTGATCAATAGGTGTTGGCTGGAGGGCATTGGAGACTTGGCAACATCATGAAGAATTAAGGTAACTTCATCGACTATATTATTTCAATCCAAATCATTTGGATTTTCATATCTCTATCATATATCCATTTCTCTTGCTTGCAATAACATGCTCTCAACTCATTTACACTGAAAGTTACTCGCCCCTTGTCCATGTGTTGGTGTTGTACCATGCATGTGTTCGTATGTGTTGTGCATGACCACTTAATTATCTTGAGTTATCAAGTTTATATGTGTATGTTTGATTGTACACCATGTAGTTGTTTTGTTGTGTTGAGCATTTATTGAATCTATTTGTTATCGTATTTGGCTCTTGTGAGAAATTAATGGACTATCCCATTTTGGAGGAGTGGTGTGCTTTGGGCATTCCACAATCCTAAAAATGCATGTGCACAAGGAATACCACTTAGTATTTGATGGCCTGCAGGTGCACAGGTTCGACAGAGCATGTTTTCACAGAAGTATTAATTCTAGTTTTTATATCGATTCCAATAAGGAGCTGATACGTTGCAAATGTATCTATAATTTTTGATGTTCCATGCATGTTTTATATCTACTTTCTTATGTTTTGTCCACACTTCGGAGTACTTTTACACATTTTCTGGAACTAACCTATTAACAAGATGTCACGGTGCCAGTTGCCTATTTTCTTCTGTTTTTGGTTCCTGATAAGCTAGAAAATGAATATTCTCGGAATTGGACTAGACAAAAGCCAAAGTTGATATTTTACCGGAAGACTCACAGAGCCAGAAGACGAGACAGAGAGGTGCCAGGGGCTGGCCACACCAGGTGGTGGCGTGGGTCCCCCTGGCCGCGCCACCAGGTGGTGTGGACCCCTGGTTCACCCTCTGACATCGCTCCTTCGCCTATATAAGCCTCCTGGGACAAAAACCCTATACACAAGATTAGAAATCCACGAAAAGTTTCACAGCACCGCCACCACCGAAGGGGAGATTCAGGGGACAAAAAGTCTCTGTTCTGGCACCTTGCCGGGACGGGGAAGTGCCCCCAGAGCCATCTCCATGGATCTCCACCACCATCTCCATCGCTGTTGTTGATTCCCATGATGAGGAGGGAGTACTTCTCTCTCGAGTCTAAGGGTTCTAACGGTAGATATGTGTTCATCTCTCTCTCTATGCATGATTATATTGAGATCATGATCTTGGTAATCTATAGATCTACCTTGCTACTCAAGTGCTTTAATAGATCTCTGCTCTCCCCACGTGTGTGAAGTTGATAGTATGCACATCGTGTGGCACTTAGGCTAGAGATTACAAATACTTGTTATGAGTTATATTTGGAGTTGGATGTCTCTATGAAATTGTGGTGTTTGTTGGAACCATCTAGCACTCAAGGTGACAGTGTGGGGTTATCTAGATGGGGAATACGAACTTTGAGGAGTGTTGTTATAGCCCTACCATGGATTAGAGTGTCCAACCGGAGAGTAGTTCAGGGTAGTATCATGAAGAGAATATATTTATATGAGAGTGTTCACTAGCGAAAGTATGATCCCTAGGCCTTGTTTCTAAACATTGAAACACCGTTTGCAACTAGATATGTTACATGTTTGCTTGCTGCCATCTTTATTTAAAATTTCCTTTAGTCTCTTCCCACGCCAACCACGCGCCATCAAAGCTATTTTCTGGCACCACTACCACTTATAATTATCTATACCACTTGTATTTCACTATCTCTTCTCCATACTAGTGCACCTATACACCTGACAAGTGTATTGGGTGTGTTGAGGAAACAAGAGACTTCTTGTATCTTGATTTCAGGGTTGCTTGAGAGGGATACCTTTTACCACTTCCTCACTGAGTTCGATAAACCTTGGGTAATCCACTTAAGGCAAAACTTGCTACTGTTCTACAAACCTCTGCACTTGGAGGCCCAACAACTGTCTGCAAGAATAGAAGTGCGTAGACATCAGGCTATTTTCTGGCGCCGTTGCCGGGGAGGTAAGGTAAAAGGTACTCACATGCTCTGGCTACTAAGCTATCTTCTAGTACAGTTGCTAGTGTGCGAGTGCTCGAAGTTATTTCCTTTAGATTCTGCAATTATATATTTTTGTTTCTTGTTTTTATTTTCACTAGTTAGGCTTAATGGAAAACAACAACAAAATTAGAGAGCTTTATAGTATTTATCTTGAGTTAGGACATGAAGTGTTTGAAGAGAAAATTAAAAAACCTATGGAACTTTATTTGCATGCTAATAGCAATGTTATTAGTATGAATTCTTTGAACACCATTATTGCTAATGCTATGGAACAGTCTAATCTTGGGGAAGCTGGTTTTGATGAGCATGATATTTTTAGTCCCCCAAGCACGGAGGAGAAAATTTACTTTGATGATACTATACCTAAAATTTACGATGATTACAGTGATGAATATGTTATTTTCAGTCCACCTACTATTGAGGAGAAAATTAATTATGATTACAATATGCCTCCTATATTTGATGATTATGGTGATCAGAATAACAATGATAGCTATTTTGTTGAATTTGCTCCCACTAAAATTAATAAGAATGACTATGTTCATGTGCAGAGTATTAATTCTTTTATGCATGTGGCTCATGATAATAATGTTTTATGTGATAGTTATATTGTTAATTTTATTCATGATGCTACTGAAAGTTATTGTAACACTCCAAAACTTCTAATCAAGATTATCAAGTTCTAATCACCCAATTTAGGGTTAACAAAAACTTTTATTAAGAAAATCAATATGAATGCATGTGTGTTTGCATTAGTGTAGATTTGAGTGCTTATGCCATGCTTGATTGTTGCCAATGATGTGAAATGGTTTAAAGATGTATACTACATCATCTAGCCCAATTACAAGGGAAATTAAAAGAAAAAGAAATCAAATGTGAATAAATAAACCAAATGCTCATTTTGACCAAAGTAAACCACTAGGTCACTTTGTGTGTTCATAGAAGAATAATTCTAACAGAAACATTTATACTTGTTTTCACCCCTTGCTAGACAAAGTAAAAGTGTATCAAGGCCCACTTTACAAACTTACAAAAACATCTTTTCAATCAATTTAATGGACAGTTGAAAATTGAATCTAGTTCATATGTTAAGATCCCACTTTTTCAAAAACCCACCAAATCCATTCCCCTTGACATCTCCAAGCAAACATAGACTCTCAAGCTTAACTTATGATCACTCAAAACTTTGAATCAAAAATTCCAAAGCAAGTTTCTTGCGGCCATTTCCACAAACACCTTGCTTACACTAATTTAACCTCTGCCTAACTTCACCGTTGTGCACAGTGATCCTCGACCATTTGGTCTCCACTTCACTCCCTTGTCCCCTCTGGTGTCGAGCAGCACCCAGACCACCCCCCTTTGGCCGTTATGCATAGTGGAGCACCTCCTATTATGGTCGTCGCTGGCCGACTGTGGGCAGCACGCCAGGAGCCTCGCCAGCCTCGCCCACGATGCGCACCAAACACGCCCCGGTCCACCACCACCCCCTGTCCAAGACACGACCCCAGCCGAGCCCTGGACCACCCTAGCTACGCCGAGCCCCGCCTCTCTGCACCATGTCTAGAGCGCTCTAGCTCGCCGCGCCCGACCAGCTTGCCCTGACCGCGCCTTGCCCTCTCCACGCCCGCTCATGCCCGCCATGATCATAGCACCCCAGCAGACAACCCCGTTCGCCACGCCACATGCTCCGCGCTCCCGCGCTATCATAAACACTTGCGTCCCACGCGAGCACCATGCTCCCGACCGAACCACACTGCCCCATGCCTCACCATTACACCCATAAGAACCGCCAGGGAACACAGCACCGCCCACTAGCCACTGCCATGCCGATAGTCGCATGTAGCCTCGTCACCGACGAGCTCGCGCCCGCACCGTTCGGTCCCCTCGCCGCAGTATAAAAGGAGGCCACCCCTGCCTCATTTCTCCACACCATTCCACTCACCACCTCTCACTAACCGTCCCCCACTTCTTCCCGGATCAAGGCGAGCTCTCCTTCGCCAGAATTTGGCCGGAGCCCGCCACTGCTGGAGGAGAAGGGTGCCGTCGATTTCGACCACACCAAGACCTCCCGTGACCGCGCCTCGAACTGCTGTCATCTACCATGTCGATCGCCCCTATCGCCGACCCTAGCTAGAGCCCAGGTGAGCCTAGCCAGACCCTCACCACCGTGTTAGGGTTGATTCCTCGCTGGAGCAGTTCGTCATCAACAACGACTCCCAGCCGTTAGATTAGATTAAGATCACACGTCCTAGATTCACCGATACTGTTTCGCATAGTTAGTCCCGCTGACTGGTGGACCCCATCTGTCAGTAGCCCGCTGCGCCATGTAGTGTAGCTGGGCCGGCCTGTTTAACTTCCCGCGATGGCCTGGAAATTCAAATAATTGTTTTTCCATTTTTGTTTAGACTAGTTTCTTTCCATATATTTAAAAATCAATTCATAGAGTTTCACTTAGCATGATTCAAATTTTGCTAGAAAGGTAATTAAATTATCTGTCCAAGCCCGTTGGATTTAAATCATTTGGAGTTAGAGATAATCTTTAGTAAAAATAAGAAGATAGAGACTTTTGCAAATTCAAAGATTTTTCAAAAATCAACCATAATGGCTTTTGAGTTGATTCCAACTCTCAAAAATCACTTTAATTCTATCTGAATATGTAAAAATATCTAGGTTTGCATGCAGTGACATTGGACTAGTACCAAAATAATGCTATTGGGGCATTTATAGTGACTTTAATTCTAATAAATGATAATCTTAAACTTTATAAAATATGACCAACCCTTTAAATCACATTCCCATGTATTATAATATGTGGTGATGACATGTGTCCACATGATCTCATATTTTAATTGGAGAATATTAAATCTTAATTAATTTCAATGAGTAGAAATTACTTTTCTAGAATAAAATAAATAAACTAAGTCTTTATTCCATGTGATGATGCTAGATCATCAAGTGTGAGAATTAGTGTGCTAAATAGAATTAGTTAAGTATTGTTTGGTGATTGTGTACCCCGTATTTATTTATAGACGATAGTACTGACCCAAGCTATGAGGAGGAGGAGTTCTACATCGAAGAAGAGGAGGAAAACTTCAATCAGTGCACCAATCAAGGAAAGCTAACACTTGAAAGTATTATACTTATGCAAGCCATCATTACTAGAAAGCTAGACCTTGCAAGCTAACACTTGCAAGTTTCTTAACCCAAGAAAGATGCATTAGGCATTCTTTGGTTATATACCTTTGATTTATACCCATCCCAAGTTTTACTTGCAAGCTTTACTCTTTTACTTTACCAAAGTTCTTTACTTTTTAGTTAATGCTTTGTGAGTATTGAAAAGATAGTATAGATAGCATAAAGAGTATAAAACTAGGCCTATACTAGATCTCATTCTATGCCGTGAGATTGAGATTAGCATCCCTCATTAGTGAACACTCTTAACTTAGTGGCTAGTGCTAAGCATAAAACTTGATCACTTTAGATGGGAATACTTGGTGGAAATGATTATGAAAACGTTGGAATGATGAGTCATTCTATTGAAATGTTTTGACATGTGTTGAGAAACACAAATGGATTTGATGATGAAAATGTTGAGGCATGAGCCTTAGCCCTTTATAAAAACTGATGGTTGGGTTCAGATGCGATACCATTCCAATTTTACCGTACAAGCACAATACCTGAATTAGGTAAGGCTTAGCCGGAAGATTATATGCATTAGTATGGGTTCCTTTGTGGAATAGGTTTGAGCTGAGGCTACCTCTTGATGATGTCCACCTATGTAGTGCCCAGGATGGTAGATGGCCATGGTTGGGAGGCCAAGCTCATAAGGGAGGTTCCTATACTAGAGTGTGTAATTGAAAGGTTATGATTGATTATCCGCATACTAAGTATGATGATTCAGGGATATCCCTGACAGATGTATCGAATTTTGTGGTGAAAGTGTACCACCTCTACAGAGTGTCAAACTATTTGAATAGCCGCGTCCGCGGTCATGGAGAGTTGGAGTGGCCGTACTGTTCCGTCGTCAGATGTTTTCAAAATGACTTGTGAAGTGAACTATGATTTTGACTTGACCACAACAGGGTTGTGAATATGAAAACTAGTTTCCCACTTAAAGTGATTTAGAATATTTACTTAGTTTTCTTTACTTCTAAACTCAGTTTAGATAAATTTGGCTTTTTGCAAATAAACTTAGAGCTTGGGATTCCTACTAGAACTACCTTACTTGTTAGTGATAGTTTGCGAGTACTTAAAGAGTACTCATGGCTTTGTCCCTGGATATTCCCGTGGCCAGACTATGAGGAGGACTACCAGGATGATGGACAGAAGGACGACTATGACAACTAGGATCATCTCCCATCGTCAGCATTGCCTGTGACACTGAAGATGGAGCCCACTACTACGCTTATTAGTCTGCTGCTTGTTTGTATTAAGACTGGATCATGAGATCCTTTATTTGTGTAAGATCTTATTATGGTTTGTAATGGATGATGTACTGTGATATCTAATCTGTTATGTCTCGCAAAAATGGTAATCCTGGGATTGCGATGTATGGCATAACAGGCATCTGGGATTAAAAATCCGGGTGTTGATAAGTTGCTATCAGAGCCATCCTGACCATAGGAGACCATAGTTAGAATGGACGTCCAAACAAAAACTTAGTTTCAAAACCAAAGAAGTGAGTATTTATGAAAACCTATTCCCACTCTTATCCTTGATTCTTTCAAAAAAAATCTTGTTGCTAAAAAATTCTTACATTACTACATAAAAATTTGACACACTTGATCACCTCACTAACTTACTCATCCTAAATTCTTATAGATGGAAGTTCAGTATTGCAAGTTCTATCAGTTGGGCAACGGAGGCCTGGTGACCTTTGAGAGGGATCTAGATGCACTGTCAGAATATCTTGAGCGCTAGCATCCGGAATTCTTCGGGGCTCAACTCAAGGATCACCCAGGAGTAGATCTACAATGGATGATAGTTGCATATGTCAGAGGCAAGATGGAAGCACCCCTTGCTGAGAAGATTCAATTCACCGTGCGAGAGAACAACTGGCTATATGGATTAGTCAGGGCTATGCATGAAGCTCTTGCCCGTCTGTGTGGGAAAACATCAACTTGATCCAGGGAACTCGCTTTGCGCACTTCGCAAGGCGTGATTCTATGGGAATGCCATTGGCGATGCCAAGTCACCCTGAGTTGAAGCGCCAGGTGGAAAATCTTGACTTCCTGCTGTATGATAGGTAGAAGGAATTGGACAATGCTCGAGCCTACACCAACCACAAACTTCCCATTGCTGCCAAGAAGGACCAGACTCTCACCATGCTCGTCAAGGATCACCAATCACTTCGTCGTCAACCCAAGAAGAAGGATCGCACCATCGCTTGTCTTCGCAAGAAGGTGGCCGCCCTCGAGAATACCATCCATGAGCAAGAAGTCCAACTTGAAGCAAAATAAGAGGAAGAAGGTGAAGACATCCAGGGAGATCTTCACTCTTACCTCAGTGATGACAATGACTACCTGGAGGATGATGCCATGGATTTCTACACTGATGATGATTCTGACTTCATTGATGACAAGTAGATGCACTTGATCACTACCATAGGAATGAGTTGTATCGGTCCCACTGTATCTTAGTTCACAGAATGGTTCTGAAAACCATCTGTTTTCCATTTGTGTTGTGGTGTGTGTTTGTATTGTTTGCTTGAATGAATGAGAAGGAGTTAACTTGGACAACCTGAGTCAAACTCAAAGTTTAAAGCTTTTGAAACAAAACCATGAACGTTAGAACTTTCCCTCTTACCTTATTATCTATCTCAATCTTCAGATGACTCATGGAAACCCCGGAGGAAGCAGTTCATTGCAGGATCCGATGCTACAGATTCTACAAATGCTAGTTTCCGACCGTGAAGCTAGTAGAGCCGAACGCCAAGCCAACCTAGCCACTCTTCAACAGATAGCTCAGATGGCCCACAATAATCAAGGCCATGGGAATCAGTATCATCATGGATCCAAGCTTAAGAACTTTTAGAATACCAATCCCCCTATCTTTAACAAATATGAGGATCCCTTAGATGCTGATGACGCGCTGCAAACCATGGAGAATAATTTGGAAGTCGCAGGAGTTGACGCGAACGAGAAGGTACTATTTTCCACCCACTATCTGGCAGGAGATGCAAGAGCCTGGTGGAATAGCACCCGTACTATGAACCACAGTCAGATAATGAACTGGGAAGCATTCAAGATCAAGTTCAGCCGCACCCACGTGACACAAGGTTTAGTCACCATAAGAGAGATGAATTCAGGGAACTGAAGGAAGGAAGGATGACAGTAGTTGAATACCGTGACAAATTTCTGTCCCTCGCTAGGTATGCCCCTGATGAGATCAACACTGAAGCCGAGAAGAAAGAAAGGTTCCTGAATGGATTGCATGATGAGATGCAGACTATGTTAGTCAACATCCGTTTTGAAGATCTAGAAGAGCTATTAGACTCTGCCATCCAGATGGAAGGGAAGATCAACCAAGCCAATGACAACCGCAAGCACAGAATGTTGCACTAGACTGGGTTCCACAATACTTAGAAGTATCGCCCCAACCCGTCTATAGGATATGCCCCAAGAAACAACAGACCATCGATGTCTCGTCCAAGCTACCCCAATCGTAGAGGAGGAAACTTGAAGCCTGGAGGAAACCATAACAACAACCCTGGCAACTCCAACAACTTCAACCATGCACCGACCAAGTCCAACAACAACAACAACAACAACAACAATAATACTACCCCATGGACTGGAAGTAATGTCGTGCCTGTTGCAGCCAAAGACAAGTCCCAGATTACTTTCTTTGAATGTGGAGTCAAGGGTCACTACTCCAATGAGTGTACCAAGAAGCTTACAGCCACCACCAATGTGAATGCCCCAGCTCAGCAGCAGCGCCGTGTTTATCCTGGAAGGAGATTTTCCCCAGGGAACTCTCTCAACCGCAACGGCCATCTGTTCCACATGAATGCTGAAGAAGCCCAGGAAGCACCCGATGTCATGCTGGGTATGTTTTCTGTTAACTCAGAACTTGGAAGAGTGTTGTTTTTCTGGAGCATCACACTCATTTGTTACGGAAGAATTTGCATGCACTAGTAAGATTCAACCAACAAAATTGAAGCATGTTATGATAGTTCAAATTCCTGGTTCAACCACCAAAGCTAGAAAAATTTGCAAGACTGTACCTATCAGAATCCATGGGATAGATTTTTATGTCAATCTAATAGTACTTGGAACCAAAGGTTTAGAAGTAGTACTAGGAATGTATTGGATGTCGAAACATAAAGGATTGATCGATTGTGCCAAGAAAGCCATAACCATGACTAGTAGCTCTCGAGTATCAGTAGAGCATGTATCTGAGACCCTTCCCCGTCAATTCAAATGCATCAAGAGTCTAGCCCAACCAACCCTAGACCAAGTCAGAGTAGTCTGTGAACACCCCGATGTATTCCTAGATAAATTGCCCGGTATGCCCCCAGATCGGGATATCGAGTTCATTATTGAACTAATTCCTGGAACTGGACCCATAGCTCAGAGACCTTATAGTATGAACCCATCAGAATTAGTGGAGCTGAAGAAGCAACTTGATGCTATGCTTGAGAAAGGTCTGATTCAACCAAGCACATTGCCATGGAGATCACATGTTCTGTTTGTGGACAAGAAAGATGGAGGTAACCGTTTGTGCATGGATTACCGGAAGCTGAATGATGTCACCATCAAGAACAAGTACCCACTGCCCAAGATAGAGGATCTGTTTGACCAGTTGACTGGTGCCAGAGTGATTTCTAAGATTGATCTTAGGACTGGTTATCACCAACTCAAGATTCGTGCAACGGATATTCCAAAGACCGCCTTTACCACCAGATATGGATTGTATGAGTATACAGTCATGTCTTTTGGATTAACCAATGCCCCCGCTTATTTCATGAATCTCATGAATAAGATTTTTATGAACTTCCTGGATAAGTTTGTCGTTGTTTTTATCGATGATATTCTAATCTATTCCAAGTTAGAAGAAGACCATGAGCAACACCTGAGAACCATCCTTGAAACCCTTAGAGAGCATCAGTTGTATGCCAAGTTTAGCAAATGTGAATTCTGGTTGAAGGAACTAGGATTCCTCGGACATATTGTGTCGGTAGGAGGAGTCGATGTCGATCCCGTCAAGGTCAAAGATGTTGAAGAATGGAAAGATCCAACCACTCAAACCCAATTCCGTGCATTTGTCGGATTAGCGGGATACTACCGCAAGTTCATTGAAGGATTTTCGAGCATCGCAAGACCGATGACCCAATTGTTGAAGAAAGATAAGAAGTTTGAATGGATGGACAAATGTGAAGCAAGTTTTCAAGAACTCAAGAAGAGATTGATTTTAGCCCCAATCTTGATTATGCCGGATATCAAGAAGCCTTTTGATGTGTATTGTGATGCATCCAAGATTGGTCTCGGATGTGTGTTGATGCAGGAAGGCAAAGTCATTGCATATATGTCCTGACAACTGAAGCAGCATGAGCAAAACTACCCTACCCATGACCTTGAACTAGCAGCTGTAGTTTTAGCCTTGAAGACATGGCGTCATTACCTTATGGGTAACCGCTGTGAGATTTATTCGGATCACAAGAGTCTGAAGTATATCTTCACTCAGAAGGAGCTGAATATGAGGCAAAGGAGATGGATAGACTTAATCAAGGATTATGACCTTGACATTGACTATCACCCCGGAAAAGACAATGTGGTAGCGGATGCTCTTAGCAGATTGCCATGTAGATTAAACACCATGACCAAAGAAGCCCAGCCAAGTTTGCATGAAGAGTTGGAGCAGTTTAGAATGGAGCTAGTTACCAAAGGATTTTTAGCTAGCATTGAACTTCAACCCACTTTGATTAGCCAGATCAAGGAAGCCCAAAAGGGAAATGCAAGTATTGACAGAATCAAACGTCGTATTGATACAGGGAAGGTACCCGGACTCACCGAAGATGAAGAAGGATTTTTGTGGTACAAAGGACGTATCTGTGTGCCAGCAGATTCGGAGCTGAAGCAAGTTATCATACAGGAAGTTCATGATACTCTTTATTCTATCCACCCTAGAGGAATGAAGATGTATCAAGATTTGAAGGAGCAATTTTTGTGGCACAAGATGAAGAGAGAAATCAGAAGCTACATAGCCAAGTGTGATATCTGTCAGAGAGTCACAGCGGAACATCAGAGACCCACAAGACTGTTGCAACCATTGCAGATTCGGGAATGGAAATGGGATTCTGTCGGAATAGACTTTATCACCGGTTTGCCTACTTCTAGTAGGGGAAATGACTCTATTTGGGTCATAGCTGATAGACTGTCCAAGGTATCCCATTTATACCTGTCAAGACTACCTATCAGAGTTCAAAGCTAGCAGAGTTGTACATTGCTAGAATCATCAGTTTACATGGAACCCCCAAGACCATAGTGTCCGATCGAGGAACCCAGTTTACCTCAAGATTTTGGCAGAAAGTCAAAGAAGGATTAGGAACCAAGTTGAATTTCAGCATAGCTTATCACCCGCAGACCGATGGACAGACTGAAAGAGTCAACCATATCTTAGAAGATATGTTGAGAGCTTGTGTGTTAGAGTATGGATCAAAATGGGAAGATTGTCTGCCTTTCGCAGAATTCTCATACAACAACAGTTATCAAGCTAGTTTGCAAATGGCCCCATTTGAATTTATGTATGGAAGGAAGTGTCGTACCCCCTTGAATTGGTCGCAAGTAGGAGAGAGACAGATTCTCGGACCCGACATCCTACGAGAAGCCGAAGAGAAGGTTCACGAAGTCCGTGAGCCCCTCAAGACCGCCCAATCCAGGCAGAAGAGTTGTGCCGACAAGAGACGTAGAGACCTGACTTTAAATGTTGGAGATTTTGTGTATCTCAAAGTTTCGTCGTTGAAAGGAATGCAGCGTTTTCAGGTGAAAGGAAAGTTAGCCCCTAGATATATTGGACCCTTCAAGATTTTGAATCACTAAGGAGAAGTATCATATCAACTAGAACCGCCAGAGGAGATGTCAGCCATCCATAATGTGTTTCATATCTCGTTACATCGCAAATGCCTAGAAGTTCCGGAGAAGACCAAAGTTTTCAAGAACATCGATCACCGAGCCATTAATATCAACAAGGATCTGATGTATCGTGAAGTGCCCATCCATATTTTGGAAGAAGCCTTCATAACCACCAGGACCCGGAGTATCAAGTTTCTCAAGATCCAATGGAGCAACCATACTAAAGAACAAGCTAACTGGGAGAGAAGATTACATTAGGACTGAGTTTCCAGATCTCTTTAGTTCCTATTTTTTCTTAAATCTCGGGACAAGATTTTTTTTAAGGAGGGAAGTTTTGTAACACCCCAAAACTTCTAATCAAGATTATCAAGTTCTAATCACCCAATTTAGGGTTAACAAAAACTTCTATTAAGAAAATGAATATGAATGCATATGTGTTTGCATTAGTGTACATTTGAGTGCTTATGCCATGCTTGATTGTTGCCAGTGATGTAAATGGTTTAAAGATGAATACTACATCATCTAGGCCAATTACAAGGGAAATTAAAAGAAAAAGAAATCAAATATGAATAAATAACCCAAATGGTCATTTTGACCAAAGTAAACCACTAGGTCACTTTGTGTGTTCCTAGAAGAAGAATTCTAATAGAAACATTTCTACTTCTTTTCACCCTTGCTAGACCAAGTAAAAGTGTATCAAGGCCCACTTTACAAACTTACAAAAACATCTTTCCAATCAATTTAATGGATAATTGAAAATTGAATCTAGTTCATATGTTGAGATCCCACTTTTTCAAAAACCCACCAAATCAATTCCCCTTGACCACTCCAAGCAAACATAGACTCTCAAGCTTAACTTAAGATCACTCAAAAAATTTGAATCAAAAATTTCAAAGCAAGTTTCTTCCGGCCATTTCCACAAACACCTTGCTTACACTAATTTAACCTCTACCTAACTTCACTGTTGTGCATAGTGATCCTCGACCATTTGGTCTCCACTTCACTCCCTTGTCTCCTCTGGTGTCGAGCAGCCCCCAGACCATCCCCTCTTTGGCCATTATGCACAGTGGAGCACCTCCTGTTTGTGGTCGTCACCGGCCGACAGTGGGCAGCACGCCAGGAGCCTCGCCACGAGGCGCACCATACACGCCCCGGTCCACCGCCACCCCCTGCCCAAGCCACGACCCCAGCTGAGCCCTAGACCACCGTAGCTACGCCGCGCCCTGCCTCTCTGCACCATGTCCAGAGCGCGCTAGCTCACCGCGCCCGACCAGCTCGCCCTAACCGCGCCTTGCCCTCTCCATGCCCGCTTACGCCCGCCATGATCATAGCACCCCAGCAGACAACCCCGTTCACCACCGCGCGACCTGCAGGTCCCGCACGCTGCCGCAAACACTTTTGCGTCCACGCGGAGCACCGCACGCTCCCGACCAAACCACACCGCCCCACGCGTTGCCATTACACCCATAAGAACTGCCAGGGAACACAGCACCGCCCACTAGCCACCGCCTTGCCGATAGCCGCCTGTAGCCTCGTCACCGACGAGCTCGCGCCCGCACAGTTCGGTCCCCTCACCGCAGTATAAAACGAGGCCACCCCTGCCTCATTTCTCCACACCATTCCACTCACCACCTCTCACTAACCCTCCCCCACTACTTCCCAGAGCAAGGCGAGCTCTCCTTTGCTAGAATTTGGCTGGAGCCCGCCACTGCTGGAGGAGAAGGGCGCCGTCGATTTAGACCACCCCAAGACCTGCCGTGACTGCGCCTCGAATCAACGTCGTCCACCATGTCGATCGCCCCCTTCGTCGACCCTAGCTAGAGCCCAGGTGAGCCTAGCCAGACCCCCACCGCCGCGTTAGGGTTGATTTTTTGCCGGAGCAGTTCGTCGTTGACGACGACTCTCAGCCGTTAGATTAGATTAAGATCGCATGGCCTAGATTCACCGATACTGTTTCGCTTAGTTAGTCTCGCTGACTGGTGGACCCCATCTGTCAGTAGCCCGCTGCACCGTGTAGTGTAGCTGGGCCGGCCCCTTTAACTTCCCGCGCTGGCCTGGAAATTCAAATAATTGTTTTTCCATTTTTGTTTAGACTAGTTTCTGTCCATATATTGAAAAATCAATTCAGAGAGTTTCACTTAACCAAATTGCATGATTCAAATTTTGCTAGAAATGTAATTAAATTATCTATCCAAGGTCGTTGGATTTAAATCGTTTGGAGTTAGAGATAATATTTAGTAAAAATAACAAGACAAAGACTTTTGCAACTTCAAACATTTTTCAAAAATCAACCATAATAGATTTGGAGTTGATTCCAACTCAAAAAAATCACATTTGACAATATCTATCTGAATATGTAAAAATATCTAGGTTTGCATGCAGTGACATTGGACTAGTACCAAAAGAATGCTATTAGGGCATTTCTAGTCACTTTAAATCTATTAAATGATAATCTTAAACTTTATAAAATATGATCAACCCTTTAAATCACATTCCCATGTATTAGAATATGTGGTGATGACATGGGTCCACATGATCCCATATTTTAATTGGAGAATATTAAATCTTAATTAATTTCAATGAGTAGAAATTACTTTTCTAGAATAAGATAAATAAAACTAAGTCTTTATTCCATGTGATGATTGTGATGATGCTAGATCATCAAGTGTGAGCCTTAGTGTGCTAAATATAATTAGTTAAGTATTGTTTGGTGATTCTGTACCCCGTATTTATTTATAGACGATAGTACCGACCCAAGCTACGAGGAGGAGGAGTTCTACCCCGAAGAAGAGGAGGAAAACTTCAATCACTGCACCAATCAAGGCAAGCTAACACTTGCAAGTATTATACTTATGAAAGCCATCATTACTAGAAAGCTAGACCTTGCAAGTTACCTCTTGCAAGTTTCTTAACCCAAGCAAGATGCATTAGGCATGCTTTGGTTATATACCTTTGATTTATACCCATTACAAGTTTTACTTGCAAGCTTTACTCTTTTACTTTACCAGAGTTCTTTACTTTTTAGTTAATGCTTTGTGAGTATTGGAAAGATAGTATAGATAGAATACAGAGTATAAAACTAGGCCTATACTAGATGTCATTCTATGGCATGAGATTGAGATTAGCATCCCTCATTAGTGAATACTCTTAACTTAGTGGCTAGTGCTAAGCATAAAACTTGATCACTTGAGATCGGAATATTTGGTGCAAATGATTATGAAAACATTGGAATGATGAGTCATTCTATTGAAATGTTTTGACATGTGTTGAGAAACACAAATGTATTTGATGATGAAAATGTTGAGGCATGAGCCTTAGCCCTTTATAAAAACCGATGGTTGGGTTCGGATGAGATACCATTCCAATTTTACCGTACAACCACAATACCTGAATTGGCTAAGGCTTAGCCGGAAGTTTATATGCATTAGTATGGGTTCCCTCGCTGAAGAGGTTTGAGCCGAGGCTACCTCTTGATGATGTCCACCAATGCAGTGCCTAGGATGGCAGATGGCCATGGCTAGGAGCCAAGCTCATAGGGGAGGTGCCTATACTAGAGTGTGTAATTGAAAGGTTATGATTGATTATCCGCATACTAAGTATGATGATTAAGGGTTATCCCTAACGGATATACCGAATTTTGGGGTGAAAGTGTACCACCTCTACAGAGCGTCAAACTATTCGAATAGTCGCGTCCACGGTCATGGACAGTTGGAGTGGCCATACTGTTCCGTCGTCAGATGTTTTCAAAATGACTTGTGAAGTGAACTATGATTTTGACTTGACCACAACAGTGTTGTGAATATGAAAACTTGTTTCCAAACTAAAGTGACTTAGAACATTTACTTAGCTTTATTTACTTCCAAACTCGGTTTAGATAAATTTGGCTTTTTGCAAATAAACTTAGAGCTTAGGATTCCTACTAGAACTACCTTACTTGTTAGTGATAGTTTCCGAGTACTTAAAGAGTACTCATGGCTTTGTCCCTAGCTATTCTCGTGGCCAGACTATGAGGAGGACTACCAATATGATGGACAGCAGGACGGCTATGACAACTAGGATCATCTCCCATCATTAGTATTGCTTATGACACTGAAGATGGAGCCCAATACTACGCTTATTATTCCGCTTCTTGTTTGTATTAAGACTGGATCATGAGATCCTTTATTTGTGTAAGACCTTATTATGGTTTGTAATGGATGATGTACTGTGATATCCAATCTGTTATGTCTCGCAAAAATGGTAATCCTAGGATTGCGATGTATGGCATAATAGGCATCTGGGATTAAAAATCCGGGTGTTGACAGTTATTATGAGAGAGGGAAACATGGTTTTATGTGTCTCAACAATATTAAGTTTCCCATCTTTATGTTAATTTTTTTAAAGTTGCACTTGTTTTGCTTTCATATGCTTGTTGCTTTGTGCTTTCATGACTTGTTTCTTTACAAGATTATTTTTCATAGGAAGTGGGTTAGACTTAAATTTGTTCCATATTTGCTTATTGATGCTCTCTTTCACTTTAATTCACATTTTTTATGTGAGCATCATCGAAATTATCATGCCTATCTTAATGGCTATAAAGAAAGATCTTTGGGAGACAACCCATTATATTTTTACTTTCAGTTTATTTTTGTTTTGTTGAGTATTGGAAGTTATTTCCTCTGTAATAATCTCTCCTTATACTTTTCGTATGGTTTTTGTGCCAAGAGTAACCTCTAATGAGAGAGAAGTAAGACTTGAGAAAGTTGTTGTCCCGAAACAGATTTTTGTGCTTCACTGTAAAAATTCGTGTAAAATCTGTGTACGTCGGATTGAGCTGTTATTTTTTGTGCTTCTGCCCCAGGTTGTTATCCAACTTTAGTTAGTTAAACACTTTTCGATTTGAGCAACAGAAGGTCTTCGAAAAAATTGGTTTTTACCTACTGCTCTATTTTGACAGATTTCTGCCATTATTTGCATTTGCCTCTTTATCGATTTCTTTTTGGATTCTTTTTGGTGAATTGAGATTTTTTGAGGGATTTGCTACAGTATCTCGTGTTTTTAATGAAATTTTTGATATTTAAAACTAAACCCCAAAGGTTTATTATCTTTTGAATACACTAATGTTGCTAATGAAGATTGTGTGAAGTTTTGTATGAACGAAATTTTCAGGTGTAGGGAAAGAATGATGTAATGAGATGAAGAATGGACAAAAGCTCAAGCTTGGGTATGCCACCCCGTGTCACCCCAAGAAATATTCAAGAGGTACAAGCATCAAAGCTTGGGGATGCCCAAGGCATCCCCTTCTTCATCAATAAAAATCTCAGGTCTTTCTAGACACTTCGTTTTTGTTGTTTCATGCACTGTTGTGTTGTTGTTGGAGCGTTTTTTATTTTTATTTTTAGTTTTCTATTGCTTTGTTTTCTTAAATAAGTTGGTTGGATCCCAACATACTTCTTTTGGAGAGAGACACACCCCATTATTCATTGCCTAGAACACCCTAGTTTTCACTCTTATTGTTCTGTGATTGTTCTCCTTTGCTAGCACTGCGCTTAGCTTTAGTTTTCGATTGGATTGGAAAATAGTAGGAAAGTTCATGCTTAAGTGGTATAAAAGGATCTTGTTTTTTACTGTGGCTTAGGCTTTATCATGTCATGCTTGATATTGATTTGGCTTTATGCTTAGTGATTATTGTTGTAGCATGACATGTTACAAACAATTGAGATTGCTTAATGTGCCTTGAAAGAATCATGCGTTGTTTTAGCATATAAAAGCATAATATTGTGGTATTCTCCTTTAAATGCTTTATTTGGGTTGACTTGGCGCATGCTCACACCATGTTAAGACTACACCAAGTCACCATAGCCTCTATGACCATTTAGTTTTCGACTTGTAATATCACTTGATGCTTTAATTAATAATGTTTTGTCGCTTTGCATGATTATGGCCATTATTGCTCTCTTAGTTGGTCACTCCCAGTCTTTTTCTAGCCTCCATAACCAAGTATGAGTTCCACTCATGCATCGAACTCCAAATAAAACCAAGTTATTCCAAAGAGTCCACCATACCTACCTATTAGCATTTGCTATTCCAAGTATATTCATGTTTTTACCTACCTTCCGAATTAAACTTGTTATGTGAAAATTAGTGATTAAAGCTCTCACGAACTTGATGGTACACTTTACTTTTCTTGCCCCTAATAAACTTGAACCATTGTGTCATCTATGTTGTATATTCTTGCACTTATACGTTGGGATTAGTAGAACCATGCTGTCATGGGGAACGCTTTCAACATTGCACTTGTACATTGTACCAAGTTGATATCATGCTCTTTTGTTTATGGATGTCGTCAATGTGAAATGAAAGGGGATCTTGTAAGTCCATGGAGTTATGTATGTGTGTTAGAGAAACGCTTGAGCGGCTGGTCTAATCCATGCCTAATCATGCTGGAAACCTACAGTGTAACCATAATGAGCAATCTATGAAGCATTCTTCTTATAAAAATAAGAGATAGAGATTGAGAAAAAAAGACGAGAAAAGAGAAAAGAGAGAAAAAAGCACCATTTTCCCATGGTAAATAAGAAGATGCTGAGATGCTTATTGTCTGCTTGCCTTGTCCTTTTTATATGGGGATTCTTCTGTATCATCGGGCAAGGGTTACCCCGTTGAGGGTTCTCTGTGACACACATGTACTTACTATGACAAGAACTTACCGGTAGCATGAGGAGCGGCCCTCGTATTCAAGGGATATGAGATTGCCAACTTATACTTTGTCAAGCATATACTCCATAGATTGTTCACTTTAACCTTAATAACTTCAAGATTCTTATGATAGGGGCAATGAGAGCTGAAAGATAATAAGTACCATAATTTTTGGAAGCTCTTTATGAGACTTGAATCCCTGCTTCCTTCTATGAAGGCCTTTCTTTTACTTTTATGTTGAGTCTTCCTCTTCTATATTTATGCACCTATTAAGAGATCATAGTGGCCATTCTTAGTTTAATGTTCATTGTCTCAAGACTTTTTGATTGATGCATAACTTTGATATTGCTTGTTCTTAAACTATTTGTATCTACTCACGCTTATGAACTTTGAAGGTGTCCTATGTATTTATGTTTTGCTACTCCATGAGGGACAAGCTGAATGCCACTATGCTATGTTTTTTATATGTGAAACAAACAAACGTCTTTCAATGCATTGTTATTCATGATCTTTGTTTATATCCTTTCATGTTGCATGCATAGTCACTATGTCTTATTGTTAGAACTTCATCTTTCATGCTCATGTTTAGAGTTCATTGATCCCAGCTTTCAATGCTTGCAAATGGTATGAAAATCAAGATTGTGATGGTGCATGTCACCTCAAAAATTATTCTCGCCACCAGGTGGTGTGGACCCCTAGTCCACCCTCTGACATCGTCCCTTCGCCTATATAAGCCCCCCGGGATGAAAACCCTAGACACAAGATCAGAAATCCACGAAAAGTTCCGCAGTGCCACCGCCACTGAAGGGGAGATTCGGGGGATAGAAAGTCTCTGTTCCGGCACCCTGTCGGTACGGGGAAGTGCCCCGAAGCCATCTCCATCGATCTCCACAACCATCGCCATTGCTGATTCCCATGATGAGGAGGGAGTAGTTCTCTCTCAAGGCTAAGGGTTCTACCGGTAGCTATGTGTTCATCTCTCTCTCTATTCATGATCATATTGAGATCATGAGCTTTGTAATCTATATATCTACCTTGCTACTCAAGTGCTTTAATAGATCTCTGCTCTCCCCACGTGTCTGAAGTTGACAGTGTGCACACCGTGTGGCACTTAGGCTAGAGATTACAAATACTTGTTATGAGTTATATTTGGAGTTGGACGTCTCTATGAAATTGTCGTGTTTGTTGGAACCATATAGCGCTCAAGGTGACATTGTGGGGTTATCTAGATGGGGAATACCAACTTTGAGGAGCGTTGTTATAGCCCTACTATGGATTAGAGTGTCCAACCGGAGAGTAGTTCAGGGTAGTATCATGAAGAGAAGGTATTTATATGAGAGTGTTCACTAGCGAAAGTATGATCCCTAGGCATTATTTCTAAACATTGAAACACCATTTGCAACTAGATATGTTACATGTTTGCTTGCCGCCATCTTTATTTCAAATTTCCTTTAGTCTCTTCCCACGTCAACCACGCGCCATCAAAGCTATTTTCTGGCACCGTTACCACTTATAATTATCTATACCACTTGTATTTCACTATCTGTTCGGTGAACTAGTGCACCTATACACCTGATAAGTGTATTGGGTGTGTTGGAGACACAAGGGACTTCTTGTATCTTGATTGCATGGTTGCTTGAGAGAGATACCTTTGACCACTTCCTCCCTGAGTTCGATAAACCTTGGGTAATCCACTTAAGGGAAAACTTACTGCTTTTCTACAAACCTTTGCACTTGGAGTACCAACAACTGTCTACAAGAATAGAAGTGTGTAGACATCAGGAGCCTATGTAAGTGTTTTTATGTGTCATTTAAGTCGCACTCATGGTTTTACCTGTCTTGAGTGAATTGACTTTAATTGCTGAAGGTGGAAGGTGGGTGAGTGAATAATAGAGGAAACTTGCGTAAAGGAAAAAAGTGAGAATTAAATAACATAAATGTAAAGGTGAGAAAAGTGTTCGAGGTTCCTGCAGATGAGAAGTTAGGCGCGGAGAGAAACGGTTCATGGTAATAGTGAAGGTGACAGGTGAATAAGATGGAATAAGTGATTGTGATATTTATTATTTGTAAGTGAGTAGGCAAGAAACCCATATACCGACTAGGAGTCCTCATGGCCAATTCTTCCTAATCCCAATGATCCGTCTGCTTGTTACCACAGTAATGGCCAGCACATTAATTAAGGTCTTTGAACTAGATCAAGGCTTTAATCTTGATGGTTCCTTATTATCCTTGAGTACTACTAACTCCTTATTGAGATCAATCATGTCACTCGAGTGTCGCTGATTCGCTAGCATACAAGTTCATGCCTATGAGATCTCTGGATCATGTTACCCGGGCCCTTAAATTGGATAACAAGCATTAGGCGAACATAGATGTTCATTCTCATAATTTAATAAACACTAGAACTATCACAAATGGATGGAATTAAAGAATGCACAACACATCTTACCAATACCCTACATCTCCCACGCCTATGGGGATTTACTCAGACATGAGAGGAAGATAAATCAAAGGCATAATTGTATTGCAAATTGAAATCATCTCAAAGTTATCATAGCAAGTCACAATACTGTTTGAAGATCGAATCAAATACAAACCAAGGTAGATCAAAGTATCAAACCCTAATCTTACAAGTGCCAATCTCTCTCTCTCTCTCTCTAAGTACAAATGGGGATGATGGTGGAGTGAATGGTTTAGAATCTAGAGATCATCGAAGAATGAGATGGTGTTATTCTCCCTCTAAAGACCTGATCTCTCCTCTTTTGGATGAGTTTGCGGAGGTTGTGTTGTGTTTTTCGTCATCTCCCCTTCATGAAAAATGCTTATATTGATATAACAGAGCTGGTGGAGGGTCATACGGGTAGACGGTACGGGCGCACCCTGACCGTACCAGTGGTCGTTATGCAATCTGAGCGCCTATAATGAAAGGGGCTTCAATTGGGGATTTGTTTCTTCATGTGTAATTAGCCCATAAATGCTATCAGAACTTCCAAAAATGTTCATTGCCTGAATATCATCACAAGAGACCAAGGTTCCGCTAATTGCGATGTTAACATTAGTAAAAAGCGTAAACTTCAGTGAAATCCAGCAATAAACAAAAGGAAAAAATAACGATAAAAAGTGTTGAAATTTGGATCTATCAATGTTGATATTGCAAGATTATCTAGTCTCTATTTGGTATGTCATGCTCATGAGAAATTCAAATACTATAATGTCCATTAATGTTCTCTAGTTGTGTCTTTTTTGCCTCTTGTTGAAAAAGAATGGTTTAACACATTATGGGGAGTCATATGCTTTGTGCATATTGCAAACCTAGAAAATGTGAACATTTGAGGAATTGCTCAATAGAATTAATATTCAAAATTATCTAATTCCTATGAGGCATGTTGATAAGGATTAACCTCAAGGGTGGCCCGATCTTCATAGATCTCTTGGTCAAATCAATGGGAAAGCGAGGGGAAAGGAGAGGGAAAGCAGAAGCGAACACACACCTCGCGAAGGACACGATGAACACACGCAAAAACGACATGATACAAGGTCAATTGCCCCCGCTGGCGGCCACCGGTCCAATAGAATCCTCACAAGGAAAGATCGGTCAACGTGATCCCGTTAATCCCAAGCGGAGAGGGAAGAACATCTTGGAGAGGGTCTTGATGTCTACTCTCATGCACTCGCAAACGTAGGCCTTGTACAATGATGGATGTGTGACACAAAGTCCAAATAGGTTGGTGACGATAGTCGGTCCCCTTGGTAAAGGGGATGAGACAAAACTAGAGATTCCACAAAGGGGGTTGTCTTTAGTCTATCATCTATGCCTAAGGGGTACAATGAGGGGTGGGGGCTCTATATACAGGCTAGCCACTTGAATAGGGGTAGTTTGGGCTTAAACTAGGGTTTGGAACATAGTAAGGGGTACATGGGCCAAGGGCCCAACTGTTGGCATGTGCCCATCACTTACGCTGGAGACTCCAGTATAGTCGGGACGGAGACTATGTTCTGATGCAGAGACTCCGGAGTAGCAGGCGGAGACTCCAGATACAGACAAAGAGCTTGCGGATGTGGGCAGTTGGGGTCGGACCGGAGACTCTAGGCACGTGCGGGTGGAGACTCCAGGATCTGTCGGAGACTCCGGATGGAGTCCATGGGCTTGCAGCCGGGCTCCGAGCGGAGGGAGGGTGAAGACTCTAGGACTTGGGCAGCAAAGATTCCGATCGGGGCGGCGACTCCGGGACGATGTCGGCGACTCCGGTCCTGGACTCGGCTGCTTCTTCCATCTCCTCTTCCAAGACACCATCTTGTCATGCTTGATGCTCCGGGCTCCTCCCTTATCTTCGTACTTGTCGGTGTGAACCTATCATTGTCATGGGACGGAGTATGAAGTAGTATACCATTCAGTAGGGTAGAAAGTGGACTCGCATAGAGGATAGAAATCGCCTTTGGAGTCCATGACAACTTGGCATAAGTTGGAGACCTTGATGTGGTAACGACCGTAGGTCGGGCTACATCAGCCCCCTTCAAAAAGAGTTGTCCTCGACTCTACATGCTCATCACAAAGTAGAATAGGTCGAGAGACATTCTTGATCCAGGGTTCACCATATAGTCGTCCTCAGAAAGATTGATTTGACAACATTTAAGTGGTCCTTCACTTTCCATGAAGCCTACAAGTCTCACAACCAAAGTGTAGTAACACTCAAAGAGTATCCAATTCATGAAGGTTATAGCATGAGTCCTCAAGCATAAGGAAGTCACCTTAGGATGTAGAAATAGCTCATTGAAGGGCAACCATAGGTTAAAATCTACGATTCGTCTGTCAACTCATCGTCTGTCAACAATAATAGAGATTTGACAACATGTTGGGTGAACAAATTACAACGGGGCAATTGATAAGCACCGAGAAAGCAATACATGGATATACTAATCATCTTGACTCCTCTGAGACTTGATTGGGCATTACAACATAATACATAGACCGCCATCCAACTGCATATATGACTAATAATCCACCTTCAGGTTACCATCCGAACCCCTCCAAAGATTAAGTTGCAAGCAGATTATTGCTTTACGAACTACGTGTAAAGTAAACAATATGATTGTTCTATGAACAAAGGATTGTTGTTTTCTCCCTAGTAGCAACAACACATCTAGTACCTTAGAGATTTCTGTCACTTCCCCAGATTACCAGAGGCATGAACCCACTATCGAGCAAAAATACTAACTCTTGGGGTTGCTAGCATCTACTTGGCGAAGATAGCTACTAACAACGGAAAGCATGCAAGATCTCAAATAACAAAGAAATGATAGGATCAATAATCAATCTGAAATAGCATCTCAATATCCATAGGATCCCCGCAAACACAATATGTATGAATTACAAATAGATGATCTTGATCATGAACGGAGCTCACAAGATCTAAAAATGAAAGCACAAAGGAGGAGAAACCAGCCATCTAGATACTACATGGATCCGTAGTCCAAGGATGAACTACTCACGCATCACACCGGAGGCTTGCATGGTGATGAAGAAGGCCTCCAGGGTTAATTCCCCTCTCCAGCAGGGTGCCGGGAAGAGCTTCAGATCCCTTCCGATCTAAGGATGGAGATGACGGTGGCTACAGACTCTTTCGTGGATTTTTGATCAGGTAATTAGGGTTTTCGTCCTGAGGGTAATATATAGGCGGAAGGAGAGGCCGAGGGGGCGCCTGGGCTAGCCACACCACCCCCTGGCGCGGGCCAGGCCTGGCCGCGTGGCCAGGTGGTGTGGCCGCCCTCTGGACCTTCTCCGTCTTGTATTCTGGCACTTGATCCCTTCCGAAAAAATAGGCACTTTGGCTTTTGTCCTATCCAATTCCGAGAATATTCATTTTCTGAGTTCCCTAGAACCAAAAACAGCAGAAAACAGACAGCTGGCACTGTGGCTCTTGTTAATAGGTTAGTCCAAGAAATCATATGAAAAGTACTCCAAAGTTGGAACAAAACACAAGAAAGTGGATAAAACCAAGCATGGAACATCAAAAATTATAGATACATTTGCAATGTATCAACATCCCCAAGCTTAACTCCTGCTCGTCCTTGAGTAGGTAAGTGATAAAAAGAAATAATTTTGGAGGTGACATGCACCATGAAAGACTTGATCAAAGTATTTTCAAAACATTCAAAGCTGGGATCATAGTACTTCAATCATAACATGAAAGACAAAGTTCTAGCAATAAGCAAAGAAACTATGATACAACATGAAAAGGCACAAACAAAAGATTCATGAATAACAATGCTTTGCAAGACGTTTGTTTGTTTCACATAAAGAAAACATAGCATAATAGTATTCAGCTTGTCCCTCAATAGAGTAGCAAATATAAATGCATAGGATACCTTCAAAGTTCATAAGAGTGACTAGATACAATAGTTTAAAACAAGCAATATCAAATTATGCATTAATCAACTAGTCTTGGGACAATGCACATAGAACTAAGAATGGCCAGTATGCTCTCAAAGTAAGTGCATAAAGATAGAAGGTGGAGACTCAATATATTGGTGGAAGAAAGGCCTTTTGTAAAAGGAAGTAGGGATTCAAGTCGCATAAAGAGCTTCCAAAAATTATGGTACTTATAGATTTCAGCTCTCATTGCCCCTATCATAAGCATCTTGAAGTGATTAAGGTTAAAATGAACAAACTATGGTGTACATGCTTGACGAAGTATAAGTCAGAAATCTCATGTCCCTTGTATACGAGGGCCGCTCCTCATGCTACTCAAGTTTAGTCACCGGTAAGTTCTTGTCATCGTAAGTACATGTGTATCATTGAGAACCGCCAACGGGGTACCCCTTGCCCGATGATACGGAAGAATCCCCATATCAAAATGACAAGGCAAGCAAACAACGAGCATCTCAGCATTCTTCTTATTTACCATGGGAATATGGTGCTTTTTTCTCTCTTTCCTCTTTTCATAGTATCTCTTTTTTTTCTTTTCTTTTCTCTTTTTTTCTCAATATAGGACTCTTTTTTTAGAAGAAGAATGATTCATAGACAGCTCATTATGGTTTCGCTGTAGGTTTCCACCATGTCAGCATGGATTAAACCGGCGGCCCAGGCATTTCTCTAACACATATACATAACTTTATGGACTTACAAGCTCCCCTTTCATTTCACACCGACGACATCCATATACAAAAGAGCATGATATCAACTAGATAGAAGTACCAAGTGCAATGTTGAAAGCGTTCCCCATGAAAGCATGGTTCTGCTAATTCCCAACAAATAAGTGCAAGCATATACAATATAGAAGATACAATGGTTCAAGTTTATTAAGGGCAAGTAAAGTAAAGTGTGCCATCAAGTTCGTGAGAGCTTTAATCACTAGTTTTCTCATAACAAGTGGAAGGTAACCAAAAGCATGAATATACTTGGAATAGCATAAGATAATAGGTAGGTATGGTGGACTCTTTGGAATAACTTGGTTTAGAGAGTTGGATGCATGAGTGGAACTCATACTTGGTGGTGGAGGCTAGCAAAAGACTGGGAGCAACAAACTAAGAGAGAAATAATGGCCATAATCATGTAGAGCAACAAAACATCATTGATCAAAGCATAAAGTGATACTAAAAGTTGAAAACTAAAGGATAATAAAGGCTATGGTGACTTGAGATAGTCATAACATGGTGTGAGCATGTGCCAAGTCAACCCAAATAAAGCATCAAAGGAGAATACCACTATACAATGCTTTAATATGCTAAAACAACGCATGATTCATCCAAGGCACATTAAGAAATCTCAATTGTTTATAACAAGTCATGCTACAACAAAGAATACTAAGCAAAAAAGCTAAAACAATATCAAGCATGACATGACAAAGCATAGGCCACAGTCAAAAACAAACTCTTTTTACCACATAAGTACGAACTTTCCTACTATTTTCCAAACCAAACCAAACCAATTGCAAACCAATGTATGAAAGAGGGGGTCCAACAAATTTATTCAGAAAACTAAGCAAACTAAATAAAAATAAAACAAAAAGGAAGACGCTCCAAGAACAACACAACTGTGCATGAAACAATAAAAAAAGAAGCGTTTGGAAGAAACTTGGGATTTTTATTGATGAAGAAGGGGATGCCTTGGGCATCCCCAAGCTTTGACGCTTGTACTTCTTGGATGTTTCTTGGGGTGACACGCGTGGAATCCCCAAGCTTGAGCTTTAGTCCATCCTTCATCTCATTACTCATTCCTTCCATACACCTGAATTTTTTCCTTCATACAAAACTTCACACAATCTTTATTACCAATATTAGTGCACTTAAGATAAATAAGTCTTAAAGTTTAGTCCTAACACCAAATAAACTTCCATTAGAACACTAGATACTATAGTACTTCCCTAAAAAAGCTCAATTCCCCAAAAGAACTCAAGAAGGAACCCACAAGAAGCAAATGCAGAAATCACAAAATGGACCAAAGCAGGTAAAGATGAATTTTTTCGAAGACCTTCTGTTGCTCAAATCAAAAAGTGTTGAACTAACGAAAGTTAGATAACAACCTGGGGCAGAAGCACAAACAATTACAGCTCAATCCGAATACATAGCTCTCTCAGGAATGTTTACGGTGAAGCACAAAAATCTGTTTCGGGACAACAACTTTCCCAATCATTACTTCACTCTCATTAGAGGTTACTCTTGGCACAAAAAGCAAATAAAAAGGATAAGGAGCGGTTATTACTGAAATAATAACTTCCAAGACTCATTTAAAACTTTTGGGTTATCTCCCAATAAGTACTTTTCTTTAACACCTTTAAGTTAGGCATAAGAAGCAAAGAAAGAATCAAGTGTTCTCAAATGAAGAAGCATTAAGACCAAATTTTGTTTTCATAAGAGAAGCAAAAGAAATCTTTTCTCTCTTTTTAGGAAAGTGTTCTATAACTTTCTTGAGTGGGAGTTGATATTTAATGGTGCCTTCTTTCATATCAATGATGGCACCAACAGTTCTAAGAAAAGGTCTTCCCAAAGTAATAGGACAAGAAGCATTGTATTCAACATCCA
The DNA here is from genome assembly GCA_023614405.1 of Avena insularis. Taxonomy (NCBI): domain Eukaryota; kingdom Viridiplantae; phylum Streptophyta; class Magnoliopsida; order Poales; family Poaceae; genus Avena; species Avena insularis. Next base: position 509,958,202 of record CM042690.1, read on the forward strand.
AAAGATAGAAATGAACAGGGACATAGGACTCATTAACCATAATAAGAACATCATTAAGAGTCCCCATGAGTTTCTTTTTAGCATTATCATCAAGTGGGACATTCAAATAGCAACCTTCAAGAGGAGGCAAATCAAGCATATCATAAATCCTTCTAGGCATAATAGAAACACTACTATCAAGATCACATAAAGCTTTGAAATCAAAGTCATTCACTTTCATATTAATGATGGGTTCCCAACCATCCTCTTGTTTTATAGGAATAGAAGCTTTATGTTTCATCTTTTCTTCTTTAATTTTTATGATAGCATCAGTAATGTGTTTTGTAAAGGCCATGTTCATAGCAGTAGCATTAGGACTTTTAGCAAGTTTTTGTAGGAACTTAATACTTCAGAGATGTTGCAACCATCAAGATCAAAATCAAATTTATCATCTAACGTAGTAGAACTATTGCTAGCCTCAACACTAGTGGTGGTGATAGTAGAAACACTAATGTTTCTAGCAATTTCATCTTCTCTTTCCCACTTAGCATGTAATTCAAATAATAGTCTAACATTTTCATCAATTCTTACTTGTATAGCATTAGTACCTGCAAAGGGATTATCATTAGTTTCAGGTTTAGCAGCCATTTTATTCAAAGTAGATTGAGCTTCAGCCAAAGATGCTATATTTCTTTCAGCATTAGAGAGTTTTTCCTCAATAGTTTTATTGAAAGCAGTTTGTTTACTAATAAAATCTTTAAGCATAACTTCAAGTTCATAGGGATCACTCTTATTATTGTTGTAAGAATTTCCATAAGCATTACCATTGTTGGGAGGATATGGCTTATAATTGTTGTTACCAAAATTGTTCCTATAAGCATTATTACCATAAGCATTGTTGCCAAAGTTGTTATTTCTTATCAAGTTCACATCAACTTGCTCTTCTTGAGCAACCAAAGAAGCTAGAGGAACATTATTTGGATCAATATGGGCTTTCCCATTAACAAGCATAGACATAATAATATCAATCTTATCACTCAAGGAGGAGGTTTCCTCAACAGAATTTACCTTCTTACCTTGTGGAGCTCTCCCAGTATGCCATTCAGAATAATTAACCATCATATTGTCCAAAAGTTTTGTTGCAGCACCCAAAGTGATGGTCATAAAGGTACCTCTAGCAGCAGAATCCTATAGGTTCCTTGAAGAATAGTTCAATCCTGCATAAAAAGTTTGGATGATCATCCAAGCAGTCAGTCCACGAATGGGACAATTCTTTACCAAAGATTTCATTCTTTCCCAATCTTGAGCAACATGCTCATTATCAAGTTGTTTAAACTTCATTATTTCACTTCTCATGGATATAATCTTAGCAGGAGGATAGTATTTTCCAATAAAAGCATCTTTGCACTTAGTCCAAGAATCAATAATATTCCTAGTTAAGGAATTCAACCACCCTTTAGCTTTTCCTCTCAAATAGAAAGGAAACAATTTCAGCTTAATAATATCACCATCTATATCCCTATGCTTTTGCATCTCACAAAGTTCAACAAAGTTATTTAGATGGGAAGCAGCATCTTCATTACCAATACCAGAAAATTGTTCTCTCATAACAAGATTGAGCAAAGCAGGTTTTATCTCAAAGAAAGTATTTTCAGCCATAGGTGGAGCAATAGGTGTGCTCATAAAATCATTGTTGTTGGTGCTAGTGAAGTCACACAACGTAGTGTTTTCAAGAGTAGTCATTTTTTTTGGGTTTTCAAATAAGAAAGCAAACTAGTAAAACTAATTTTTTTGTGTTTTTTGAAGAACAAAACAAGCAAACAAAGCAAAAAGAAACTAAGCAAAACAAAAACAACAAAGTAAAGAGATTGGTTATGAGGGACTCCCCTTGTGAAGATGTCCTTGACTCCCCGGCAACGGCGCCAGAAAATCTTTAATGGCGTGTAGTTGACGTGGGAGTTTCTTCTTCTTCGTTCCCCGGCAACGGCGCCAGAAAATGTCTTGATGCGCTCGACTTTCGACATAGAGCTCGTTGGGAACCCCAAGAGGAAGGTATGATGAGCACAGCAGTAAGTTTTCCCTCAGTTATGAAACCAAGGTTTAATCGAACCAGTAGGAGCAAGGAAACACCCCAAAGGTGTTGCTAGCTGAGCTTTGGCAGGGCGCACTACCGGTGCTAGTAGCAACGTGGAGACCTGCACAACAGAGCCACAGAACTTTGTCCCCAACTTGCGATGAGGTTGTGAATCTCACCGTGTTTTGCGGAAAACAAAGGATTAAACGTATCGAATGGAAAGAAGTAATAGTTTGCAGAAAGTAAACACAAAGCAGAAATAGTTTATAGATTGTATGTGAAGAAAAAGGACCGGGATCCATAGTTCACTAGAGGTGGCTCTCCTTAGATAGATAACATGCTGGGTGAACAAATTACAGCGGGGCAATTGACAAACACCGAAAAAGCAATACATGCATATACTAATCATCTTGACTCCTCTGAGACTTGATTGAGCATTACAACATAATACATAGACCGCCATCCAACTTCATCTATGACTAATAATCCACCTTCAGGTTATCATCCGAACCCCCTCCAGTATTAAGTTGCAAGCAACAGATTATTGTTTTACGAACTGCGTGTAAAGTAAACAATACGATTGTTCTATGAACAAAGGATTGTTGTTTTGTCCCTAGTAGCAACAACACATCTAGTACCTTAGAGATTTATGTCACTTCCCAAGATTACCAGAGGCATCAACCCACTATCGAGCATAAATACTAACTCTTGGAGTTGCTAGCATCTATTTGGCCAAGATAGCTACTAACAACGGAAAGCATGCAAGATCTCAAATAACAAAGACATGATAGAATCAATAATCAATCTGAAATAGCATCTCAATATCCATCGGATCCCCGCAAACACAACATGTATGAATTACAAATAGATGATCTTGATCATGAACGGAGCTCACAAGATCTAAACATGAAAGCACAAAGGAGGAGAAACCAGCCATCTAGCTACTACATGGATCCGTAGTCCAAGGATGAACTACTGACGCATCACACTAGAGGCTTGCATGGTGATGAAGAAGGCCTCCAGGGTGAATTCCCCTCTCCGGCAGGGTGCCGCGAAGAGCTTCAGATCCCTTCCGATCTAGGGATGGAGATGACAGCGGCTATAGACTCTTTCGTGGATTTTTGATTGAGTACTTAGGGTTTTCGTCTCGAGGGCAATATATAGGCGGAAGGAGAGGCCGAGGGTGCTGGCTGGCACACCACCCCTAGCGGGCGAGCCTGGCCGCGCGGCCAGGTGGTGTGGCCGCCCTCTGGCCCTTCTCCGTCTCGTATTCTAGCACTTGATCCCTTCCGGAAAAATGGGCAGTTTGGCTTTTGTCCTGTCCAATTCCGATTATATTCATTTTTTGACTTTCCTGGAACCAAAAATAGCAGAAAACAGGCAGCTGGCACTGTGGCTCTTGTTAATAGGTTAGTCCAAGAAATCATATGAAAAGTACTCCAAAGTTGGAACAAAACACAAGAAAGTGGATAAAACCAAGCATGGAACATCAAAAATTATAGATACATTTGCAATGTATCAGCGGCCCAGTTATCCTGCTGCAACTCTAGTGGGCCAGTGAATGGAGGAGTTTATTTCTTCAATACATAGTTATGGTACAATATTTTCTTCCAATCCTTGAATAGTTCGCCCATATTCTTAAGAGCAAACTACTTGACTTTCCTCGTCACTTGTTGTGTGACCTCATCAGTCTCCAAGACTGGTAGGGTGAAATGTGTCATGAGAGAATTCCACATCGCATCTCTCGCTCTGTCATCTACAAAACTAGCCCCAGTTGGATCCCTTTTCTTTCCTGGCTTATTCCACTCTCACGTGGTGATCGGGACAGTGTCTCTGACAATCACTCTGCATTGAGTTATAAATGCATTCACAGATTCTTTGGGATCCAATGGTTGACCCAGCGCAGAGACTAAGTCAATGCTCGAACAGACATCAGTGGGTAACTTTTGTGCCGGGCCTCTTGTCCTTGTAGAAGATTGGCCGGATGCGGAGGTCTAAGAGAAGAAACATTTGTCAGTACATATATACGAATCAATTAGTGCATCTATACTAGTGATCGATCGGTAGAGGCTTTATATACCTCGACGGAGTTTGTTATTATTATGGTGTCTTCACCATGGTCTCCACCATGGTCAGCACCATCGTCTCCACAATCGTCTTCACCCTCGTCTCCTCCAGACAAATTAAGATACTCGGAGCCATCGAAATCAGAACCCCCAGTACCCTCATCTATCATGTTGATAAGATCATCATCTTTCTGTCTACCGTCCATAGCTTAACTAATACAGAAAAAAGATATTGCATTAAGTACAAGAATATTACAATTGCGACAACTCGGATACAGAAAAAAGATTGCGTACTAATAATGAAACAATTTTGCATTAAGATAAAGTATAATAATATAAGATAAAGTACATTATTAATACATGTCACTCATATCTCGCTCATAATATAAAGTACATTATTAATACATCTCGCTCATATCAAACTAGCGAACTCGGCTGCCGTGTTCTGTGCTACGGCAGCTCCCCAGCCAGAGAAGAGGAACCATCATCGGAGAATAGCTTGGGTGAGATCCGTGAACCTGCCAGATATTGGAGAACCTAGTTTCCAAAAGATACATATATCACCATATGTGCTCGTCCTCCTCCCTGATACGACGACGTACCACCTCCTCGGGGGCCAGCTCCCTCTGCACCGCTCCTGGACTTCGTGGACGCCACCAAAGAAGCTCCGGGTCGACGATGAAACCTAGATTTCTCACCAAGGTACGAGTCCCGACAGGTAGCACCTCCCAGTGCCAACCCGGCGGAGCCCAGGCTCGGACATCCCCGGAACCAACAGAGTCCAGTAGGCTCGGACGAGGAGGACGCGGCATAACTAAATAATAGAAATAAACAATCATAAAACATAAACAATAACTAAATTACTAAGTATTTCCCTAATAACACTAACTCTAAACCTAAACACTAACTAAACTAAACCTAATTAACTAAGTATTCTAACTAACCCTAATCCCTAATAAACCCTAATCCCTAATAAACGAACTAATTGACCTAACTAATCCCTAACTAAAATCACAAACTAAAATCCCTAACTAAAAGCCCTAATAATAAACTAACTAAAATCCCTAATTAAAATCCGTAATTAACTATTTGACCTAACTAATCCCTAATAATAAACTAAAATCCCTAACTAAAATTCCTAACTAAAATCACTAACTAAACCACTAACTAAATCACTAACTAAAATCGGCGCGGCGCGGCGGGACAGACGACGATGAGCGACGAGGCGGGACGGGCGACGGCTCGGGCGGTGGCGGCGATCCCTCCTCGATGGCACGGGCGACGACGGCGCGTGCGGCGGGCGGACAGGCGGCCGGGAGATGGGCGGGGATGGGACGGGCGGGGCTAGGACAGGCGCGATGAGGCGGGACGGGCGTGGTGGGGCAGCCTCGGCACGAGCGGCACAGCGGGACGGCACGGTGAGATCTACAGCAGCGTCAAGGAAGAAAACTGATCCGGGTCAACCCGGGATGGAGGTGGGGTATTTATACCCCACCACCTTTGGCCCCGGGTTGTACTACAAACCGGGACTAGATATTTCCCGCCATTTCCCATCACTTCCCGCCATGTTTTCCTGCCATTTCCCCCGCTTCCCGTCATGTTTTCCCGCCATTTCTCCCGCTCCCGCCATGTTCTCCCGCTATTTCCCTCTATATCTAGGTCGACCGCCATGTCCATCCACACGTCCAAACCTTATCTCTCACAACAACGGACACCACTTACTGGTCCTTTCTGACGCTCGATGAGACCGAGGCGCTGTGCGCCTCCAGCTACCCATGCCCGCCGGGGTATCGTTGCCGTCGGCTTGGATCTTTGCTTGGAGGGTTCCTGTTCCTCCTATGCCTCAAGATTTGGCCCGCCAGGCGGCCATCACGAACCACTTCTACCTCGAGCTCATGCCGAAGCAGCGGATGGATCCCCATTGGGATCTCGGCAACCTCGACACATGGAATGCCTTCTTTGAAAACCGGCAGGAAAGGGAGCTCGCCAGGTACGAGGGTGACGGCCCGCTCCTAGTGAACCACAACGAGGCCGGTCGCCGCCTGTGGTGTGCGAACCGGACTATCACCAGCGTGATGCGCTACATCGCCATGGGAGACCATCCTCGCTTGAGGTACCCGCACTTTCACCAGCCGCATAGCCACAAGAATGGTGGTGGTGGTGAAGGCCTAGGGCGTACTGGGGTCGTCATCCGGGAGCCCCCTCCCCCACGTGTCGTGAATCCGATGCCGGAGTGGCAGTTGCCCCCTCCCCCGATCCCCCATGCACAAGCTAGGGAAGGGCTGAGGATCCAGCCGCGTGCTACGAGCGACAACGATGACGATTCCGAAGACGACCCTGAAGTTGTGTACTACAGGGCTAGATATGATTATGACTAATTTTTATGTTTTAATATTAATAAATGTCTGGCCACAGCAAGTTGCAATACTACCTATTGAGATTACCTATTGAGATCGAGATTATTCATATCCATATATATATAAGAAGATCATTAAAAATAAAGGTTTAATAATATTGTACATCACCAACATCCACACATCTCTATTGTTAGGGTTTTCTTCTAATCCGTAACCATGGAGCATCTTCCTTACTTAACGGGATGCTTGGGTCATCCTTCACAGCGAAGGGCGGAATTTCATGAAACTTATCATAATCTTCTAACATGTCTGTCTTATCCTCCACCCCCACGATGTTTCTTTTTCCAGAAAGAACTATGTGGCGCTTTGGCTCATCGTATTCTGTATTATTTTGATTATCTTTCCTTTTTCTCGGTTTGGTAGACATGTTCTTCACATAAAAAACCTGAGCCACATCATTGGCTAGGACAAATGGTTCATTTTTATACGCAAGGTTGTTGAGATCCACTGTTGTCATTCCGTATTTCTTGTCTACCTCGACCCCGCCTCCTGTCAGCTTGACCCATTTGCACCGAAACAAAGGGACCTTAAAATAAGGTCGATAGTCAAGTTCCCATATCTCCTCTATGTAACCATAATATGTATCCTTTTGCCTATTCTCGTCTATTGCATCAAATCGGACACCACTGTTTTGATTGGTGCTCTTTTTATCTTAGGCGATCGTGTAAAATGTATTCCCATTTATCTCGTACCCTTGGAAAGGCAATATTCCGGAACACCGATGGGCTTAAGGTCAGGAATAAAGTCAACACAAAACTCAATGACCTCCTCTGTTCCATATCCCTTTGAGATGCTTCCTTCTGGCCTAGCACGGTTATGAACATATTTCTTTAAGACTCCCATGAACCTCTCAAAGGGGAACATATTGTGTAGAAATACGAGACCGATAATGTTAATATCTTCGACTAAGTGAACTAGGAGGTGCGTCATAATATTGAAGAAGGATGGGGGAACACCAACTCGAAGCTGACAAGACATTGGACCACATCTTTCTGTAACCTTGGTAGACTATCTAGACTGATTACCTTCTGATAAATTGCATTGAGAAACACACATAGCTTCATAATGGGTACTTTGATACGTTGCTAACGTATCCATAATTTTTGATGCTCCTTGCTTAGTTTTATCTACTTTCTTGTGTTTTGTTCCAACTTTGGAGTACTTTCTATACACTTTCTTGGACTAACCTATTAACAAGATGCCACAGTGCGAGTTTCCTATTTTCTGCTGTTTTTGGTTCCAGGAAAGTCAGAAAATGAATATTCTCGGAATTGGACCGGACAAAAGCCAAAGTTGTTATTTTCCCGGAAGACTCAAGGAGCCAGAAGGAGAGTCGGAGAGGGGCCACAGGGTGGCCACACCACCCCTAGGCGCGGGTCCCCCTTGGCAGCACCAGGGCATGGTGTGGGCCCCTTGGCCGGCCACCGACCTTGCCTCTTTCTCCTATATATCTCCCCCGAGGCAAAAACCCTAGATCATCAAGCCTCCAGCCATGAAAAGTTCCGCAGCGCCGCCGCCACCGAAGGGGAGATTCAGGGGACAGAAAGTCTCTGTTCCGGCACCCTGCCGGGATGGGGAAGTGCCCCCGGAGCTATCTCCATCGATCTCCACCATCATCTCCATCACCATTGTTGATTCCCATGATGAGGACAGAGTAGTTCTCTCTCGAGGCTAAGGGTTCTACCAGTAGCTATGTGTTCATCTCTCTCTCTATGCATGATCTTATTGAGATCATGAGCTTGTAATCTATAGATCTACCTTGCTACTCAAGTGCTTTAATAGATCTCTGCTCTCCCCATGTGTGTGAAGTTGACAGTGTGCACACCATGGTGGCACTTAGGCTAGAGATTTCAAATACTTGTTATGAGTTATATTTGGAGTTGGATGTCTTTATGAAATTGTGGTGTTTGTTTGAACTATCTAGTGCTCAAGGTGATAGTGTGGGGTTATCTAGATGGGAAAGGCTTACTTTGAGGTGTGCTGTTATAGCCCTACCATGGATTAGAGTGTCCAACCGGAGAGTAGTTCAGCGTAGTATCATAAATAAGAATATATTTATATGAGAGTGTTCACTAGTGAAAGTATGATCCCTAGGCCTTGTTTCTAAGCACTGAAACACCGTTTGCTATTAGATCTATTACATGTTTGCTTGCTTCTATCTTCATTTCAGTTTTACTTTAGTCTTTTCCATGCCATCAAGCTATTTTCTATCACCGTTACCACTTATAATTATCTATACCACTTGTATTTCACTATCTCTACGCTGAACTAGTGAACCTATACACCTGACAAGTCTATTGGGTGTGTTGGGGACACAAGAGACTTCTTGTATCTCGATTGCAGGGTTGCTTGAGAGGGGATACCTTTGACCACTTCCTCCCTGAGTTCGATAAATCTTGGGTGATCTACTTAAGGGAAAACTTGTTGCTGTTCTACAAACCTCTGCACTTGGAGGCCCAACAACTGTCTACAAGAATAGAAGTGCGTAGACATCAGTACTCGAACATTTTCTGGCAGAGTCCCCTCAATGCAATCGGAAGCAGCTGTGTCATAAGAACGTGGCAGTCATGAGACTTTAGGTTTTGAAATGTATTCTCTGCCATATTTATTTTTCCCTTTATGTTCGATGAGAAACCAAACGGGACCTTGATACTGTAAAGGACTTCAAAAAAGATTTCCTTCTCTTCTTTGGTAAGAGCGTAGCTGGCAGTACCTTCAAACATCTCTGGATGCATGCCGTCTCGGTCTTTCATACGTTGTTGGTCCTGCCGTGCTTCAGATGTATCTTTTCTCTTCCCATACACGCCCAAGAAGCCTAGCAGCGTCAGGTGCATCACGTCAATTGCAGAGCAGATCTCTAGGACTTTCCAATAGGGTAGCTCCCAAAATGTAGATTTCTTTTTCCACATGGGTGCGTGTCCGACATCGTCCTTCGAAACAGATTGTCTACCAGGACCCTTTCCAAAGATTACTTTTAAATCCTTCACCATATCAAATACATCATCACCAGTTCGGCCGATAGGCTTACACCAACTGTCTACCTCACCATTGAAATGCTTACCTTTCTTTCTTAGGGTGTGCGTGGGCGAAGAAAATGACGATTTCCCGAGTACACATTCTTCTTACATTTATCCAAATATATACTTTTAGTCTCATTTAAATAGTGTGTGCATGCATTGTATCCCTTGTTTGTCTGTCCTGAAATGTTACTAAGAGCAGGCCAATCATTAATTGTTATGAACGACAATGCACGTAGGTAAGATTCCTCCTGCTTGTTCTCATCCCACACACGTACACCTTGTCCGTGCCACAACTTTAAGAGTTCTTCAACTAATGGCCTTAGTTGCTTCGGGCCTTGGATGAGAACTGGCATCATAATGAACTTCCGCTTCATGCACAACCAAGGAGGAATGTTATAGATACACAGAGTCACAGGCCAGGTGCTATGACTGCAGCTCTATTAGACCAAACCATAAGTTCCTCGCATCACCTGCAAAGTCCGGAAACTCTCTCTCGATTTTTCTCCACTGCGACCCATCAACGGGGTGTCTCAACATCTCGTCTTTCTTACGGTCTTCCATGTGCCATCGCAACAACTTGGCATGCTCTTTGTTCCTGAACAAACGTTTCAACCATGGTATTATAGGAGCATACCACATCACCTTGGCAGGAACCCTCTTCATCCAGCGCTTGCCTCAACATCACCAGGGTCATCTCGTCTTATCTTATACCGCAATGCAGTGCATACTGGGCATGCATCCAAATTCTCGTACTCCTCGCCGTGGTAGAGGATGCAGTCATTAATGCATGCATGTATCTTCTGCACCTCTAATCCTAGAGGGAAGACAACCTTCTCTGCTTCGTAGGTACTGGCGGGCAGTTTGTTATCCTTTCGAAGCAACTTCTTCATTATTTTTAGCAACTTTTCAAATCCTTTGTCAGTCGCACCGTTCTCTGCCTTCCATTGCAGCAATTCCAGTGTGCTATCCATTTTTTTGTGCCCATCTTCAAAATTTGGGTACAACAATTTGTTGTGATCCTCTAACATCTTCTTGAACTTCAACCTCTCCCTTTTAGTTACGCATTCTTCCTGGGCATCAGCAATGGCCCGACTAAGATCATCATCGGACAGATCTGATGCCCGTTCTTCATATTTTTCTTCATCAATGTCTTCCATTGTAGTACCATCGTACTCAAGGGACGTAGTAGGGTAGTCGTTATCATTCTTTTCTTCTTCGTTGTCTTCCATCATAACCCCTTTTTCTCCATGCTTGGTCCAACAATTATAGCCGGTCATGAAACCGGACCAAAACAGGTGGCTGTGAAGGACTCTTGAGGAAGAGTATTCCTTATGATTCCGACAGACACGACATGGATAAGACATAAAACCATTCCGCTTGTTCGCCTCGGCCACAAGGAGAAAAGAATGCACGCCTTTAATGAACTCGTTAGAGAGTCGGTCAGCGTACATCCATTGCCGGCTCATCTGCATTATATAATTAATTAAGTACATCAAACATAATCATAATTAATTAGTACTAATCTAAAAAACAAAATTAAAACCAACAACCGAGACTAAAGATATGATGAACCTTTAGTCCCGGTTGGAGGCACCAACCAGGACTAAATGTGGATGTGGCGACAACATGTCGACACTATGTCCTCAGTGGGCAGCACTAAGCTAGTAAATGAAGAAACTATTTTGGGTGGATGGCAGCACTATGACAGGGGTGAGTGTGTCGGCATTATGTCATTAGTGCCCGACACTATGTTGTGCTGCTTAATCTATAAATATGTATGCATTCTTGTGAAGAACTGCAAGATGGTGTGCGAGACCAGGGACACCACTACGGCGGAGCTTCTCGAAGATGTCTTAGGACCTCGTCCTCAGACATCTTCGAGGAGCTCGTCGTAGAGGCACTCTCTAATATGTGAAATTGGTTAGCTCCACCAGCATACTAATCTAGCTAGAGAAGATATAAACTGAAAGATGGTGTGCGAGAGCAGGGACACCACTACGGCAGAGCTTCTCGAAGATATCTTAGGATCCCGTCCTCATACATCTTCGAGGAGCTCGCCATAGAGGCACTCCCTAATTTAATTTGGTAGCTCCCCGACGTGTTCATGTTTTTTGTTTACTTAAACGGTCGATGATTAAAATGCTAGGGCGCCACTATATATATGTATGCCTTCATAGTTTTGGTTCTTATTTTTGTTGCAATGGATTTTGTGACGGCAGATAGAAGAAGAAGAAGGATATTTTGTTGCTCGACAGCGGTATGATGCATCTATGAATCGTCTGAATTTCGAGGCTATGTGCCAAACCAAGATATATAGATAGGATAAACTCATGTAGCTCTGTGCTTCGATTCATCAACTATATGTGCCAAATTAACCATATATATAGAGAGATAGAATCCACAAAAATCCCTCCATTTATAGAGCATGAAATGAGGCAAAACTAGAAAAAAAATATGAAAGGATGAAGTTGCTAACCTCTTAGGACCCTTAGATAGATGTAGAGCCAAGAAATCTTCACAAATCTTGAGAAAAATGGGCAAGAACTCGAGCATGAGGGAAGAAGTTTGAGGTAGATGCTTGTGTGAGCTTGAAATGGCTTGGGCAGGGGAGGGGAAGAAGATATAGTCGGGCCCTTTAGTCCCGGTTCGTTTAACAAACCGGGACTAAAGGTCCACACATGTGCTCCTTTTCAGCGCCAGACCCTTTAGTCCCAGTTTGTTAAACGAACTGGGACTAAAGGTCCCCTACGAACCGGGACTAATGTTTTCTGGGTCCTGCGGCCATTTCTAGCCGTTGGGACCAGGGCATTAGTCCCGGTTTATACCAGAACCGGGACTAATGCTCTGGACCAAAGGTCTGTTTTCTACTAGTGGCAATTGTACCTTCACACAACAAAGAGCAAACAAACTATTTTTGTGCGTGATAGAGGAGCGTGTCATTTGTGTCATGTCCATTCTTTTTCATAACACTATTAGCACAATACAAGTATAGCAAGTGGAATGCATAAGAAAGGTCAATGTGCCTGGAAAATCGTTTGAACGTCATCCAAATGTGGGAACTCAAAAATTCCATATAACATCTTAGTGTGGCACTTGAAGCAATAGACTAAAATATTGGTCAACATCCTTGATGTAAGAGTAGGAGAATTCGGCAAAAACACTTGAGAAAGGATATCCAAAACAATATCATTATATGTGCAAACCAACCATTAGAAAGAGAAATTATTCAATATGTTGGATGCCACACATAAATTATCAGAAGCAAAGATCTCGTAGATACGAGTATGACAAGCAGAAGAAAAAACAACATGCCTACAAGCAATCCATAGGAAAGAGCAAATCTTCTCACTTCCCTGTCGTGTTACACCTCAGTACCTAGCTCGTCGCCTTGTCAGACGCCGCCATGCCATGAACGTCCACGACCATTGTGCACGCCCCTGTTTCCCTCATGCGCGCACGCAGCCCCACAACTACCTGAGCGTCCTTGCGATCGTGCATGACTCCTGGGGCATGACCTCCTCAAGTTCGCCCCTGCAACTCCCCTCCGCTGCCGCACCATCTTGGAGAAGCATCACGCAGTCGCCGCGTGCGAAAGCCCTGCATCAGTGCAGAACAACATGCACAGACACTGAACACCTATGTTCCTCTATTTTTCCTGGCCACCTCAGTTCGACTCTGACGCCGTGCAGGAATCTCCTACATAGAGGATTCGTCCAGCTTTCCAACTCATTAGCCATCACTCAAATCAGAGTTCGGAGCTACTCGAATATTTCCGGCAAAGTCGGAGCAATCTCACTAACAAAGCAGTGTGTTTTAGTCTGCGCGCATGCAATCTATTTTCATTCCTTGTTCCCATCAAGCTTGTGACCTCCACAGCTTACTTCCGGTGACTCCCCTCAATCATACACCATTCCCTGGGTACCATATTGTAGTCGCAGAAAACGGTGCTCTATTTCGATCCCGGATGAGCTAGGAATCAACGTCGGAAGTCATGCCTTTTTGTCTGCTCGCGCTATCAAAAATCCCGACAGAAAATTCAGTTTTCTGCTGTGTGTTTTCTCTCTGTTCATCGCAAGATTCTGTCCAGCTCCGTTGCATTACGGTGGATCTATTCAATTGCAAATTATCTCCGATATCCCCTATACACATAGAACTAAATGGAATCTCAATCGGATCAACAACGAATTCGGAATCGTCCAGCAAAGGCGGGTTGAGCAAGCTGCACACCGCCCGGTTTTCAGATGCGGGTTCAGTTAACCAGCGATCTACTCTTGCCAATTTTTTCTACAAACACCCCTGATTCCTTTTTCCCATTCAAGCCCCTTGGACTTTTTCAAAATAAGTCAACTCGATTCAAATACAAACCACAACTTTGACCAGTCTAGTTCTCTCAAAATATTTCGATTTTGCAAAACTTTCCAAAACCAAAATGTTTGAAACCTTATAAATAATAATTTATCTGGTTTATTTTAATAATAATTATTAATGTTATATAAACATTTAACATTTTGGCCTTTCTTATTAAAGATGAAATAAATCATATCTTTAGCATCCTATCTCGGAAATTGATAAATAATATAACTAAATCGATCAGAAAAAGACACGAATATAAATATGCTACCCATGTGATAAATTGCATCATCCATCATGTAGAATTAATTAAACCAGCAATGTATATGTGAATAAAATATGCCTAATAAAATGATGTTCTATTTGTTTAATGTTGGAAATGCCTCGCTAATATTGTATCATCATTATACTATGCTAATGAAATATTTTCAACACGGTTTGCATCATTAACTTGACATGTCATGCATCATATCATGATCATACTGGTTCTTTCGCATTAGATATAATTGTTGCAACACTTGTTCCTTTCTAGTGCTTTGCTTCTTCCGGATAGGACGATGAAATGTTGTGAGCTTTGACAAGTTCTTCGGATAATGTATCTTCGACAATATTTTCCAGGCGAGCATCCTCCCCTTCTACCTATTTCATCTTTATGGCTTTACTTCCCTCTATTGCTATCCATATTGCGATGATTTAGTTTTCGTACCGTTTATACTCCTTGCACCCTATATTGCCTTGGTCACTTCCTAATGCCCATTGTTTTGGTAGATAGTTGGCCTTTTAAGTCGTAGTTGCTTTCTTAGGTGTTGGTTCGAGACGTCGATTTTCACAGTTGCTGGGAGGTTGATACATGCTTAATGATGGAGATAAACATGGTTCTACTTACAACTTGATAATTAAAAATGTTGGGAATAGATATAACTAATAAAGCGACACCAGTGGGCAATAGTTGAGATCTGGCTTCTATCCCGCCCGCTTGTGTCCACCTAAGACCCGAGTACTTGATACATGTTTCTTGACTATCACACTATCCACATGTGGGCCCATGGATCCCCTTAGTATGAGCATGATTCAAATCTTATTTCTTGGGGCCACGATTAGTTTGGGGATTTACTATTATCTTGTACTTATGCCATTATTTACTACTTTAATTACTACTACTGCTCGAGGAGCGGTTTACTACTGTACTGTTTTGGAAAGCGGAGTGTTTTCACGGCATCGACAAGTCCAATCTCACTTTTAGGTTCCCAGCTGTTTACAACCATTGATGCAAACCGTGGGTCCGTCTCGGAGCCCGGCCGACTTCGTTGCGAGTAGCTCAGTAAGCACAACAACTTCAATGGAATGATTAATAAAACTACCAACTATGTGAGTTCCTCAGAAAGACTTCTTCGTTTGGTCTTGAGGGGAAACTCCAGGATGGGTTATGATGGTGTTAGTATTAGGTTGGTTCCGAATAGGTCTCTCTTATCCCTTTGTAATAGCCGACAATTGTATCGAGTCTCTATAGGTTGTTTAGTGCATGATTTCGTGCTGCTAAGCCCACAATACCTATGTTGGCAAGATCTGCCAAATTCTAAGACTCGACATGTATTGGCCTTAGTACTGACCGCTCCCTCTTTCCTTTGCCCTTTGTCAGCACCACTTTTGTTTTGACAGGTATGAGTTCGAAGATGTTAGCAAGGTTACACTTCCGACTTAGCCTGGTCAGGGTTATGGATTCCATTGGTTATTCTTCAGAACTCTTAGTCCAATTTGCATCTTATCCATACTCAGATGTTGTATAGTTTTCAATGCGATTTGTATCTTTGTAATGTATATTTGTATTCTTGACTCACTGAGTCGCTGTTGTATATACATGTTCTTGTGGGTTCTATCATGAACTATTGTGTGATGGTATTACTTTGTTTTCCACCTGCACGCAAGTTCTTGGTGGTCATATTTGAATCATTTCTATGCGGGTTTGCCGGGAATCGCTAAATTCTGCATAGGGCCGATTCGAGGATGTTACACTAATCATGCGGGAGTTATCCTATATTATTTAGAACACTCCTTTTTGTACTTCTTTCTTAGATCCACATCGTTGTTTTATGTGCTTGGAAGTTTGATCTTTTCATTTTCGTACTTTCACTTTGATAAAGAAGAGGTGATGAATCAATGATAATTAGAGACAAGCTAGGATGATCAACGAACTCCTATCTACTTTATCACACCAATGATATCTCGGTAACAAGTATCTCTTACTTATGCATACATATCTTGCTTTTAACCTCGTGTAGGTTGCATCTTGGCATGAATTTTTGTATTTAAAATTGTTTTTATCTTTCTATGGTTTCAAAGAAAGCTCTCTATTTCATATGTGAGTAAGTTGAGATGAGCTCATATAATTGGGACTATACAAAATCATGATCATGATTCACCAATCACAAATATGTCAATCAAGCAATATTATTGCCTATCTTTTCATAAAATGCTCTCATGTGCAATAGTGTTGATTTTGTGAAGTTGATTTATCTTTGTGATACTTGTTGCCTTTCTCAATACATTCCAACCATCTCATTTTCCCTTAGTGATAGTTGTGATGTATTTGATATGTTTCTGGTTGAAGTTCATCAATATACAATAAGATAAATTTGAACCTTTTAGCCATTCTATCAATCAAAGATCTTATTGGTATATTGTATGACTTCATTTTTGATATGTTGCTCAATTTATTTTAGTATCTATTTTGTGTGTACATATTTCTTTGTAGATAAATATCTTCGTGGGATTGTCTACTTAGAAACCTATACACATGATAGATGTTACTTCTCTATTTTTTATATCTTCTTTATTTGTGTGTGTTGTATGTTCAATCTAAGAAATATCATTCATTGAAGACTATGTTGATGCTCAATGCTCAGCCTTATATTAGTATTAAAATATGTTTTGGCATGCCTCTCACACATCCATGTGGTTGAGCCTGTTATTATGTTGTCTCTTACTTGTTTCTCAACCATTTGTTTATTGTAAGTTTTGTGCCTTGGTATATGCTCTTTTGTACATTGTTGTGTTATAAATAAAATAGAGGAAGTGAGGATTCCATGTGAACACTTTATTCAAATACAAAATCTAATTTGTGCACGTACCATGGGGAGCTTCCTAATTTTATTTATAGCACCACTTTGTACTTATCATATGTTTGTTCTTGGTATTTTGTTTGGTGCAAATAATATCGAGTGAGTGAGGATGCCATGTTTGTGCATATTGTATTAAAATGCAAATTATAATTTCTGCATGAACCATGAGAAGCCTCCTCATATTTAGATCACTCTCTTTTTGATCTTATCATAATATCTATCTTTTATTTGGTATGTTCCTTTTGTCAAGTGGTTCTTTGGATCTTTTGATTGCATGCTTCATTCATTGATACTTCTTCACCTTGCTATATTTTTCTATTCTTTTGATCCTCAATATAGTTTAACCTCCTCCTAAGTATTCATCATTGGATATGTGTAAATGTTTACAATCATAAGAAGTTTGTTTCAAATGCACAACTTTGGAAGATTTCTCACTATATTGATCATGTAGAACTTTTTACCCATTTTGGCAATCGATGCCAATGGGGGAGAAGTTTTGGAGGGTTTAAGGGAAGTTGTTTTTATGCTTTGACTTTGTTCTTAAGCATTTTCCTTTGACCATCTTTGTTGTTACTTTGCATGTTGAATATATAGAGGAAACTCCACGAACAATAATGGTTGATAATATATGCAACAAAATTCAAGTTTATCACACGTGCATATATTGTGGTGGAGCTTGGTCTATGTACTATGGGTGTACCAACATCTCATACTTGTGTAGTATTTGATGTTGGGGGAGCCATTTTTGTTCGTTAAATTCCTTATATAAACCCTCTCAAAGTGATTTTCATCAATTACCAAAATAGGGAAGATTGAAAGAGCTTGTTTGCCCCCACGTGTGTTCTTGGTAATTGATGATAATCACTATGGAATAATGTTTATATTGAGTTATACTTAAGTATATATCCATAGGCAATGCTTGAGACATATGGTTGTCTAAAGGCTGAAAGAAGAAGAAAATGAAGAAGATCAAGTGATGACCAAGATGTTCAAGGAGTGATCCACAAGATTGGTCATGAGAGAGTTGAGCCTATGGAAAGTGTGTCTTGAATAACAAGATGGAGTTATCTCATGTGTACCTTCTAGACACCAATATAATAAATAAAGAAGAAATGAAGTGAATGTTCAAGATGAGACATCTCGAAGAGATCATATGCTTGAAGCTTGCCATCCTTATGGTAATCATGGATATGTGAAGATATGCCTAAAATAGAGGCTCTCCCATAGTGGAGTATGGGGGAGAAAATTCTAAATCTTCACCAAGCTAGCACAATCAAGAAAGGTGTTCCATCAAGCTCAAGTGGAACATATGCAAGGCAAAGGTATAATATTGATAGGTTTTATTTCTTACCGGTCTCGTGGTGTTAGTTAGGGAGACCGGTTTATAGGATAGATAATCGTACTATCAAGAGGGGCTCTCGAGTGAATAACTTGATCATATCCCTCGGATAAATCTCAAACCTTTGCATACTTGGCATGATCTTCCTTGGTTATTAGTTAGTTCTTGTCCATTATAGGATTTATATATTGTGTTAATATCCATGACAAGCTCAATTTCATCCAAAACGGATTTCATATGCATTCTCTACAGCATTTTTTATATTGGAGGTTTTACGGTTTGTCTTTTATAGGTAGGTTAAACCTTTCATCATTTGGTTCTATCCTCCCTTCCTGGAATATGATGGTTCCCTGAATGATCTTGTAGAGCTCGTTACTATCTTCTAAATGAGCCCAAGGTAATCAAAATCAGAGTCTAAATACAAAAGTTATGTTTGTTTCAATTTTGTTGTTTCTGCCAGTTTTTGGAGGGGTGAATTATCCGACACAAATATCTTCCCCTGTACCGAGGCTCGTGCTGTGAGGTCCTTAGACATATTTTGGACCCGGTAACCCAAAAAATCTGGGGGTAGATTATACATCCTAGGAAGTCCCCAACAATCATATTTCATTGGGGCGGGCTATAAAAAGCCCCCTTCTTCCTCCTTGGGCTGATGGCTTGCCTCCCCTCTCTCCCCATTGTTTCTACCTTCAATACCTTGCAAATACTCTCAATCCCTCTCATATGTGTCCTTTTTAATCTCTACCTTCTCCAACATCTCCAAGTTCATCACCATGATGAAGAGGGAGTAGTCCACCCATGGACTATGGGTTTGTGGAAGTAGCTTGATCTCTCTCTCTCTCTTGTCACTACAAGAAAAGTTGGCTTTTACAACAGACGATTTTTGTGGTTGAAGGCCCGTTTTTCTTGGCCAAAGAGTCTTCAGCGACGGATGGCCTTTGTGGTAAAAGCCCCATCACAAATGAATTAACCACGGTTTTTTTCAACCGTGGTGGATCGCACCCTTCAGCCACGAAACCTTCTTCCGTCGTAGATCTGTTAAGCTTCGCTACCGATCACGACATCATGCTGTTGCCAGTGTGACCGCCTTTAGCGGCCGGTTATCGCGGTTAATGGCCATAGAAACCGTGGCAGAAGCCATGCCCAGTCAAGGCCTTCTAAATACTAACTGGGCCGGCCCATAAGGGGAGCCTAATAAGAAGATGGTTTGTTACTGTTTTGTCCTGTACTGTTTGAAATGGGCCCAAAAATGCAGCCAGCGGCGACCCGCGAACTTTCAGGCCTGATTCTGTTTCGGCCTACATAAGGCCCATGTTGTTCCAACACTGTGCGGCCCATTAGCAGCCTGTGCCAAGTCGCTCATGTAAACATAAGGCCTGCGGTCAGCCCATCACTGTTATCGCAGCCCATCGTCGACCGCATACCGATGACCCATCTCTAAGATGGTCCGTTACTGTTCTAGCATGTTACTATTCTAGCCTTTTACTATTCTGGCCTTTAGTTGTTTAGGCCCACAAAAGGCCCTTTACTGTTCTAGCCTGGTAAATTTTTCGGCATGTTACTACCCTTGTTCGGGAATTTCTCGGCCCGTACTGTTCAGGCTCATCATTGTTCTGTCCATTTACTGTTGTGGCCTGCTACTATTTTGGCCTGTTACTGTTTTGCGATTTGTGCAGTTTCTTGCGTGTTACTGTAATGGGTTGTTTCTGTTCTGGCTAGCTACTATTACGGCCTGATTCAGTAACGACATGTTTCTGTTACAGCCTGTTAGGCCTGTTACCACATGCGCATTGACCCATTATGTTTACGGCCTTTTGCAGTTTTGTCAGTTTTGAAGCCCATGACAATATCATAAAACGTGTATAATAATCCAGCATTTTTTACTATTCGTTGTAGGCCGAATACAACGCGGTACTGTTCCCTAATCGACCTGCCTGGCGTAGTTACCGTAACGACTACCACAATATGTGGACAGCGTCAACTAAATGCCTACATGGCCTACGCGAGTTATCTAGATATTACGTTAGCTGCAAACTCCTTAAAATTATTACATATTATCAACTCAGGTGAAAGAAAAATCGGCATTTCAGTTGACAATCAAGTTGATAACAGAGTGCTCAATTTGCTTTCTCAATCGATCACCTGCATCTTCCATTGAGTGTGACATCTACATTGGAGGAGACATGATCTTGCAGCCCCTTTTTGGTGGGGCTAGTAATAATTGCAGTCTGAAACAAAGTAATAACAAGTTAATACATCAAACAAGACAAACTACTCATTTGACTAATATGACAGGAGCTATGAACTGGAGTAATCAAGTATTGACCAACTGGTCAATGGTTCAATTATTGACCAACATGTCAAACAAACATGACAAGCAAGCACGCATTAAACAAGTGTGACTACCGTGAAACGAGCAATCAAAAAATGTGTGTGTGTGTCTTAGAATTTCAGCAGATATAAACTAGCCAGGTCATTTTGAACAAATATATATGGAAGCAGTTCTATACCCTAAAATGCAAGAGACGTTGGGTTACTTAGAATTTGCACTGAGCCACAAAATGGCATGCAGTTAATGTCATAGCGAAGAATGAACCAGATAGAAATTATAACCGCATCATACGAGAACCTATAGAGCAGGAATGCAAACCACGGATGAACTATATATTGTAGAGTATAGTTATGTCATGACTTAGGACGAACCAGACCCAGAACCAGATGCAAAATATAATGGCGTCGCTCGTGAACCTGTAGAACAGGACAAACAAGCATTATACAAGTGTGCCTAGAATGAAATGAGTATTCAAACAAAGTGTTTCTTAGAATTTCAACAAATATATATGGAAGTTGTGGCATCTCCTGGAATGCATAGAGTCGTTGGGTGACTCGGAATTTGCGGTGAGCTACATAATGGCAAGTAGTTATTGTCATAGATAAATATCAACCAGATAGAAATTATAATGGCATCATAAGAGAAATTCTAGAGTAGGAATGCAAACCACGAGTAAACTACATAGTAGAGGACAATTATATCGTTGCTCAGGACGAACCAGCGCCAGATAAGGAAGTAATGGCATCACATGTGAACCTGTAGAATAGGCTATGCAAACCAATATGTTCATTGTTCCATTTTGAGCCCTATGCAAGAAAAAGGAAATAGTTAGTGATGCAGCTTTTGAAGAGCCAGATGGCATTATGGAAAAAACAAAATTATAATTGAATTAGTATGAAGAGTTTAAATGGCTACTACAGGATAGGAGAACGATCGCAAGAAGGAAATAATACCAGTAACTGATCTCAGGATGAACCAGATAGATTCAGCAACTGTAGAGCAGGGAATTCACACTAATATTTTCCACTGACTATAGATTTTACAAGAATTACACGGTAGCAGGCAATTACTGTTGTATGGAGTAGCTAAGAACATGTGCATGACAAAATAACAGACATGTGCATGACTTGAAATTTGTAGAGCAGCGAATGCAAACCAACATGTCTAATGACCTTGCATGTACTAGCACGAAGAACAGGCGTGCCCAGTGACTTGTATGTACTAGCACGATTACAAAAATGCAGTTCACTGCGACAGACTTGAACCTTCTATACTGCTGACAAAACAAAAATGGGTAGGAGATTAGGTTAACCTTGGTCAGAGAGGCGTCTAAGCATCGTCGGTACCGTGCGAGTGACGTCCAGGTCACCAAGGGTGCTGTGGTTCCGGTGGCTGTTGGCGTCGGGGAAGCCGATCTTGGGCGGTCGATGCCGGCTTGAATGTGGTGAACTAGTTCGCTAGAGGTAACTAGAAACACGGTTTGTTTACATACCACACGTGTATTAACGTTTCGTATTAACATAGTTATAGCACAGTATGAAACGTATTATGAACATATAGGAGATATATCAAACAATACACTTTATTATTTACCTCTAGGGCATAACTCCTTCGGTCTCCCACTTGCACTAGAGTACAAATTAATCTAGGTTACAATAGGCAGGAACCTAACACCAATGAGAGCTTTAGTCAATGGATCTGCCACATTCAGATCCGTGTGTACTTTGCAAATCTTGATTTCACTTTCGTCAACGTTCTGCCGGATGACGTGAAATCGTAGCTTGATGTGTTTGGCTGCGGAATGAGTTCTTGGTTCCTTTGCGTTTGCAATAGCGCCCGTGTTGTCACAATAGATCGTCACGGGATCTTGCGCATTTGGAACAACTCCCCGTTCAATTATGAAATTCCTTAGCCAAATAGCCTCATTCGCCGCATCAGCAGCAGCAATGTATTCTGACTCCATTGTAGATTGTGCAACTACCAGTTGCTTCTTGCTCTTCTAGCGTACCACCCCACCATTCACCAAAAACACAAATCCTGTCTAAGACTTCGAGTCATCAGGGTCTGAGTGCCATCTCGCATCCATGTAACCAGTTACGTTTAGAGCTTCATCATTGCCTCCATAGACTAGGACCATATCCTTTGTTTTCCTGATATACCTTAGGATATTTTTCATAGCTGTCCAGTGATCCATTCCTGGATTACTTTGGTATCAGCTCGACAAACTGAGAGCCAATGCCACATCAGGTCGAGTACTCAGCATTGCATCCATGATAGATCCTATGGCTGAGGCATAGGGGATGAAAGACATCCTTTCTCTATCAGCATCCGTTACCAGACATTGAGATAAACTCAGTATGCTACTTTTGTTATAGGTGCCAAACCTCTTTTGGCATCTTCCATTTTGAACCTCTTCAAAATCTTCTCAAGGTAAGTACTTTGACTTAATGCAATCAGGCATCTTGATCTATCTCTATAGATTTTGATGCCTAATATGTATGCATCTTCAACTAAGTCCTTCATGGAAAATTGACTACTCAAATATGCTTTCACGCTTCTCATAACATCCATGTCGTTTCCCATGAGCAATATGTCATCCACATATACTACTAAGTAAACAACTGAGCTCCCACTCGCTTTCTTGTAAACACAGAACTCTTGTTGATTTTGGACAAATCCAAAACTGTTGATCACTTGATCAAAATGTTGGTTCCAACTCCGAGATGCTTGCTTCAATCCATAAATGGACCACTGAAGCTTGCACACCTTTCCAGCATCCTTAGGATCAACAAAGCGTTCCGGTTGCATCAGATACAACTCTTCATCAATGTGACCATTGAGAAATGTGGTCTTGACATCCATCTGCCAAATTTCATAGTCGAAATGGGCAGCAATTGCTAGTAAAATCCGGACAGCCTTAAGCATCACTACGGGAGAGTAAGTCTCATCATAGTCGACTCCTTGAATTTGTCGAAACCCCTTTGCGAAAAGTCGAGCTTTGTGAATGGTCACATTACCATCCGCATCTGTCTTTTTCTTAAAGATCCATTTATTTTCCACAGCCTTGCGGCCTTCGGGAAGATCTACCAAGGTCCAAACTTGGTTCTCATACATGGATCCTATTTCGGATTTCATGGCTTCTAGCCATTTCTCGGAATCAGCAATATCCATAGCTTCTTTGTAGTTTGCAGGTTCTTCCTGTTCATCTAGGATGACAGACATCACACGACTACTGTACCAATCAGGAGTGGCACGAACTCTTGTAGACCTGCGAACTTCAAGAGTCTCGATGTCATTGTTTTGATCATCATCATTGGGATCTTCCTCCATGTTGGAGAGCGGTTTCGGAACAGCTTCCGTTGCGCTACTCGGAATTTGGAGAGAAGGGTCAACAACTTCATCCAACTCAATTTTCCTTCCACTAATTCCTTTGGCGAGAAACTCTTTCTCGAGAAAGGTGCCGGCTTTCACGACAAACGTTTTGCCTTCAGTCTTGTTGTAGAAAGTATACCCAATTGTTTCCCTTGGGTACCCCACAAAGATGCATTTTTCCGATTTAGGTTCGAGTTTGTTAGGCTGTAGTTTCTTGACGTAAGCCTCACATCCCCAAACTTTCAGAAATGAGAACGTTGGCTTCTTGCCATACCATATCTCATATGGGGTTGTCTCCACGGATTTGGACAGTGCTCGGTTCAAAATAAAAGCAGCTATTTCTAACACATATCCCCAAAATGATACGGACAAATCAGTCAAAGACATCATGGACCGCACACTATCTAATAGAGTACGGTTACGTCGTTCCGACACACCATTATGCTGTGGTGTTCCGGCTAGCGTAAGCTGTGGGATTATCCCACAGTCCTTTAAGTGCATGTTAAACTCATAACTCAAATACTCGCCTCCCCGATCCAATCGAAGATGCTTGATTCTCTTGTTAAGTTGATTCTCTACTTCCTTCTGAAATTCCTTGAACTTTTCAAAGGTTTCAGACTTGTGTTTCATTGAGTAGATATATCCATATCTACTCAAAACATCAATAAAGGTAACAAAATAACGATAACCATTGCGCATTGAGACACTCATTGGTCCACATACATCCGTATGTATGATTCCTAGTAGGTCCGTAGCTCTCTCCATTGTGCCGGAGAAGGGTGTCCTAGTCATCTTGCCCATAAGGTATGGCTCACATGTATCAAGAGATTCGAAATCTAATAATCCAAGAAGTCCTTATGAATAACCCTTCTTCATGCGCTTTACGCCAATGTGACCAAGACGACAATGCCACATAAACATGGAATTATCATCATTATGCTTACAACGTTTAGCATCAATATTACGGATGTGAGTATTGCAATCAAGATCTAGGAAGAATAAACCATTATTCACAGGCGCATGAACATAAAAGACGTTATCCATATAAATAGAACAACCACTGGTTCCAGATTTAAATGAATAACGATCTTGCCAAGATCCACTTACAATATTCATACTCAATGCGGTTACATAGTAGCATTTATTCAAAGCTAGAATCAATCCTGACGGCAAATGTAGAGATAACGTGCCGATAGCCACCACATCGACTTTCGTGCCATTGCCGACGCGCATCGTCACCTCGTCCTTTCCAAGCCGCCTCTTACTCCGCAGCTCCTACTGGGAGTTACATATGTGAGCAACAGAACGGGTATCAAATACCCAGGTGTTGCTCCTGGCGTTGGTAAGGAACACATCTATAACATGTATATCACATATACCTTTGTCTTTGGCGGCTATCTTGCCGGCTTTCTTGTCCTTAATGTACTTGGGGCAATTGCGTTTCCAGTGCCCATCCCCTTTGCAGTAATAGCACGTTGTACCGGACCTAGGGCTGGGCCTAGTAGCCTTAGATGTGTTGGCAACTGCTTTACCATCCTTCTTTGGCTTGTTTCCCTTGCCCTTTGTCCCCGACCTTTTAAAGTTAATGGTCTTATTGACCATTAACACAGTGTGCTCTTTCTTGATTTCTACCTCTGTAGTTTTGAGCATGGCGAACACTTTAGCAAGGGACTTAGTCATTGCTTGCATGTTGTAGTTCATCACAAAGCTCTTGTAGCTAGGGGGAAGCGAGTGCAACACCCTATCAATCGCAAGCCCTTCTGGGATTTTGCAACCCAGAGCATTCAAGCGCTTAACGTTGCCAGACATTTTGACTACGTGCTCACTAATACTGCTATGCTCTTCCATCTTAGCAGAGACGAATAGGTCGGAAGCATCATACCTCTATGCACGAGACTGTGGAGCAAAGACATCCTTGAGATCTTCAATGATCTCGAAAGCATTCATCTTCTCAAAACGCTTTTGAAGCTCTGGCTCCATGGCATAGAGCATTCCACTTTGGATGAGGGAGAAATCATCCGCCTTGGACTGCCAGACATTCTTTTCGTCCTGGGAGGCAGAATCTGTAGGCTTAGCTGGAAGCTTAGCCTCGATGACACAAGTCAACTTGTAGGGGACTAGGAGGATCCCAAGATTGCGGAACCATGCGGTGAAGTTGGTTCCATCAGTTTTCAGCTTGTCCTTCTCGAGGAAAGTGCTAAGGTTGAAGGTGGGTGCGCGAGACATCTACAATCGATTTGCAAAGCGTTTAGACCATGTTCATAATAATTAGTTCAATTTTTGATTCATGTTCCTAAATTAAAACAAAAGAACTCCCACTCAAATGAACACCCCTCTATTCATTTCAGTGATCACATGATCCCAATCCGCTGCACCTCCCCTGATCGTCAAGGCCATCAGTGTAGTTTCAAAGGTCAACATTCCCCAATGTCGATCACATCAACCATGTGATTCATTTTCGACCTTTCGGTCTCTTGTATTCCGAGGCCATGTCTACACATGCTAGGCTCGCCAGTTCTAACTTTTGTGTATCCGCAGTGCAACATGGCTTACACCCACCATATGCGAACGCAGGTATGTCTGACACCCGATCGTCATGGCCTGCCTCATAATGGAGAACTTTCATGGTGGTGCACACATAAGGGGAATACGAATAATGGAATTCGGTGAGGGATTATCCTATTATGCTACCGTCATATATATTATCATACTAGCATAACAAGATGCACACAAAGGTACTTCTTAAAGTAAAGTGTCATGACATGGTTGTAGCTTCTTGATCACACCATCGAGAGCTCCAATGGAAGTTTCATAAACTTATCATTGACATGTCACAACGCTAGCCCCTATGCAAATCAAAGATAGAATCCTCTATATTATCTATTGCATGTTTTATGCGGCTTTAGGGCTTTCGCGGTAGAATCCCTTCCCACCTACGAACGTAGAGCCACAACATGGATTCAATGATTGCCGTTTTACTTCCCTTTTTAGGGCCCTCCAATGTTGATGCCATATCAACTACTGTAGAGAGACAGACACCCCCTAAGCCACGTTGATATGTGAACCAGTCTCGTGAATCACCACGTGAGGTTGGCTGGGGGCCGCTTCATCAAACAGTGTCATGATATGAACAATAACATTAAAGAGGGTAGCAACTAGAGAATCAATGCCCACATATTTCTATGTGTTCTATCTGTATGACATGTCTACCCATAGACCCGCTCTGATACCACTGAAGGGTTCTGTAGCAGAAAACAAAAAATTTCTATCTACTCGAACACTATTACCAGGATCTATAGTATGTAGACATAAGTAATGGAGAAGGGATACGATATTCATACCTTTGAAGATCGAGGCACGCCTTATGCAGGAAGGCGTATATTGATGAAGACGAGCAGCACCCCAAGTGTGGTGCCTTCGAAGTACTACACTCGTCCGGTGTAGGCGGCGTCTCCCGGGCTCCGATCCAGCCGAGCAGTGGAAGAAGAAGATGTCGGACCAAAGATCACACGATAGTAGTGTGAAGGTGGAGAACTCAAATTCTTCGAGGTCCTCCCCAATAATACGGAGAAGTCCTCAAAGGAAAATGAGAGAGAGAATAAGAGAATTGGATGCCTTCAAAGGGGTGGGGGAGACCCCTATATATAGTAGGAGGGGGCTCACCACCGAGGGGCTAGGTGGTGTGGGACTAAACCCCACACCCGCCGGCCACCTAGGAGCTACCGCCGGCCCTAGGTGGGCCCCACTTGGGTGGCCCACAAAGCCAAGGTTGGCCGGCCCCCTCCCCTTAGGCGACTTTCCCTATTGGGCCTCCCTTCGGGTGAGGCCCATTAGTATTAGGAAGCCTCTAATAATAAAATAAAATATATATTTAATATTAATTCTCCAATTAACATTCAAATACATATATTATCATATTCTTTTACTCTGGAACTCCTTCCGAACCCCTTCCGATCACCATCGGATGTTACCCGGAACTATTCTGGTTTCTCTCTCTCTATTTCTCCTACGGCACCTCATCTATCCCTAAGCGCCCCCACCCTTAAGCGTGACATCCTTCGGTTTGGGAATACTACGGACATGATTGAGAATCCTCTCACATCAATGATCATCAGCGGAACCTGGATGCCCATGATGACCCCCGTGCATTCCACGAATCTTATCGCTCGAACCGTGAATAGTCGTTTCCCGTTCCCTTTGCCACTTGATACCTATTTCATCCGAGACTTGATCTTTGGTATCTCCATACCTTAGTTCGATCTCGTTACTGATGAACTTGTTTACTCGTTCCCATGCTATTGCATTTCGTGACCCACTCACACGCTTGCAAGCTTCGGTAATGCAATGTCACCGAGATGGCGACATATGTATCTATCCGTTACATGGACTAGCAAATCCTGGTCTTGATATGTACTCCTCTATGTGCTCCTTTGGGAAACCTGAGTGGCACCTTTTCGACCACCCAGTCATAGTATGATACTTGATAACCATCTAAGCTCCCTCCAGAAAGGTGATTTGCATTATCTCATAGTCTAAGGATCAGGTTGCGAGGTTTCATGTGTTTATCATCAATGGTGAACTTTGTAACTAGATCTCATTGATATACAACTACCGTATGTTTGTCTATCACGCCATTAACCAATGATGTGACCTCATTGTCAATTGGCATAAATGCCCATGATCTTGAAACCCAGATCATCCTCATGACCAATGAACTAGTTCGCTAGAGGTAACTAGAGACACGGTTTGTTTACATACCACACGTGTATTAACGTTTCGTATTAACATAGTTATAGCACAGTATGAAATGTATTATGAACATATAGGAGATATATCAAACAATACACTTTATTATTTGCCTCTAGGGCATAACTCCTTCAAGGTGATGTTATGGTCGCTGCCGTCATGGAATAAGCTCCATTCGGTCGAAATGGTAGCAACATCTGAGCAGACGAGCAGGCCTTCATTGGCTGAAGTCACGCTGAAAGGGCTCATGTCGAAACCGAGGCGTTACCTGCAAGCTTCTCAACATGTTGTCGGAATTCCCCTTGGATTACAACAATATCAACCAAGAGTGAGTTAACACATATAAATCTTCTTGTGATAATCCTTATATGAATATATGTAATGTCGTACTAATTAATTACTTTATGTTGGTGACAGACCCAATTGGTATGGGCTGTCCAGCCAAATATGTCTTCATGTTCAATGCTCACTGATGCAGTCCAATAGAACTGCGTGGTGCCTGGCTGCGAGTTTGCCGCAATTCCGTTTGTGCTCCACTCCCACCTCAGAGAAGCCCACACCATGAGGTTGCACATTTTACACTATGGTAGGAAATTCAGGTACATCTCTAAGCCGGTGCCGGCACCGGGCTCGCAAAATGTAGATACCGGCCTAATCGGGTTCGATGAAACGGTGTCCTGCGTGCTATTTGACGGGCGCGACGATGTCATCCTGATATCTGTCGTGTGCGTCAAGCCGGCGGCGCACGTGTCACCGCAGTTCATGGTGAAGTTGAGCTCTGCACATCCAAATGGCTTGTGTGAGAAGGTATTCTATGCGAATTCTAAAGCCACTTGATCTTTGTCAGTTTGTCGGTCTAATCTGGTCGCTCGTCATCAGAATCGACCATCGGAGTTCACCGTGGAATACAAGCTTCGTATCAACAAGATTATTACCGTAGATGCAGAGGTGGGATATGTGGGAGACTTCTAAACTAACTCTAAACTAAGTGGGATAAGCGGGATAAGTGATATTTGTTAAATCCTGCTTGTCCCACTTAGTTTAGAGTTAGTCTAGGGGTCTAAAATTAAGGATCCCGCCTGTCCCATTTGTCCCACTTCTGCATCCCTATTTCTTAGCGATTAACCCATCTTTATCCTCTTGTGATGATCCTAACTTGAACACATGTACTCCTCGACCGGATTTCTTACCATTTTGGGACATGTGATTCCTAGCTTAAGGTAGTTCTGAGTATTTTGTATGGAGTTATGTTACTGCTAATCTATTTTGTATAGGAGTAATACCTATGTACTTGTACTTGTTCAGACCAACGGATATAGTGCAGAATAAGGTCTCTCTTTCCTTTTGAATCATGGCCATGCTACATCTACCGAATTTCAATGTCTGCATTGCTGAATCTGTCAATTCCTTTGGTCATTATCTGTACTACTAAATCGGTCAGTTTGAAATGGTGCTAAATCTATCAAGTGTCGCTTATTATGAACTAGGAATCTGATGATATTTTTCTGTCCTTTTCAGTACTGCTGAATATTTCAAGTGCCATTGAATCTATTGAACGTTCTGTTGTTGCTATTACTAAAATATTTTTTAGAATTAATAGTGATGTATTGGTACTTGTTTAGATCAAGACCAGTAGATGGTCTTGCTCTTCTTTTGGAACATGGCCAGGATATGTTCTCTCTGTCCTTTTGAATTATGGCCTTCCTACATCTATTGGATTTTAGTGTCTGCATTGTTAAATCTGTCAATACTTTTGGTCATTATCTGTACCGCTAAATCGGTCACTTTGAAATGCTATTGAATCTGTCAGGTCTGCTGATTACATGTTTGGAATCTATTGATATTTTTCTGTTTTATTCAGTGTTGTTGAGTCTTCTAAATGGTAGTGAATCTGTCAAATGTTTTGTCGATTTTATTATAGTACTAAAGTATCTTGTAGAACTAATACTGACGTTCTGATACTTTTTTAGATCAAGGGCAGTAGATGGTCTTACTGTTCTTTTGAAACATGGCCTTGTCACAATCTAGATGAGGCTTGGGGCATTTTGGTTTGCATATGTGGGTCACAAAGTCATTGAAGTGGGTAGAAAGTATGCACAGAAAAGCAGGCTTGATGGTCAGTTTTTCTTGCTCTGATGATCGAGTGTGTTCGAAGAAAAGCGACTGATCCCGCACCAAGGTTTTTAGTGCTGAAACAAGAATTGATTCTCACTGTCCTGCTATTGAATTTCAGTGTCTGTATTGCTGAATCGGTCACTTTGAAATGCTGCTGAATATGAACTGGGAACCTGTCGTTATTTCACCAAGCATGATGCAATTTAGGCTGTAGGTTCTTGCCTTTCTAGAAGTTTAAGCAATTTTAGCAGGCTTGGCAATCTTTGCAAAGGGGTACCTTTCTAGAAAGTTCATATGAGGTTCAGCATCTTGGTATTTTGGTACGTACTATGAAGTACCGAAAAACGTAAGTGACTCAACTTACAACTACTCGGTCTAACTGATGTGAATCTAGACAATGTTGAGGCCATTAGAATACGAATTGGAGGGAGTAGTATAAAATGGAAGCAATAAATAAGTCATCAATAACTAAGATGTGATGTGAGAACACTCCATGGCAGCGTGCCAGTCTAGAGTACCTATAGTAGTACTCCCTACTCCATAACTCTAGTCAGTGTGCTCGATGTAGTACGCCTGGCAGAAGACATCCATAAGAGCACACGGCAAAACCCCCTCCTTAAGAGCCATTCCCAACTCCGAGAGGCCGCATTTGGATCTTCTCTAGCGCGCACTTCACACATTTTTCTCGCCATCTCACCCGCTATGGCCACCACCCCTCTCCTCCAAATAAGCCCAACTGTCATACATAGATCCGCCCTTGCCCCCAATCATTCGGACGTGATGGCTTTCGATTCGAGGCACAACCGGCTGAACAACGTCTGGACGAATGTCAGGGACGACGTCTTCAACGAAATAGCTAAGCATCTAGACACTACCAGCGCCGTCCAAGGAGCTGTACCGCCAAGTCGCTGGCGGAAAAGGTAGTAGATGCCCCAACGACATATGCTGGACTTTGGTCTCCTACAAGGATGTCTACGACCACAAGGTAGTAGATGCCGCAACTACCGCCGATGTGTCTGCACAGAGCCAGGATGCGAGTTCACCGGCGTCAACAAAGTGTTTGAGCACCTCATATCTGCCCACACGATGATAGAGCCCAGATACAACCCCAAAAAATGGGACCTGTCTGTGCCGGTTTGTGCACCGGGCTCGCTTAGAGCTGAGGTCGTCGACATCAGGAAGAAGGGCAAGCTGTTCGTTGCCCAAATTGACGGGCATAGCACGGACTTGCTCCTGTCCGTCAGGACGGTCAGGTCGGCGGCGTGCGAATCTCCACGATACGAGGTGAGGTTTTGGTCGTTGGTCTTGTTCGCTAGTTTCAATCAGGTTGTAGTAAAGAGGTCACCGGAGACAACGATTAGGTTATCGCCGGCCAACACTGCGCAGAAAGTTCTCATGTCTTTTCTGTCCAAGCCGCGTCTTTACTGGCATACTACTGAACCTGTAGTCGGACAAGATTCAATGGTGAAATATCATATCTTAATCCTCTTGTGATGATCCTACTGTGAGTGTATGTAATGTTGTACCAATTAGCTAGTTTATGTTGGTGGCAGATTTCCTTCGTATTTGGAATTGCCGAAATTAAGGATCCCGAACTTCCTGGTTTGTCGTATGAATTTTACATGTATGCTGCTGACCTAGAGGCCGATAGGCGACAATGAAACGAGAGACGCGTCCCAGGCAGGAAATCAAGGGTGCAGCCTGGCCAGCACTTTGACATACTGAAGCATTCTCATTTCTTCGAGTACGTATGATGGGACATGTAGTGGTACCTATCTTAGTGTAAGCTTGTAGTTCTACACTTCTACTAAGTATTTTGTATGGAGTTCAGCTACTGCTAATCCATTTTGTAGTAATACCTATGTACTTGGACTTGTTCAGATCAAGTGGAGAAAATGCATGGTCACGCTTTCCTTTTGAAACTTGGCTTTGCCACATTATTGTACATCCATTGAATTTCAATGTCGACATTGTTGAATCTGTCAATTCTTTTGGACTTTTTCTGCCACCATTGAATCAGTCACTTTAAATTGCTACTAAATTTGTCATGTGATGTTGAAAGTGAAACAGACGAGTGCTCGTCGCCCTTGTACATGGTCGTGTCACAATCTAGATGAGACTTGGGCATTTTGGGTAGCATATGGGGGTCACACAGGAATTGATGTGAGAATTAAGGTACTCAAAGCAGACTTGATCGTCAGTTTTGCATGCTCCAATGGTCGAGTGTTATTGGTGAAAACGACAAACTGATCGCACGACAAGGTTTTTAGAGCTGAAAAAACTGGTTCTCTCTATACTGCTATTTGTATTTCATTGTCTGTATTGCTGAATTGGTCACTTTTGAAATGCTGCTAAATTGGTCAAGTGCTGCTGAATATGAACTTAGAATCTGTTGATAATTTTTCTACCTTATTCTGTACTGCTAAATTTTGACATGAATAGCTTCCAAAAAGAATTATCGCTTCTCCCCCTCCCTCTCTGAGGTCTTTGTTTCGAATCCGGCCGACCACATCACAATGCAATTTTTATTAACCAGGAGAAGACATCTAGTACTCCATAGCTCATTCGGCCCCTCTTTAGCCCAAAACATTTTTATTCGGTCTTTTCAGGGTCAGGGGACTACTGACCATAGACCACTGAAATTTGAGAAAGGAGCCCATGGTGCATAGCCGAGAACATATTAATTCGGCCTTTGGGGGGTTAGGAGACTGCTGAGCACAGCCCACTAAAATTTGAGAATGAAGCCCATGGAGCCTGCCCTATAGAGTATAACCCACGTAGAGCAGCCTATGTTGAATAGTCAAACTCTTTTTAATTCGGCCTTTTGGGCATTGCCCCCCACCTCTCAAAAATAACTCTGCCTACCCATGTTTTTAAGAAAATACTCCATTATGCGGCATTTTATAAATTGAGATGCTAGGAGCGCTGCTCTTTTATATTTTAAAATAGATAAACATAGACACCCAAAATATTTTTAAGAAGACTAATACATAAATTGTAGTACTAATAAAAGTTTAATGATATTTATTCTATAAATATTTTTGTTGTAGTGGAAACACACTCAGTTTACGTTTATTTGATTTGAAGGTCTTTTGTTCGAACCGTATCTTGGATTTACAATTTTTTCTTCTAGCAATATCGCATTACGGAGAGGCTGATATCACGGACCCACCAGCATACAACATCCCTGGAGTTTGTTTTAAGGGTGGGTTCGAAACAAAAGTTTAAATACTTGTACAGAGAGGCTCGCATCAGAGACCCACCAGACAGAACATACAAGACTGCATTGGGGACCCACACGCCAGAACATGCCAGAGAGGATGACATAAGGGCCCCAGCAGTAAGACCATACACGATTGCCACGGTGAAAATAGCGGACGCGGCCGAAAAAAAAGTCCATCATACACACGTTGCACTTATAGAGAAGCTGGCATGTCGGACCCAGCTGGCCCAAGCATAGCCAATGAAATTAGCCTATCAGCCCCAAGCATAGCTCAATACCTTCTAATTCGGCCTTTTCGTGGTCTTGTGGCCAACGAATATAGCCCATTCAACTTAGGAGTGAGCCCATGGAATATAAGCCATGACGAATAGGGCATCCGCTCCAAGTTTAGCCCATAATCTTTTTAATTCGGCCTTTATGAGCATTTTTTGTACTTTGAGGCTGACATATGGGACCCGAAAAAACAGTCCAACATACACACGTTTCTTTCAAATAGAGGCTGTCAGCTGGGACCTAGCATAGACACGTTTCCTGCATAGAGGTGGTTGACATCTGGGACCTAGCAAGTTCCCAAGGTCAAAACAGCGGACATGTTCAAAACAAGTCCATCATACACACGTTTCATTTACAGAGAGGCTGATACGTGGGACCTAGCAGCGCGACCTTATACAGATGCTACATCGAGCAACGTAGCCAGTTTGAAACAGAGAGGCGCGAGCGAGAAAAAAAGGTCAGCATGTACACATTTCTTTTAATGAGAGGCTGAAATGGGGGACCCAGGAGCGTGAGCAAACGGTAGATTCATCGAGCAACACTATCTAGTTCAGAACAGGGTAGCGCTAGAGAAGAAAAAATTCCATCGTACCCATGATTCTTCTAATGTGAGGCTGACATGTCGGGCCCACCAGCCTGTATAAACGGCTGATGCAGTGAGCAATGCTATGAAGTTCGGAACACAAAGGCGCGACAGAGGGTAAAAAATCCATCATACACACGTTTCTTCTAATGAGAGGATGACATGTGGGGCCCAACGTCATGATTAAACAGTACATGCATCGAATAGCGCTATCAAGTTCGGAATAGGGTAGCGCGAGCGAAGGAAAAAAATCCATCATACGCATGTTTCTTATAATGAGAGGATGACATGTGGGGCTCAGGAGGTTGGTTAAATGGTAGATGCGTCGAGCAGCGCTATCAACTCGGAACGGGGTAGCGCCAGTGAAGGAAAAAATCCATCATACACACGTTTCTTCTAATGAGGGGATGACATGTGGGTCCTAGGAGGTTGATTATACGGTAGATGCATCGGGCAGCGCTATCAACTTCGGAACAGGATAAGGATAACACGAGCGAAGGAAAAAAATTCTATCATACACACGATCCTTCTAATGAGAGGCTGACATGTGGGACCTAGCAGCCTAACTAAACGGCAGACGCCTCGAGCTACTTATCGAGTTCAAATTTGGGAGGCATGACCGAAAAGTATGGTCCGCTAGAGACACTGATGTCTGGGACCCACACACCTCAAAAGACATCGGCGAGTCAACATCGCACGAGGAAACAAAAATCTTGATTCTGCCACGTGCCAGTCGAGCTTCCTCCATGTTTTTAGCAGATCCATCGTAGTAGAAGGCCACGAAACCGAAAAAAATTCCATCGGCCACGGCCGAGCCGAGAATTTCGTCGCGGAAGACGCGCCTTCTACAACGACCGTCGGGCCAATTTATTGCGAAAGGAAACTTTTCTTGTAGTGTGTTCTTCATATATCTATTACCATATGAGCTGCCCAACATGACTATGGTCATATATGTAATTTCTATGTGGTGGATCTTTATTCTACGATTCGATATATGTGATTGGAATCTATCTATGTGTAAGATGTATTAATAGATGCATATGATGTACCATGTTTTTAATTACTTGTTTTGATCCAACTTGTATGCAAGATCATGTGAGGGGGAAGTATGTGTTAGATGGAGTAACATGGTGGTAGTGATTGAATAGTGACCGCAAATTCGAGATCTACTATGGTTTTTACCTTTCTTTAGTTACCTCACTAGGGATTAAGTGAATTCATGTGATATAATTATCGTGTGATAGCCTGATAATCTTGTTTGGTCAAGGTAGAATATTTCTTATTCAAACATCATGTCAAAGTACCTAAGTCTATGCTCTTTTAACTATTAATTCTAGATTGCTTGGAGTTTTCCCTTTTTAGAGGAGTATAATAGAGATGTGTTGCATCATCTCCATGTTAGTACGTGATGCCCATATGAATGCTTATCAAACACATAGTGAAGTGATAACCCCCAAGTGGAAGGGACCACCGTAGTATAATTCAATAAGTATTTGAGCATTGAACCCACGAGGAGACGAAGGTAAACTATCTATTCTATAAATCTCTATAACCCACTTATATGGCCTTCTTGTAAAGCTAGAAATGATAGTGTGTGTGTGGTTTGTTTTTTGGTACTAACTAGAAAACAATAAAGTTTTTGGAAGCAAATATTGCAAGTAAAATGGAGCTAGTGAAGTGGAGGTGGATAACCAAAGAGAGAAAGTGCTTAGGCAAATTGCTATTTCATTTGGTTGGTGTCACAATTAGTGAAGCACAAACATAGTCTTTTTATTGTTTCTTCTAAGGAGGATCTATGAATAGGTGCAACCATATACATGAGAAAATACGCCCCTAGTGATTGATCCCAAAGCCTATTGAGAAAAAACAAGGGAATTATTACGACATAAAGTCCAACCACCGCATTTAGATCTAAGGTCCCCATGATAATACCCTTGTTGATTAACCATGAATTAATACAACATGTATTTCTAAGATTTGGGATTCGGTTTCTATCAAACTCCGGTTATCCCTCATAGTATCAAAATTCAATGGTGACAACCTTGTGCACCCCCAACATACGTGTGCACTCATATGTTAGTACAACAAGATCATCATAGAATATAACATATACTTGTATGCAACCAACAAAAAACTATATCACAATTGCCATAAACAAGTTACCACTCAAACATCAACATAGAGATACAATAGATCATGGAAAAACAATATATTGCATCATACATCATGTTTCCCAAGATATTATAGTGGGGGATGATGAAGATTTGTTGTAGATGGTGATGGAGATGAGCCTCCCCATGGGGGAGAGGCGGCGTCGGCGTGGACGAGGCGGCGATGCAAGGCGACGGCGCCCCTGCTAGGGTGGTGGCTGCGCTAGAGGGAAGAGACCCATTGCCTCTTTTTCTTCCTTAGACATGGTGCTAATCTTGAGGAGCTTCTCCCCCTCCTTGACGGCTGCCAAGGAGGAGCATTTTCATTGCTATGGGTAGATGTCTCCAAAAGTAGGGTTTCCCCTCAACATATAGAGGTGAAGATGCAATCTACACCATGGGATGGATGCCTCTTTAATCCAAGGGCTCTTAGGCACCTCTAGAACCTTCCTAGGGCTCCCTTATGACCTTTAGGAGCTCCTTGGATCGTGACTTGGCCGAATTCATCAAGTATGGAAAGAGTTGGAGTCAATCACGTCGCAAACTCTCAGAATCTAGAAACTGCTTTTGTACCATTCAGTAATCCGGGGTAAAAGTCGCGTACGAACTCCGATTGAGGCAAATTTTATATCTAGGATGATGAGCGTAAAACTCCCCTCAACTTTCATTCTTAAATTTTTATGTTTGATACCATCTTCAGAGGCTGACACGGAATCTTCGAAAACTGTTCTGCTAGGAAAGATTTCAGAAAACTCTGAATTTCACCATAATGACTTCTTTCCTTCCATATTCGTGTATTTTCTACACAATAAAGTGTGAAACAAGAACTTGTGCACTTTTTTAACTATTAGTAGGTTAGTCCTAATAAATATAATAAAGTTGCAAGATAGTGGGGATTCAAGCACAATAAACTACAAAGTTCATCTATGCATTTTACATGTATCAAGCCTCCCCAAGCTTAACCTATGCTCGTCCTCGAGCATAAAGGTGATAAAAATAACATGGACTTTGGAGTTTGGTTCTTCTTTTCACTAGGAAGTATCACAAAACGTTAAACGGTGCATTCATTAGAGAATAACAACAACCAAGCATAGCATAAAGTGGTACCTCAGTACCTCTCATAATATCATCCTTGATAACACAATGTATATTGACTAACAAAAAATCATATAGTACCATGAAACAATAGTTTCATTCTTTGCATAGAGGAAAGTATAAATATATATATATTGACGACCCTATGGTCAGAATATTGGCAAAGGAGGTTGGAAAAAGTGTATGGCTGGTAAGTAGGGAATATCATGTGTGAGATACAAGCTATCTTCCAAACACTATCCATTAAGTTTATGGCTGAAGCATGGTACATCATTAGTGTTTGGTTCCATTGCCCCTCATTATCTGATTCTTTTTCGCATTCTTGTTTTTGGCACTTTTTGCTTCTTTTGGCACTTTTTGCTTCTTTTGGCACTCTTTTTTTAAAGTTCTGGCATTAAGTGTTATGTAGATAATTTAAATAATCACGAGGATGCCATTAAGATTGATAGGTCTCATACTAACTAGACTGACTAGCCAGAGCAAGAATAGCATGACATCACGATCATCTCCTTTTAATAGCAAGTGAAAACCTCCTCCCATGAAAACATGGATTTGGATAACACTTCAATCCAATGTCATCCTCAATCCCACAAAAATATTAATACAACCAACCCATAATGTAGATCTCTTATTTCACTATTTTTCTCCTTTTCTTGTTCACTTTTTGAATTTTGTATTTGCTTGATATTTCAGAGGCCAAGTCTCCTGCATAGTCGCTCTCTCACTTTGTTCATGTCATCAATGGAGGGTTTTGACCTCATCTTTGCGTTGGTAGCCCTGCGTGGACGGTTTTTATCCTCGTCTTTTATCGTCTTCATAATCTTGTTCTACTTGCAAGGGGTACTCTATACCTAATGAGTTTGTCGCCATCTCACGACTAACTTCTCCATGTCACCCATACCCATAATAATAGTGTTTGAAAGCTAAATAATGACTCAAACAAGATAATATACTTTGGTATATCTTGAGCTATTTGGGTAGGTGTTTCCTATATAAATGCTAAGTTTGTTTGGCTAAAGGAGGTTGTTTTAATATGGTGGAGCTAGCAATAGTAATCGTTTGACCTTCTACAAGAATGCAAAAATGCCCATAGTATTAGATCATTTTTAGAAGAAAATATAATCATTGAGTACCATTTATATTTAGTATGAAAACTAGCACTAGATGATACACTTGTAAGTTATCACTCCATAAAGCATATGCACAATCTAACTACAAGCAATAACATGCATAGCTTATTTTTACCCTTTTTCTATTTCAAGCAAGCCATTCAATCAAACATGGCGTTCATTCACATGATAATTTGTTTCAGTAGCTATTTACTAAGTATGCAAAATATCTATCATGGTTGTCTTATTTATTCTCAAGGAAACATGCAAAACTAAATATAAAACTAGACAAAGACGCTCCAAGTTTTTATGATCAATCAATGTTGCTCAAAAAACAAAGTTTAGAGGTTTGCAAACCAAGAGTTTGATAGGTACAATGAAGTTCCTTGGGAATACCCAAGCTTATGTTTTACACCATTATTGGATAGCTCTTGGTGTGGTGTTCCTCCATTCGTGTCAAAAAACTTCAACACAAAACTTTCTCCCATTTATTTTTCTATGGGGTGACATTAGTGGTACAAGGATATGATAATAGCTTCCATATATATCAAATACAAAAAAAATCCTCAGTAGTCTAGAAAGCATATAGTGTCCTACACATTCCTAGCATATCAAAATACTCATGAGAAATCATTTTGGAACCCAAAGGAAGGGCTCAAACACTAGTGGGCAGAATATGTCCAGATTTTCAGCCGCAGAAAAACGAATTTATTTCCACCACCTAGACATGTTAGAAAATTTCGGCCAATTTTTGTTCATATAAAGGATGAAAAGTTGCAACTATGTTTTAAATATAAGCGCAATCGGAGTTGCAGAACTCCATAGAGAATTATTCTTGTGAACAGCAACATGCTGAAATCTGCAGCTCCGCATATATGTTTCAACTTTAACATCCAATATGGGTAAAACATGGTAATTTATTTTTGGAAAAGGTAAACTTAATCTAAACAAACTATTCTAACAGATAATAAAGTTCAAGAACTAAAATGGCACATAAAAGCATGGTTTCCACAAACATACCAACGAGGTCATGATGATAAAACTAAAATACGAGTTTGAAAAGATCTAATTGAAATTGCTTGAAAGAAGAACG
Source organism: Avena insularis (assembly GCA_023614405.1). Taxonomy (NCBI): domain Eukaryota; kingdom Viridiplantae; phylum Streptophyta; class Magnoliopsida; order Poales; family Poaceae; genus Avena; species Avena insularis. The sequence continues at coordinate 509,998,657 of CM042690.1, forward strand.
GGCTGCATGGGCATCCCCAAGATTGTGTTGTTGCTAGTTCTTGTCATCTACTTATTCCTCATCATATCATGTTACTCATTGATGGCTCCAAAAATAGCCATCTTCCACCCCGCTTAAACATTGTTTTTAGTCAAGAAATTGATAAGAAACTCTCTATCCTTGCCACTAATGACTAATAATTGCAAAGATATGCAAAGCATTATTTTGATCTGTGTTGTGCAGGAAATCATGCTTTTTAATGTGAAATCTGGAGTCATAATGAAGGTTTTTGAGGAAGTCTACACGACCAAGTAATTGTGGAGCAAATACCAGGCGACAGTAGCTATACCGACCACTAATACGTGCAAGGCCTACCCGTACCGTTCGCCTGTACCATGTGGCAGCGACTCCGTCTCGTCAAAGCCTACAACTTTCATGAAGACGCCTATATATTTTGAGGTCTCAGCCGCCACGCAGAAGGTCGTCGTTCTCATATTGCATCACAACACCACCAAAGGATATCCACACCATTGTTCATCCCTTCCATCTTCCATCCTCTACATTAGCCATATCCATTATTTTGTACTTGAGATCTCCTTGTGATTTAATCTTATTGTTATGAGTGAGTAGTCCTCACGGGCTGTGGGTTTGGGAGAAACCTCGCAGTGATTATGTGCATCTAATCTATGGGAGTATTGTGTATTGTTTGAAATAGAGATTTGTATATTTTGTTTCTTTGTCTCTTTTCTCGATCTTTGGACTTGTAGGTACCCAAGACACCCGAGATTGATAAAGTCTTGAGGTCAGTAACGCCGGGGTATAAGGGCCGAGTTAGACGGGGTACGGCGCGGTCAAAGCAAGTGCTAACCGGGTCACCACAAGGCAGGACGAACCACGGTGTGACCCGGCCCATGGAACATCTCCTTAACTATGGTCTGGCCATCATAAATTATATGTCGGCCACATTTATCTATCTGTTTTGCAGTTAACTTGATAAGCCGGATTAGCTATATGCTAGCCGGACTATCTTATGGCTTCCAAGAGAAGGAATCCCCTGCTAGTCAAAAGGTGGCTTTATTAGCTGTAGCATGAGCGAAGCAAAGTAAAGAAGAGGACTAGCGGGTTAGGGCGATGTTAACACCCGGATTTTTAATCCCAGATGCCCGTTATGCCATAGCTCGCAATCCCAGGATTACCATTTTTGCGAGACATAACGGATTGGATATCATAGTACATCATCCATTACAAACCATACATAAGGTTTTACACAAATAAGGAACTCATGATCCAGTCTTTAATACAACAAGCAGCGGAAATAAACGATAGCGTAGCGGTGGGGTCCATCTTCAGGGGCACAGGCAATGCTGACGAAGGCAGATAGTCCTAGTTATCATAGCCGTCCTGATGACCATCATCTTGATAATCTCCTTCATAGTCTGGCCATGATAATAGCCAGGGACAAAAGCCATGAGTACTCTTTAAGTACTCGCAAACTACTACTAGCAAGGGTTATGATTCCAAGTTAAAGTACTGAATTGAAAGAATAACTATCAAGTTAAGTTTGAAACCTAAGCTGAGTTCTGAAACAAGAAAAGATAAAATAAAAGTCTAGAATCACTTAAGGTGGGGAGCTATTTTCATCTACACAACCCTGTTGTGGTCAAGTCAAGGTTCATCATTCGTTTCAGGGTATTTAGAAAACATCTGACAACGAAACAGTATGGCCATTCCAACTGTCCATAACCGCGGACGCGGCTATTCGAATAGTTTGACACTCTGCAGAGGTGGTACACTTTCACCACAAGATTCGATACATCTGTCAGGGATAACCCTGAATCATCATACTTAGTATGCAGATAATCAAACATAACTTTCCCTTTACACACCGTAGTACAAGCACCTCTCCTATGAGCATGGCCTCCCAACCATGACCATCAGTCATCTTGGGCACTGCATAGGTGGACAACATTGAGAGGTAGCCTCAGCTCAAACCTCACCCGTGAGGGAACTAATACTAATGCATATAAATTTCCAGCTAAACCTTACCCAATTCAGGTAATGTGGTTGTACGGTAAATTTGGAATGGTATCGCATCCGAATCCAACCATCAGTTTTATAAAAAGGGTTAAGGCTCATGCCTCATCATTTTCATCATCATAAACCAATTGTGTTTCTCAACACATGTCAAAACATCTCAATAGAATGACTCATCATTCCAAGGTTTTCATAACTCATTTTCACCAAGTGTTCCCATCTAAAACGACTCAAGTTTGATCTATTCTAAAACACTAGGTTAAGAGTGTTCACTAAGGTGGAAAGGTGGGATCAATCTCGTGCCATAGAATGACATCTAAGGTTTTCTAGGTAGGTCAAGTTTTATACTCTTTATGCTACCTTCAAGATTAGTTAAAGGTCTTTGTGTAAACTAAGGGGATGTGAGCAAAGTATGCTTAAGGCATCTTTTACTAAACTATCTAGTTTTATTCTAGCTTGCTACAATAGCTTACTAAAGCATGTTTGCAAGGGTTAGCTTGCCACTAATAGCTTGCTACAATAGCTTGCCTTGGTTGGTGAAGTGGTTGAAGTTTTCTTCTTCTTCTTCTTCTTGGTAGAACTCCTCCTCGAAGGCTTGGTGCAGTGGTTGAATTTTGAAACACTGGACAGAAACTATATTCTAACTAAAAAGAAAAATCTAGATTTGAATCCACGGGCTTGCGCGGGAAAGGAAATGGGCAGCCTGCACTGGCACGAGGCTCTGCTGACAGGGGTCCCACTGTCGGTGGCACTTAAAACAGCTAAACAGCGTCGTGGGCGTGTGATTAGAGGCTAGATCTCATGCGAGGGTCGTAAATCATGACAGACGGGTCATCGTGAGCCCGAACCCTAGCGGCTCGGTGGGGGTCTACTGGGGGCGTACCAGGGCTCCAGCGGGGTCGGCGATGCGGGCGAACGAAGTGGAAGACGACGGCGAGGCGAGGCGTGGTCGCGACGGAGCTTGGGGTGGCCGGAATCAACGGCACCCTTCTTCTCTAGAGGCGGCGGCTCCGGCTCCAATTCCGGCGAGTTGTTGCTCCACTTGCTCCGGCGAGGGGTGGTTGAGGTTCAGAGAGTTGAGGGGAGTGGAATGGTGTGAGTCTTTGGTGCTGGGGAGTGCTCCTTTTATAGGCTCGACGTTGAGACCGAGCGGGATGGCCGGTCGACGGTGGCGACATGGCTATGGCGAGCTAGGGGCATGGCTGGAGATGGCGATCGATGGGCGGTTCCCTGGCGGTGCTCTAGTGCTTAAATGCGGCCGTAGGGGCGGTGGTATGCGGTCGGGGTGAGGTGGCCCTCTGTGCGGCCGAAGCGGCTGTGTCCACGGCGAGCGGTGGTTGTGGGGCTTTGGGCGGCGAACGGGGGTGTCTGGGGTGTTCTCTAGGTCGAGGCGGAGCGGTGGGCGCGGACTGGTGTCGAGCGGCGGCTTGTGCACGCGGGGACAGGGCGCGCTCTGCGGGCGGCGTCGGCATTGTCTGGTGGCACTGGGCGTGGTTTCTCCTCGGTGGTCCACGGATGCTCTTGGCTCGGGCAAGGGACAGAGAGGGGCGGTGTGGCGTTGGCTACCTCCTAGACATGGCGAGGGAAGGGGGAGTGGTCTGCTGCGATGGTTGCAAGGTTGGCCGGCCAGGGTGGTGCTCGGCATGGCTTGGCATGGCCACTAGGGCATAGGGGATGGGCTGCAATTGGCCTGGTTTGATCAAAGGGGGACAGAGGGATTAAATGGAGATCAAATGGGGGCCAAACCCTGTTCAAAACAGTGAGCTAGGATTAGAGTTAGGATTCTGCCTGCCAAGTGTTTGATGAAATGGCCGCAAGAGAAAAAGTTTTGAATTTTGAGTTCAAAAATTTTGGGTGATCTCCACTATTGCTAGGTAGTCTCTGGTTGCAAGGGTTTTGAAAATGGAGCTCAAATACATGGATTTTGAAATAGGGGTGATCTATGCATATGCATTAGATTCAATTTTAAACTGTCATTTAAAATAGTTTACAGAAGGTTTTTAGAAGATCAAAAGGTGGGCCTTGGTACCTCATTATGTGTACTAGCAAGGGGTGCAAAGATCAAGAATTGTTTCTGTTAAGAATTGAGTACTAGGAATAGCCAAAGTAGGCATGAGAGTTAAATTTGTCAAAATGACCATTCCTTTATTTTAATTCTTTTTGTTTTGATTTCTTTTAGGAAAAGTTTGGGAATGATGTAGATGATGTTTAAATCACCTAAGAAACATTTTAGAAGCAAAGGAACACACAATTATGGCAATTCCAAACAACTCCTATTTTAAATGCACACATATATGAATGCTTTCATTTTAAATAGGGAAAAGTTTTTGTTAATCCTAAATTTGGATGATTTGATCTTTGATAAACTTGGATTGAAGTTTTGGGATGTTACAGGCGACCAAGGTGACGCGGGCAAAGCCGGATGACGTAGCCCGTGTCTGGTGATGCCAAAAGACAAAGATTACGCTGTGGATTACGTCCAAAGCCCGGACGAGCCGTTAAAGAGAATAAAGAAGCATCTGCTTTAGGCGAGGAGCATATTCGTAGAATATGATGCCACGTGTGCCCTAGAAATGTAACCCGGGCTCCCCTATATAAGGAGCACCGGGGCCTCCATAGAAGGGGATCGATCATTCTCGCTGTCTAAGGTAGAACTCTAGGGCTAGTTGGTAGGGAGTAAGAGACATTGTCTCCTTCTTACTAAGGGCCTCAAGAGCATTTGTAAACACCATTGATAGAGAAAATACAAGAACTTCCGTGTGTGGAATCACCATGTTCTCCCTCCCTAGATTCCCCTAGCACTCATTGGCCCCATCTTTAGCCTATCCATGGCATCTGCCGCGCCACCACCACGACAGTTGGCGCCCACCGTGGGGCTAGCGGTGCTAGCAGGGGTGAAAATCCAGACGAGAAGCTTCTCCAGCACCGAAGAGCGCGTCGTCTCCGGCTTGGTTGAGCGCTTTGGAGCGCTAGATTACGTCAGCGACAATGTAGGAAGCTTCGGTAGGAACCCTCCTCCGTGCAACGTCATCTTCATCAATATTGGCGCGCACAAGATCTACGTCAGTGTGGACGAGTCCTGCATTCATCCTGGCACATCGTCGAGGGAGGCGAGCCTCCTCTCAGCGCAGTTCGTGGAGTGCATATCACTCGCCCCACCAGCAGCGTTGAGGTCCTAATGACCGCACCTAACACGGAACCAAGCAAGGGCCCAGTGCTAGAGCCGGAGGTAACGCCAAAGCAGACCAGGTCTAGGTTTCCTCTACTAGAAAGGCCAGAGAATGTGCTCCAGCAAGCAATAGATACCCTAGCGATGCCAATAGCACCTGTCGGTTGGGAGAATGGAACTGCCAAAATGCCTTAACAATGTGCAGAAGTTCACTGGTTGCCTGGCATCGTTAAGCCCGTTCTTGTGTCGGTTGGGAGAGAAGGCCTTGCCCCTCTACCAGTTAATGAAAAAGGCAGACAAATTCACATGGACGCCACAGGTGGACCTTGCATTTCGAGAGTTGAAAAAGATGTTGTCTACTGCGCCAATCCTAGCAGCACCACTACCCAAGGAGCCAATGTTGCTCTACTTAGCTGCGACCAACCGAGTCGTAAGTGCAGTAATCTGATGACCCACAAGTATAGGGAGTGTATCGCAGTATTTTCGAGGGAAGTGAAACCCAATTTATTGATTCGACACAAGGGGAGCCAAAGAATATTTATAAGCCTTAACAACTGAGTTGTCAATTCAGCTGCACCTAGAAACAATCTTGCTCACAGCAGTTTATCAGTAGCAACAGTTTTGTAGTAGGAATAGCAAAGTAGCAGCAATAGTACAAGTAAATATAGTAGTAACAATAGCAGTAAACAGTAGGATTCGAGTGCGGTAGGCATAGGGATGGATGGACGGGTGTTGCATGGACAAGACAATTCACATAGCAATCAGAACATAGGGCAATTGCAGATAAATAAGATAAAGCATCCAAGTACTAGATAATCCTAGGCATGTGTTCCATATATAGTCATACGTGCTCGCAATGAGAACTTGCACAACATCTTTTGTCCTGCCAGCCCGTTTGCAGCGGGGACTCAAGGGAACTACTGGCAATTAAGGTGCTCCTTTTAATAGAGCACCGGAGCAAAGCATTAACACTCTATGAACACATGTGATCCTCACATCAAAGTCATTCCCTCCGGTTATCCCGATTTTTGTCACTTCGGGGCCATTGGTTCCGGACGACAACGTATGTATACAACTTGCAGATAAGACTATAAACAATACTATCATAATGAATCAATAACATGTTCAGATCTGAAATCATGGCACTCAGGCACTAGTGACAAGCATTAAGCATAACAAGTTGCAACAAAGTCATAAAGCACTAATAAAAGATACTAGGCACCATGCCCTAACAATCTGATGCCATTACACGAACGATCTCATCCAATCCCTACCATCCCCATAGCCTACAGCGGGGGATTACTCACTCATAGATGGGGGAAACATGGATTATCAATGGAGAAGCGATGGTGATGATGATGGCGATGATCTCCTCCAATTCCTCGTCCCAGTAGGGTGCCAGAACGGAGTTTCTGGTGCTGTTTCGTGGAATCTGATGGTGGCGGTGGAGCGGAACTCCTTCTGGAAAACGTCGAACCCCCCGGAGTTTTCAGGTTAGAAGGCTTCTTATAGGCAAAGAGGGAGACCGAGGGGATGCCTGGAGGGCCCAGACCATGCCCTGGCGTGGCCAGGCCTAGCCCGCGCCAGGGGGGTTGTGGCCAGCCCCTGGCCCTCCTCCGTCTCGTATTCTGGCTTCGTGAGTCTTCCGAAAAAATAGGCACTTTGGCTTTTGTCTCGTCCAATTCCAAGAATATTCATTTTCTGACTTTCCTGGAACCAAAAACAGCAGAAAACAAGCAGCTGGCACTGTGGCACTTGTTAATAGGTTAGTCCAAGAAATCATATGGAAAGTCCTCCAAAGTGTGGACAAAACACAAGAAAGTGGATAAAACCAAGCATGGAGCATAAAAAATTATAGATACATTTGCATTGTATCATAATCGTAGTGGAGCGTGAAGAGGAAGGAAATTCGGTGCAAAGGCCGGTGTACTATCTGAGCGAGGTATTGTCAGTCTCGAAACAGAACAACCCTGACTATCAGAAGATGGCGTATGGCGTATATATGTCGGCCAAGAAACTGAAGCACTATTTTGAGGAACACCACATCAAGGTGATATGTGAGGCACCCATTTCGGAAATTATGAGTAACAAAGATGTAAGTGGCCGGATAGCAAAGTGGGCAATCGAGTTAGCTCCCTATGCAGCACAATTTGATAAAAGGGATGCTATCAAGTCACAAGCCATGGCGGATTTCTTTGTGGACCGGGCTGAAATGCAATACGAGCCACCCCTGCCGGATACTAATTATTGGCAAATGCTCTTCGATGGATCAAAACTGAAAGATGGGTTGGGCGCTAGAGTAGTGCTTACCTCGCCCAAGAAGGATCAACTGAAATACGTCCTTGAAATCCACTTCAGTGCCTCGAATAATGTGGCGGAGTACGAAGCATTGGTGCATGGTCTCAAAGTGGCGAAAGAAGTAGGGATATGTCGAATACAATGCTTTGGAGATTCCGATTTGGTGGTACAACAAGTGTCTAGAAATTGGGATGGCTTGGATGCTAACATGGCCCTATACAGGTTCCATGTTCAAAAGATAAGTGGGTTTTTGAGGGGTGTGAGTTCCATCACATACCTCGGATTGAAAACGAGGCGGAAGATATGCTGTCCAAGTTAGGCTCGTACCAGCAGCCAATCCCGCCAAATATTGCTTTGGAGCACCTGAGAAAACCATCTATCACGCCCTCACCCAAACCAGATTCATTTATATCCCGACACTCTCCGGATCAGGAGCTGCACCTATGGAGATAGAGTGGGGAAGCACCTCAGCAAACCCGGGGACTGCTTCAGCAAACCCGGGGACTGCCTCAGCAAACCCGGGGACTGATCAGCCTGATCCGGCAGGAGTTATGTCGGTGGATGCGATGGAAATTGATAAAGAACCATTTCCCGTCCGGACAGTACCAACTTGGGCCAAGCCGATTTTTGATTTCCTGAAAGAGGGAATCTTGCCGGATGACGAAATAAGCTCAAGGAAGATCCAGAGAAGGGCAAAGGCCTATACAATTATCAACGCCGAACTATACAACAGAAGTGTGACAACGGTACTGCAGCGGTGTATTGATCCGGAGGAAGGACTTGACATACTCCGGGATATTCACCAAGGGGAATGTGGCCACCATGCCTCCTCAAGAGCATTAGTGGCAACAGCTTTCCGGCATGGATTTTATTGGCCCAGTGCTCTAGAGCAAGTAGAGGACTTGGTGAGAAAATGCAATGGCTATCAAAGATACGCCACAAAAACTCATCTACAAATGTCGGAGCTGAAAACTATCCCCATTACCTGGCCATTTGCTGTATGGTGCCTAGATATGGTAGGGCCATTTAAGCCGGCCAAAGGAGGGATGACCCATATCCTAGTCATGGTTGACAAGTTCACCAAATGGATTGAGGTGAAACCAATTCAGAAATGTGATGGGGCAACAGCAGTAAGATATCCCAAGGATATAATCCTAAGATATGGCTGTCCACATAGCATCATAACTGATAATGGAACAAATTTCGCTGAAGGAGCGTTTGCGAGACTCTGGCGAGAAAAGAATATCCGGTTAGATGTCGCCTCAGTCGCCAACCCCGCATCGAGCGGGCAAGTGGAAAGATCCAACGAACTGGTATTGTCCGGGATAAAACCCCGGCTCATAGAGCCGCTACAAAGATTAGCGGGGTGCTGGATAGAAGAACTACCAGCAGTACTGTGGAGCTTAAGAACAACTCCAAATCGATCAACAGGCTATACGCCATTCTTTCTGGTATATGGGGCAGAAGCTGTATTACCAGTCGACATAGAGCATAATTCGCCAAGAGTCACCCAATACACAGAAGCCGAAGTGCGCGAAGCCCGGAAAAAGGATGTTGATCTGCTGGAAGAAGCGAGAGAATTGGCCTTATCCAGATCCGCCATATATCAGCAAAATCTCCGATGCTATCATAGCCAGAAAGTAAACCCCCGAGTCTTCCGGGAAGGTGATCTAGTACTCCGGCTAATACAGTGCACTACAGGCATGCATATGTTATCCCCTCCATGGGAAGGACCTTCCATTGTAAGCAAAGCCTTGCACAATTATTCCTACAATCTTATTGATGCACAACCCCAGGAAAAGAACAAGGCGGACAGGTCTGGAGAGGAGTCCAAACGACCGTGGAACGTAGCACTACTTCGTCCTTTCTACACCTAACTAAGAGGTGAATGTATCCGAACTACTTGTATGTCGGTATGTATGTCGGCAATGAGGTTATCAATAAAAACTTTGACACCCCAAGCAGAGACTCGGGGACTGCCATAATAATTGTCTCTCATTTTTGTATTTTTATGTTGGCTGAGTTAAGTAGCTTATATCTTAGTCGAATTAGTAATGTGTGAGCACCAAAAAACCTAACTCTTCGACATTTCTGTTGTCCAACAAGAATTGGCTTCATGGCAAGCAAGACAACAAGTTTGGAATGGCAAAGCACATCAAAAAACGACTAAGGAAAAGAACTTAAGCGGGTTGACATTGGTTTTTTGACTAACCCTTAGTTTGTTATGCTCACTAAAACGCCGGATCATTTTGAGCTAATCTCAAAGTTTCAAGTATTGTTAAATCAATTTTTTGAACCTGGGACTCATAAGTCGAAAAACCGAATCAAGGTAGACGCGAGCCGAGTCAAAAATTGGGGGAACAAGAAAACGAAACTCGGGGACTTCGCCCATGAAAACCAAGCAATAAAACTTAGTTCAAAACATCAAATTGTAGCACAACCAAACTAAAGTATTTAGATACACTTACGCCCGACATTCCGGGGATCTGATAAATATGATGAGAGTTTTCTAAGGAGCAGGAGCAGTAGACGAATCATCCGCCGATGAAGGAGGTACTTCGGACTGTGGGGGAGGGGCGCCAGCCTTAGCTTCATCCTCAGGGTTAACCTCGCCATCCTGCAGGTCTTCGGCCTCATCGCCAAACTCGGAGCCCTCACCTTCACTCCTGTCCTCTTCATCTTCAGAAGAAGCTTCTTCATCAACAACATCAAGATAACTCGGCCCTTCATTCCAAGCGTGGCAGAAGGAGTACTGGATGAGCTTGTTGGCACAGGCTTTGCGGCGTGCGATCCAATCCGAATTTCGCACCACTTAGACCCAGTGCGCATGCGAGTGAGCAGCCCCAGATCAATTCCTTCATACAACGAAAGAACAAATTGCAAGGCAATGTCGGCCCCGGCCCGTGCAGCAGATTCACGCCATAGATGCAATTATGTATCGCATTCCATTAATTTGGCTATGAAAGCTGATCCTTTCTTTGGAATGGTTTCACTGGGCCAGAGGGAGCCAAACATTCGTGTTGCCGCCGGGATAATATCCGCGCCATGGTTCTTCACTACCTCAAGACGAGCGGTGAGGCTCGCTAGTAGATCCTCCGTATTATACGGGATTGGCTTGGCACCAGGGGTAGCAAGAATACCACGCTATTTGCGGGACCGGGTTATGGAAGTTGCACCAAGCGTATCGCTCTCTGGAAATTTGCCTGAGAATGGGGAAGAAGAAACAGTGAACAAAAGCGCCAAACCCGGAGGAAAGTAAATCAAGCAAGGGCAAAAAACTCATGTGCATTCTGGAAGAGGAATCGCTGAAGCTTAGAATGAACGTCGGCGCTATGTGCCTGGAGTTTCTCCTATTCGGAAGTCACCGACGTAAGGTTGACATCGGCTTCCTTCAATAAGCTCTTGTCGTTGGAGATTTGCATGGTTAAACGCTCTTTCTCCTTGGCAAACTCCTGGTCGGCCTTCTCCAACTCGGACTCATGGAGTCCCTTAAGCCTTCGAATTTCGGCATTCAGCCGAGTGATCTCCGAGTCCTGGAGCTGGAGCCGAGCTATCTCTTCATCCTTCTTCTTCAGCTCAGCCTCATGCCTCCCTGCTTGTTCGAGGAAATGAGTCATCATTTCAGGCATAGTGACGCTATCCTCGAGAGCAACTGCAACAGCATAATGATCTGGACGACCCAAAGTATAAGTGTCCACCGGATAAATGAAGGAAAATATGGCGATCGTGTGGAGGGGGTAAATTTACCTTTGATCTCAGCAAGGTTTTTCCGCATGATTATATTTTCAGATTCAACCTCGGCTGCATTATTCGGAAAACAAGTTAATATGGATCCTAGGAAATCGAATAAACAAATACAAAAGAGGAAGAATGGAAAATTACCCCTCTTCTGGTAATCCTCCAGGAGTTTACCATAACGCGCTCGGAGGTCTTTATAGGAGTCCAACAAGCGATGGAACTCAGCGGATCGGCAGTTGGTGGTAATCTGAAATAAGGAAGGCAATGGAAAAAGTTCAAAGGCAAAGTAATTGGGAGTCGACGAGATCCGGGCCAAGTGGAACTTAACCCGGCTCTAGGTGTGTGGATATTCGAAGTCTACAAGATCCGGGCCAAGTGGAACTTAACCCGGCTCTAGGTGTGTGGATATTCAAAGTCTACAAGATCCGGGCCAAGTGGAACTTAACCCGGCTCTAGGTGTGTGGATATTCGAAGTCTACAAGATCCGGGCCAAGGGAAACTTAACCCGGCTCTAGGTGTGTGGATATTCAAAGTCTACAAGATCCAGGCCAAGTGGAACTTAACCTGGCTCTAGGTGTGTGGATATTCAAAGTCTACAAGATCCGGGCCAAGTGGAACTTAACCCGGCTCTACGTATGTGGATATTCAAAGTCTACAAGATCTGGGCCAAGTGGAACTTAACTCGGCTCTAGGTGTGTGGATATTTGAAGTCTACAAGATCCGGTCCAAGTGGAACATAACCCGGCTCTAGGTGTGTGGATATTCGAAGTCTACAAGATCCGGGCCAAGTGGAACTTAACCCGGCTCTAGGTGTGTGAATATTCGAAGTGTATAAGATCCATGCCAAGGGAACTTAACCCGGCTCTAACTATGTCAAAATTTTACGTTGCTACGGATAAAAACTAGATTCTATAAGGAGCATCCGACCGAATAACAAGTTATTACCTCGGAGGCTCGAGGACTAGGGGCTATATCTACATGTGCTCAGTTATGCAAAGTATCAACAGCAGAGGAAAAGAGTTACCTCCATCATCCGGCCAGCTAAGGAAATAGCCTTGGTAGCGGAGTTCATCTGGGCGCTGAACTCGGCTGGGCCGAACTTCTCCGGCAGATCATCTTGAGGATCGATGAACTCTGCATTGTTCCAATTTTTCACATACTCAAGGAGTAGTGGACTGTAACTTTCACCACTTGGAGAATAGTTCGCCACAAGGCCTTTCACGTGGGCCTCTCGCCTAGCAGATTGTGCTACAGAACCAGCTGCTTGCTGCCCTCTGACCCGGAGGCGGTAGACCCAGGTGAAGTTCCTTTAGCTGACCCGGAAGCCTTCTTGATCTTGCTGGATGAAGGTTGAGGAGTTGTTGGGAAGAAATCTGCGACTGAAGGAGTATACCTAGAGGGAGCCGATGGGGCTTTCCCCTTGGGAGGTTTGGTGGAGGCCTTGGATGTTGCTGTTGGTGTTGCTGGTGCTGGTACTGCTGGTGCTGGTGCTGGTACTGCTGGTGGTGTTGCTGGTGCTGGTGCTGATGTCGCCGGATTGATGACAAGTACGCCATGAGGGGGTCCTCGAGGCGTGCGGAAGAGAGGGGGTGAGACGAACGGTATTCTGGGACGGTGAGCACACAAGTTTACCCAGTTCGAATCCGCCGGCTTTGGACGGATCCTACTCCTGCTAGCAATCCAGTAATACGGCAGAGCCAGAATATGGGTTACAAGGGTTTCGCCTGTGCGAGTTGAGGGTCTAAAGTATTGGGTGTTATCTGGTGCCCTAAAGGCTCTCCCTAGGACGGCTTATATAGATATCTGGCCTAGGGTTTACAGGAGAGATCAATCTGGCTACGACAAGGAGTCTATTACAGAGTACATCTTGAACTACAAGTAACATTATGGGCCTAAGTCGGTAAGTCTTCTGGGCCTTCCCGTAGCCGGATTGGACTCCGTCTTCTCTCCCTGACTGGGCCGCCCGTGAAGCAACGCTCTAACCCGAAGTAGGCCACCCTGGTCAGTGAGGAACTGTGAGGATACCCGGAAAGTATATCCCCAACAGCAGCCCCTGGAGGCCTCCAAGATCCAAAGTCGGATTTATCATCGTCTAGCTTGATCTTCGGCTTGCAGAATCTTGAAGGGTTCCTGAAACTTCACAAAAAAAGATACGATCCGGGTCTTAAAAGTAAGTCGGACCTTTCAATTAGTTACTCGGATTTTCCAGCTCGCTTTTCAACTAAGCCGGAATTTGGTCTCTAACGCCACCTGACACAAGCAAGGTCAAGTCACGTCATCCGAGCGTAACGTCACAAGACGATCACAGGGTCCGCGGTTCGTGGAACCGATACGCCGTTTCAATGCGTGCGTGGAGATCGAGGCGACGCAATCATCGCGCGGGCCCTTCCCAGTTCTTTCCACGACGCGTGGCGGTTATACTGTAGCGTTTGCACGAATCTTGGCGCAGTTAGGTGGGTATAAGGGGCTTAGATTTCTTCTTCTCATCCCCACCAGTCCTTTGTCGTTCCTTCCTTCCCAATCTTCCCACGCGCACAAAGCCTCCTCGTCCTCCTCCCACAGAGCTCCTAGCGCCGCCACCTTAAGGTCACTTTCTCACCAGAGAAAAATGGCTTCTTCATCTTCTTCCTCCGGTTTGGCGGTAGCGGCGGCAGCGGTGAAGGCAGAAGCTGCAGCAGAAAAGGAAAGCTACAGGGGAATCTGGATCCCCTGAGCCCTCGACGAGGCAGGCCTCAAGAATGTGGAGAAGGAGGGGCTGCTCATCGCCGGCGACTGGCGGAGCGGCTCCGGCGAGACTGTCCCCAACCCGCACGAGGGCGAGCGGGTCCACTTCGGCACCCATCTGGACCGAGGTTTGTCCTTTCCTCCCTCAGAGTTCTTCTCCGAGGTGATTGACCACTATGGAGTTCAACTCCACAATCTTCCTCCCAACTCCATTCTAGAGATGAGCGCATATGCTGCGCTTTGCGAGGGCTTTCTCGGCATTAGGCCGAGTTTGCTTATTTTCCGGTATTATTTTCATGTCCCGAGAAATTCCATCACCGCCGGTGTTCCTTATATCACCGGCACCATTAGTTTTTTCGATTAGACGAGACCGGGCTTATCCCAAAATTTCCGCCAGTGACTCGGTCAAACAATGGCCAGCCACTTTTTTCTACCATAGGGATATTCCGGCTCCCAGCAAAGCTACTGCTTTGCCGGCTTTTGTCGACGGAGCCGCCACGCCCCAGCCTTCCTGGGACGAGGCTACTCCGGCTCTCACCAACGATCTGATCCTCGCTAAGAGGCGGATCGAATATCTTATCAAGCACAAGGGTCTGAAAGGATCCGACTTAGTCCAATGCCGGGTCTCACGTCAGATTCAGCCACTTCAGTACCACGGGGATAGACTGATGCATTCCATCACGTCTTCCAAAATAGACCCTCTCTGCATCAGCCCCAAAGCCTACACCTCTCAAGGCTACATCAGCCAGATCAAATGGCTGATCAAGGAGCAGATCGAGAGGATTATTCCGGAGATTTCTCTGGACATGCACACTGCGGATAATCCCGTGGTGTTGGTAAGCTCCTATCAAAACATCTACTGCGTGTTTCACTTTGCAATATATTGCAATGCTGATTTGTGTATTTATTTTCAGCTTGCTGACCTCCCTGAGTCGGAGCTTGCTCCACTCGAAGGATATCCTCCTGAGTTTTCTCAGGAGACTGAAGTGGTTCCATTGCCGGATTTTGCACTCAAGAAGCGCAAAGCTTCGACAGTGGCTGTTGGCACAAAGGAAGTGCCTGTTGTGAAGAGGTAACCTTCTGTCACAACTTTTCCGCCTTTGTTGTTTACTCAAGTTTCTTTCCGAGATGTAATGTTTCCGACTTTACTACTTTCTCAGAGCAAAATCAATCATCAAGGGCAAGGAAGGGACTTCTTGAAGCCTTCGCTTGGACAAAAGCTTAAAATAGCTTCCCCTGTCGTGGCTCCTCCGACTACGGTCCCTCAACCTTCTGCAACTCCGGCGATCATCCCTTCTCTGGTGATTGCAGAAGATCCGGCTCCTCAAGCGGAGCCGACGATCCTCGGGTCGCATACTGACGTCACCACCAGTGCGTCAGCTCAAGATAAGGGTGAACCCTCTTCAGGTAATGATCCCTCGGCTGAAGTCTTTGCTGACAACCTCCTCGACAATCCGGGTCTTGCCAAATTTGGCCTGACCCGAAAATCTGCAGAGGAGATCCAGCGGCTGGCCAGGTAAGTCCTGGACAAAAGCCATCTATCCCCCGAAGAGGAGGTGCAAGAAGTAGAGGACGTCAAGTTCTCCGACCTTCTTACTCAAGTCCGCCTTCGCGACGAGAGGATCAGGACTGGCGAGCTTCCAACAGCTCCAGTGATCCATCTTACTCTCACCGAGAAGGTGGCAGCTGAAGTGAACGCGGGTTTAGACAAACTCACCCGCGAGCAATATGTAAGTCGGAATTCCAACTCTTGTTTTTACATTGTGTTATATCATATCCTCTAGCCCCCAAGCATGAAGTAGGATATAGAATCCGAGTTTATGCTTTCATTAGGATGCCAAAGAACGAACTAGTGTAGCCCCCAAGGCTCGTGCTGATATTTAGTAAAAATATTAGCCCGAGTCTTAAGTAGCTTTCTGACTTTGGGTATTCTGACTTACAGAAAGTATGTTCCTATAACCAGGAATTATTGTCCAATGTCTGTAATAAGCGGAGAGATATCAAAGCTCTCCTGCTTAAAAATGCTGAGCTCAAGGTATCCAAGGATGAAGCTGAAGGTAAATATTTCGAGATTCAAACCTTGTCTTTTGCTTTTTCTATGTCGAATTTTTCTAAACTGTTGTTCTTTTTTGACTTACAGTGTTGGTGAAACAATCCATCGCTATGATTGAAGAGGCCGAGAACCTCAAGACCTTGGTGGTGGAGAACAAAGGACTTCGCCAAGTGCTGGAAAAGCTCAAGGTGGATCATGAAACGAGCATAGCTCAAGTCCTGGAATCCTCCTCCATGGCCACTGAAGAGCGCGATCGCAATATTGCTGCTTGAGATAAAGTTATCTCGGACCTCAAGAATGAGGTTGACAGAGAGAAGGATATCTCCCAAGCACTCCGGGCTGAACTCCAGAGTCTCCGGGAGGAGAAACCCAAGATTGACGACGTCATTCTTGGTAAGTTCCATCTATCTGACTTATCATTTCCTCGACTTTTATCAATGTCGGTTTTTCCTTATCTTCATTTTGTGTATAGGTCCTCTGAACTTGACGGACTCCTCCTTGTCCGAGCCCCGCACTCACCGGCTTACCCAAGTCGGTGATCTTCTTCATGACTACCGCCAATCCCTTGAGGATATTGGCGAGTCTCTCAGGATTCCGGACATGCCAAGCATGTCGGACTTCCAGGTGCGGGAGAAGGACAAGGAAATGCCGCAACTCGTTCGGAACTGGAACATGTCCTACGCGCGGACTGCTGTGCAGAACGCTCTTACCATGGTCATGAGCCACCATGGAAACATGGAGATATGGCAAGTGACCAAAGGGTACTGCAAAGTAGATGAAGACGGCCAGGAGAAGGACATTCACGCTATCATGCACTCCTGCGCCGGCTATGGGTGCCACGTAGCTGACCTGACCAGCTACGAGGTGCCCTTCTTCACCCGCGTGGATACTCCGCCACCTCCTCCAGAAGATGCCGAAGAAGTTTCTGACGATGAACGGACCACCTCGGATCCGGACATCTCGGAACGATACCAAGGCGGAGTGACCAGCGAGCCAGTAAATCCTTCATCTCCTCCTGCATTATAGACCACAAACTTATGTATTATTTTGTGAAAGAACATGATGCGTTTTGTAAATATTAAGTACTATGACTTTTTGTTAGTGCTAAGTTTTTTATCTATTCAACACTTTTGTCCTTTGACTTTTTTTTTGTGTGCCTGAAATGTTTTCACACGCACTTATATTTTTCGTCTCGACTTATCGTTTATCTGGCTTTCCGCCTCGTCCCTTTCGTGAGCCGGCTAAACCTTCAGCCGGAAAACTTTGCCGAGCAACGGAGCTCAATTGCTAAACCAGTTTAAACTCGGAAACAAAGCCGGCTTCCAGTACCAATAATTCACTACTCGGAAAATACCCACATCCAGCAATCAGACAAATAACCAAAGTAAAGACTAGAATTTTTAGAGTTATACCCGACGGTAGCAGTTTTAGAGTCGGAAATCTAAACCAGAACGAACATGAGCATAAAGTACTTTCAAGCATTCTAGGATTTTCGACTATGACATGATCATTAGGAAATAAGATGGTAAAAACTTCTCAGGAAAACTTTGAGGTAACCAAAACTTTTATTTCTCACAGAACATGTACATACGTATGATTACAAAGAAGGATAAACTAAGAATAAAAGGGACGTAGCTGAGCAGTATTCCATGGTTTGTCTAACTCATCCGGATTTGTACTGCCTCCAGCTCTCTTTCTCTTCTTAGTAGCAGGTCTTTCTTTGACTGGCCTCATGTCAGTTAAGTAGTAAGATCCATTGTGCAATACTCGACTAACTAAAAAGGGCCCTTCCCATACTGGGGAAATTTTATGCTTTCTTTGTTGCACAAGCCGGGGAACCAAATCACCTTTATTAAAAGATCTAGTTCGGACTCTCTGGCTATGATACTTGCGTAACTTCTGCTGATAGGCTGTAGATCTCATTTCAGCAACGACACGAACTTCTTCGACTAAGTCGAGATCATTTTGTTGAGAAATCTCGGCATCCTCTTTGATATACGCGGCCACTCTAGGAGAAGTATGAATTAAATCACTAGGAAGAACTGCTTCTGCGCCATAGACCAAGAAGAAAGGTGCATATCCTGTTGATCTGTTCGGAGTTGTTCGCAAACTCCAAATTACAGAGGGTAGTTCCTCTGCCCAAGCCCCCGCAGCATGTCTCAGTGGTGCTTCGAGTCTCAGTTTCAAGCCTTGTAGAATTAAACCATTTGCTCTTTCGACTTGTCCATTAGCCTGTGGATGTGCGACTGACGCAATGTCAAGCCGGATATTTTGCTCATCGCAGAATTCAGCCAGTTCTCCCATAGAAAAGTTACTCTCGTTGTCCGTGATAATGCTATGCAGATAACCATACCGGATTATAACATCCTCGACAAATCTTTTGGCTGTTGCTCCATCACAACTAGTGACAGGTTTAGCCTCGATCCACTTTGTGAATTTGTCCACCATCACTAAGAGGTGCGTGAATCCACTTGGTGCTCGTTTAAAAGGTCCTACCATATCAAGCCCCCAGACCGCAAAAGGCCATGTTATAGGTATTGTTCGTAGCTGATCAGCTGGAACATGAGCTTGCTTGGCGTACTTTTGGTAGCCTTTGCATGTCTTGACTAATCGTTCGGCATCTGCCTGAGCTGTAAGCCAGAAAAATCTATGTCGAAAAGCTTTTGCCACTAAAGATTTGGCTGCAGCGTGGTGACCACACTCGCCTTCGTGGATTTCTCTTAAGATCTCCACTCCTTCTTTCGGAGATACACAGTGCTGAAAACCCTCGGAAACACTCCGTTTATGGAGCTCACCTTTAACAATAGTATAGGCTTTTGCTCGTCGGATAATCTGCCGGCTCAGCGCCTTGTCTTCGGGTAATTTGCCATCTACCAAGTAATCAAGGTAGGGTTGAGTCCAGCTGGGAATTATAGCCAGAACTGCTATTAAAGGCGAGTCGGATTTGGTCGGATATTCCTCATCTACTCCCTTTATCGAGGGAACCTTGAGGTGCTCTAAAAATGCGCCATCCGTGACCTCTTTCCGTGCAGAGCCTATTCGAGATAGTGCATCTGCTTCCTCATTTTCTGCTCGAGGGATGTGTTGAACTTCAAACCCTTCGAACGATTTAGATAGATCATCCACGACAGCTTTATATGCTGCCATGTTCTTATTTGCATTACAAATATCCGAGACTTGTTGAGCAACAAGATCCGAATCTCCGTAACACACCAAACGTCGGATGCCAATATCCTTGGCAATCCGGATTCCGTGCAGCAGTGCTTCATACTCGGCAATATTGTTTGTCGCTATGAAGTAGATCTGCAACACGTATAATAGTTTATCTCCTTGGGGTGATTTGAGCACCACGCCAGCCCCCGAGACCCCTCGAGCCTTAGACCCATCAAAAAAGAGGGTCCAATATTCCGACTCAGGGAGGGTCATGTTCTCCTTGGTCTCTATCCAATCAGCGACAAAGTCGGCAAGGATCTGGGATTTGATTATTGTCCGAGGTTTATACTCAATATCGAAAGCTGAGAGTTCTATGCCCCATTTGGCGACACGTCTTGTGGCGTCGCTGTTGTTGATTATGTCTCTCATGGGAGCTTTCCTCACCACGGTAATTGGATGCTCCTGAAAATAGTTTCGTAACTTACGAGATGCTAGGAAAACACCGTAAGCCAACTTTTGATAGTGCGGATATCGCTGTTTTGATTCTGTCAAGACCTCTCTTACAAAATTAGTCGGACGGTGCACCAGGTGTTCCTGATTTTCCTCTGGTCTCTCCACCACCATGACGATACTAACGACCTTATTTGTCGTAGCAATATAAAGCAACATCGGTTCCTGAGGTTCCGGCGCTGCAAGGATAGGAGCAGATGAGAGTACTTTCTTCAGGTCTTGTAGTGCAGCTTCAGCATCGTTAGTCCAGACAAAATCTTTGGTCTTCTTCAGGAGTTTGTATAATGGTGCGGCTCTTCACCAAGCCGTCTTACAAATCGACTGACCGCAGCAATGCAACCAGTTAATCTTTATCGTCCTTCAAAGAGTTGGCCTGGAAATATTGAGAATAGCCTTGATCTTGTCGCGGTTCACCTCTATGCCTCTTTGAGACATGATGAAACCTAACAATTTTCCGGCTGGTATTCCAAAGAAGCATTTCTTCGGGTTAAGCATGATGTTGTATTTTCGTAGATTGGCGAACGTTTCCTCCAAGTTGGAAATGAGTGTTTCCTTCTTTTTGGACATCACCGTGATATCATCCACGTATGCATGTACATTGCGTCCAAGTTGGTCATGGAGGCAACGCTGCATCGTGCGCTGGTACGTAGCTCCTGCGTTCTTCAGCCCAAAGGGCATTGTAACAAAACAAAAGGTTCCGAAGGGGGTTATAAATGAATTCTTGACTTTGTCAGATTCCTTCATCCGTATTTGGTGATAACCGGAATATGCGTCGAGAAAATAGAGGAGTTCTGAGCCTGCCGTAGAATCGATAACTTGATCAATTATAGGCAGAGCGAACGGATCTTAGGGACAAGCCTTGTTCAAGGCAGTATAATCAACACACATCCTTAAATCAGTGGTGTCCTTTTTAGGGACATTACAGGGTTGGCCGACCAATCAGTATGGATGACCTCTTCTATGAATCCGGCTAACTCGATCCGCGCTAGTTCCTTAGCTATTGCCTTACGCTTTTCATCACCAAACCATCGTAAGGACTGTTTGACGGGTTTAGCGTTCGATTTTACATTTAGAGAGTGCTCGGCAAGTTCCCTAGGTACTCCGGTCATGTCAGATGGCTGCCATGCGAAGATATCTTGATTTGCTTGGAGGAACTTGACGAGCGCGCTTTCCTATGTGCTACTTAGGCCTACGCCTATCTGGGTCACCTTGGAGGGGTCGTCATCCTTCAACGGTGTCATCTTCGTCTATTCTGATGCCTTGAACTCCGTATTTGGCTTTGTCACCTCCTTCTTCATCGCAGGCATCTCAGATGGATCTATGCTCTTCTTGATCTCCTGGTACTCCTGGGCATGCAGAACGGCTTCGGCAAAGGCGGCATTTCCATCCTCGCACTCTCGCACCTTCTTCGGGTCTCCCCTGATGGTGATTACGCAGTTGGGACCTAGAATTTTCATCATATTGTAAATGTAACATGGACGAGCCATAAAAGCCCAGTAAGCCGGACGTCCGAATATAGCATGGTATGCGCTCTTGAACGGGACCACTTCGAAGGAAAGTGCCTCCATCCGATAATTCTTTGTTGTTCCAAAAGTAACATACAAAGTGATCTCTCCTAGGACAACCCCGTGAAAGATCACAGAGCTGTGGTTCAGCTGTGTTTCCGAGATCTTCATCCAGCGTAGCGTTTCTACATAGAGAATATTGATGCTGCTACTACCGTCCATGAGGGTCTTGGAGAAACCATAACCATCAATAAGTGGATTGACGATTAAGGCGTATTTTCCTCGCCTATGTAGCTTAGGCGGAATATCAGCGCGGTTAAACGTTATTGCTACTTCCGACCAGTCCAGATACTGAGGAACAGCCGGAACTATTGCGTTGAGCTCGTCGAGAACTGCTTTCTTGACCTTTGCTGGTTGAGATCCGAGGAAGGTGACGTAAGTGTCCTTCTTGGTGGGAAAAGTTTTCTTCCCTTCCGACTTGGGATTTGAAGCGTCGGCTTCCTCCATGTCGGAATCTTCCTTGGTCTCTTTGTCTTTTTCGGATTTTCTTTCCCTTCTTCGCTTAGCTTTGTAGCCCGGTATCATCTCTCTTGATGTAAATCGTTAAAATGACATTCAGCGTTGGTGGATGAGCCCCATTGGCGTCCAAATGATGCACACATGGGTTATTGGCGATGTCGGCCCAAGTGTAGGTTTTGCCTGGTTGTTGCTCTCCTCTACCTTGGACCCTTGATGTCCCACGGCCACGCCCGCGGCCTCCACCATGTCCTCCTCGTCCTCCAGACCCGGAAACAATAGTGACTACCGCTGTCTCCGTGTTGGGTTTTTCTTCCGAGGTATTTTTGCACTTCTGAGCTTGTTGCTTTGGTTGTTTTGCCGGTCGAGGCACCTGTGGCATTGAGTAATCCATCTGCATCGTTATCAGCATCTGCATACTTGCTCGCTGTTTCTATCATTTCTCCCAGATCAGTAACCTTGTCACACTTCAAGCGATGGCGTAGTAAACCAATTGGGAGACCTGCGATGAAAGCTTCAATCGCAGTTTGATCCTTTACTCCTTCGCAGGAGTTCTTGGTGTCAATCCATCGTAAGAGGTAATCCCGGCAAGTTTCTCCGGCTTTCTGGGTGCAATGCTGTAGGTATCCAACCGTACAGGGCCTCCGATATGGCCTTCGAAATTCCGAAAGAACGCACTTTTTAAATCATACCAGTTGTGGATGGTGTTCGCCGGAAGCTCATTAAGCCATGATCGTGCCGTCTTCCTCAGCATGAGTGGGAGATATCGAGTTGCGACCAGGCTGTTTCTGCCTTTGGCGATGCAGCAAGCTTGGAAGAAATCCTGTAACCAGGTGTCTGGCCGAGCCATGCTGTCGTAGGCTTGAATATGTCTTGAGATAACAAATCCTTCCGGGAACTTTGTAGCTCTGATGCATGGTCCGAAGCACTTTGGGCCGATGTACACGTCATCTTTTTCGTAGCACCGAGCCTCTATGTTGGAATTGATCCTATGCCTTGCGTCGTTTGGGGATAGGGATCGTCCCGAATGCCGGCTGTGGCTACGGTGCCTTGGAGCCGGACTTCGGCTTCTGCCACCACCTCCTCCGCCATGTCCTCTTTGACCTCCGTGGGGGCCTTGTGATAACTGTGTGGTGGACAGGGTGGTGCAGCGGGGTAGTTTCCGGCTGATCGCCGGCCTCCGTCTGGAACGTCATTATTCCGATTCCGGGGAGGGTCTTGACTACGACGAGCCCCCTGCCGGCTTGTACCTGCATGGTTTCCGTCGTTCCTTCATCCGTCGTTCCCACCATAGTGAGGCTCAGCCGGACGGTTCTCATGTCTAGGAGGCGGCATTCTCTGACGATCCTCCTCCCGACGTTTCTGTTTATCTTCTCCTCTTCGATCCTTAGATTCTCGTCGGGGAGGATTCGTCGGATTCAGGGCAGCGATGGCGTGTTTCTCGGTCGCTGGTGCGACATTGCCCCAACCGCGTGTGGTTTTGTGATGATGTCCTGAAGATCCGGTTCTCGAATAATTGTCTTCCCGTCGTTCGGGGCGATAATACTGCTCCGGAACGTAATGGGGTCTTACGTCAGCCCATGCCGGATCCGTGCGACATTGGTCAGCATCTGAGACCAGTTTTTGACTTCCGGACAGGGCGACTTTTTGCTGCTCCAGTCCCTTGTTCAGTAGCTTGATACCCAAACGGGTCTCCTCTGGTCCTGGATTAGCCGATAGAATTTCTCGGGCTGCCACGGTATTTTATACTGGTGTTGGGTATACCCAATCTCCGTTGCTATCCTTCCGTGGCTTCCCCATCTCATCTCCAAAAAGGACGGCATGGACGCGTGGGAATTGGTTGTCATCTATGTGACGCTTCCGTGTCTTCTGATGCAGACGAGACATGTACTCCTTGTTCGACATGCGTTTCTTCTCCATCTCGATGTTTTTGGCTTCATCAAGGAGTTGTTGACGACGCGCTTCTAGGGCCTGGGCCCTTTCGTCCAGCTCATCTGCAGTAAGTTCTACAGCTGTAGGGATAGGTGTGGTTAGTGCGGCATCGATGAGTTTACCCGCACCTTCAGTGATCACGTGTCCATCCACCGATGCTTCTTTTTTTGGCTCGTCTGGGATTAGTGCTCCATACAAGTCTTCCTCGTATTCCTCGGCAATCACCTCCTTTGTCAGAGGGTCTTTTGCCGGGGTCTTGTTCTTCTTGTTCTTCTTCTTTGCCTTCTTGGCAGCGCCGGTAGCAAAGACGGCTTTGGGTCTGTTTCCCGGAGTCAAGCTCTGATTGGAACTCTCGGAAATCTATACTTCGGGATTGTCTCCGATGTCCATGTCATCATGCGCTTTGGGAGAGTGTTCCCCGGATCCTTCATCCATGGCTTCTCCTTCCTCTGCAGCTTTGGAGTTGTACTCCTCTTCATATTCCACGGAGAACTTTCGGAAATCTGCCGACGTCATGGATTCATCCGAGGATGCGGGTACGTTGGCGTTTGTTCCAATTGCCTCCAGCACCGAGTCGGTGTTTTCTCTAGCATCGGCAGAGCCAGATCCGGATCCCACGTATCTGACAAAGTGCGACGCGTGCTTCCTGAGGTACCTGCGGCTTTCGCGATCCACCATATCGAAACTTTTGATGGTCTCGAGGATTGCAACTGCGCTTTCGCCTTGCAGTATCATACGTCGTAGTGTGTACCTTAGGAAAGGCCTGTCTGTTCCGGCATCATCAGAGCCGGAATTAGTGTCGTTGATATGCTCCTCCTGGAATTCGACTTCCACGGGTGGGTCGATCTGGGATCCGGCTCCTCCGGGGAGATTCACTCCAGATTCGACGTTGACCGCTAGGTCTTCTTCAGGTTCGGGTTTCTCCCCTATCTCCGCAACTGGTGCGGGCAGGGTGGGATTAGGGTTTTCTGAGATCCAGAATTCTGCCGCCTCCGCGGACAACGGCTACCCAGAAAATTCTTCTGCCTCTATCATCACCGCTGGGTGGGTTGGGCAGGTTCAGTGAAACCGATGTAAACATCGATCTCGCCGAAAGACATGATTGTGTATGCAGCCACGGCCTCCTTTGCCGAAATCCACGTCTCGTCGAGAACGATGAGAGGGACGTCGCTGGCGTAGAGGATGCGACCGACGGTGATGGTCTCGCCGATTCCGATTCTTGCAGATTCCGCTCGGAACGCAGATCCGTAGCTCACTTGCCCCACGGTGGGCTCCAACTGTCCTCGGATTGATGACAAGTATGCCATGAGGGGGTCCTCGAGGCGTGCGGAAGAGAGGGGGGTGTGGCGTACGGTATTCCGGTACGATGAGCACACAAGTTTACCCAGGTTCGAATCCGCCGTCTTTGGACGGATCCTACTCCTGCTAGTAATCCAGTAATACGGCAGAGCCGGAATATGGGTTACAAGGGTTTCGCCTGTGCGAGTTGAGGGTCTAAAGTATTGGGTGTTACCTGGTGCCCTAAAGGCTCTCCCTAGGACGACTTATATAGATATCCGGCCTAGGGTTTACAGGAGAGATCAATCCGGCTACGACTAAGAGTCTATTACAGAGTACATCTTGAACTACAAGTAACATTATGGGCCTAAGTCGGTAAGTCTTCTGGGCCTTCCCGTAGCCGGATTGGACTCCGTCTTCTCTCCCTGACTGGGCCGCCCGTGAAGCAACGCTCTAACCCGAAGTGGGCCACCCTGGTCAGTGAGGAACTGTGAGGATACCCAGAAAGTATATCCCCAACAGCTGATGCTGCTGAAAACACTGGGACAAAAGAACTTGATGGGGGCGGTGCCGATGAAGCTGGCACCTCATGACTTGGCACTTAGGCCGAAGAAGGATTGGGGAGATCCAGCATCACCGTATCCAGAGACGCCCTGCTACCCCCTGCGCTGACATTGCTCTCCTCTTGACGAGGTGGGCTCTGATCAGGCGCAGCCACGAAACCCTCTGGAATAGGGCTGAGCGGGCAAGTATCGTCATTACGGGGGGAGAAGGGCTTCTCTGGAGTGGGGAGGCTATGCCGGGGCCGTTCTGAGGGATGACCCTAGGAGCTGTGAAGAGAAGAAAAGCACCAAGTCGAAAAGAGAGAACCAATAAGAGACAAAGGCAAGCAAAGGAAAAATCCCCAAGTATTAGTGAAAAAGGACTTGCTCATCCGTGGTTGGGGGAGCCCGAGGTTTGGGCGCCCTCCGGACCGTGCTCTTGACGGCCGGCTTAGACGAGGCTTTCTCCCCGGATTTCTTTTGGATCTTCTTAGGCGGCGGCACCTCCGAAGCTGCGGCCGAGGTAGCCGCACGCTTCTAGGAGGAAGCAGGGGCCGGACCACTAGTGGCAAGGGGAGGAACCTCGTGGACCTGACCGTCCGGGTTAGCTGAACATTTGGACATAACTAGATGCGCCTAAGAGATGGGAACCGGATCAAGTACCTCCAGGACCTCAACGTCCAAGTCATCGTCATCTGGCCAATCCCTTAGAGAAGAGGCCTTACTAGTGCTGTGTTTGATGATGTCCGGGGTAGGTAGGAAGGTCTCCGGATCAGGCTCCTCCTCGTCCTCCTCGGTGCGGTCCGGCAACCACTTGCTCGCCATCACCTCGCCATCCTCCAATGGCTGCTGGAGGAATCGCTGAGAACAAGACAACAATTGACAAGTTACAAAAGTGAACCGAAATACAGAGAAGATCCGAAGAACAGGAAAACATAAATTCAACTTTGGAGGAGGGTTGTCCCGGGTGAAGGGCTCAAGTCCCCACTCCCAATCCTCGGAGAACTCCTTCTCCACATTGAATATGGACTTAACCCGGTGGTAAAACACTGAATTATCCAGCTCAATAGAAGAAGTCCGGTGGGGGTCAAGAGGGTCGCTCAAGTAGCAAATATTTTGGGCTCGCTTCTGAAGGGGGAGACCCGGCTGCGGAGAAAAGTGATCATGATGTCCTCCCCTAGAGTTTCTCCTTGAGCAGCTCCTTGATCCGGCGCTCCACTTGATTCGCTAGGGCTGTGGGTTGCTTCGGAATGCTCTCCCAACGCGAGGTATCAGGAGGGACAAGCTTGAAGGGGAGGAGCCGGATCAAGTCCTCCTTGGTGGTGCTCCGGACATAGAAGAAAGTTCGGTCCTAGCCCTTGCAGGACTCGAGTCTGGTGACCCGGGGGAATGCGGAGTTCTTCCTGGGAGAAATGGAGGCAGCACCACACTGGGTCAAGTGCTTGTCCTCCGGGGCAAGCTCCTTATCCGGAACCACGTTCCTCCGGAGACCAAAGAACTTGATCCATAGTTCCTTGGTTGGCCAGAGGCCAATGTATCCCTCAATGCCAGAGGCAAAGGAGGACAGAGAAGTGATAGCATTTGCGGGGAGGTGATGCAGTTGCAATTTGTACGTGGAAATGAAATCAAAGAAGAAATCGGAAGTGGGAAGGCCGAAGCCGCATTGGAAATGCGAAAGAAAAACTACGTATTCCCCAGGATTGGGGGAAGGAGAGATTTCGACAGAGGCGAGGCGGCAGGCGACGCCGGCGGGGATGCGGCGCGTGGCACGGAGCCAGTCTAGGTCCTCCTCGCGGACGATGGAGTCGTCCCAGCAGCCACGCTCGTGGCCCTCTGCTCCTTCCTCCTGCTATGCCACCACCGCTGCCTCCTCCTCAGTCATGGTGGATTCGAGATACTCGACAGAGAAATCGGAGTAGAGGTAATCGGAGGAGGGGAAACAGGAAGCGCAAGGCCCCGTGATGGAAGTCTCGAGTAGGAACGGCAGCGCAGGCGCGAGATGCTGCATGTGCACGGTCGCGACGATGCTGGAGAAACAGTGTGGCGCCCCGCAAAAACCACTACTAGAAAATCGCGTTGTTTTTGTGCATTGCATATTCATGACCGCATGCTCATGTCATCATGCCACATTGTATTTGAGCATCGTTATGTCATCATGCATTTGTTTGTCTAAAACTATTTTCTAAAAGCCTAGTTTTTTTTCTAAAATATCCCCGTCTTTATTCCAATCAAAACTCTGGTCTTTCCCGAGTCGTTTATTTGTCTAAAAACTATTTACAAAAGTCTATTTTAAATTAAAATAAAAGTTTGCATTATTTTTGGGAGGCAGCCAGCCAGGCCCAAAAGCCTAGCCAGCCACCTCCTTCCTAATCTTTCTAGCAAAACCTTAATCTACCCTAACCCTAAAGCCCCACCTACCCCGTCACCAGCTTCCTCCATCCCACGCACGCACAGCCGCCGCCCCTCCTCTCTCCATCTCCCACCCCTCCACCTCACCTGCACCAATCGGTGCTCGCCACCTCACCCCTGCCCCGTCCAAACCCACGCCACACACACGCACTCACACACGCACGCACCCCCTGGTCCACCCCAGTGGACACGCGCCCCAGGCTGTCCCACCTGCCGCAACCAGCCCCACTCCCGCTCTCCCCTGACCACCTGGCCTCGAGGCCACCGCTCTACACGCCACCCCGCCCGACAAGTCCCAGCCCGGGATTCTCTTTTGCCTCCTGGCCCACCCCTTCCACGTCGCCCACCTCCTCTCTCCTATGTGCCCCTCACGCGCCTGCGCGACCCCCCACTCGGCCTCGGTTCCCCCGCCCTAGGCGCACCTCCCTCCTCTCTTCCCGTCTTCCTCCCCACGATCACCCGACGCCAGCCCCGATCCGCCGCCTAGAGGCGGTACCCCACCGCCAAGAGCTTCCCCCGCCTCCTTCCTCCGGCCGCCACCACTGGCATGTGCCTCTGGCCGAGCTCCGGACGCCGCCTGCACCCTTCCCCTCGCCCGCAAGCTCCGTTGGCCTCCTCACCGCATCCTCTTGACCCGGACGGGCCCGACCTGGCCTCGCTCGGACCCCGCGAGCGCCGCGGCTCCAGAGCACCGTCGTTGGCCTCCTCGCCGCCCCTCTCGCCGGCCTCCCTCCTCTCCGTCGTCACCTCGACCCCCACCCCATCGGACACCGCCACGCGCGCCCTCGCTGTCCTCGTCTCTCCTGACGACCATAACACCCTGTCGCCTCTGCTCCGACCCGCACCCGGTTGTTGTATCCGGCACAGGAGCCCCGCCAAGTCTGCCCCGCGTTTGCCGCCAGGCCACCGAACCCTGCCGCCGCCACCCTGGACGGCCTCTCTGCCTCGACGCATCGGCTGCATCTCGTCATCCTCTGCTTAGGTCGGCCCGCGCTGTGCCGTGACCCTCTCCGCGTGCCGTGGCCTCCGCTGCTCTGCTACTTCCGTGGGTGAAGTAGTCGTTGAGGAGATAGTGTGTTCGTTTGCATATGCCTCTACCCGTGGGTGATCTGTTAATAGGGGTGTGTCGTTGATAACGACAAGCATGCTAACTCTGCTCCGTTACCGGCAAGATCTACCACATGGATTCCACGATCTAGAGATGGTCTACATGGAACCCAACACGCCAAGTTCTTCCTCTCGGACCCGAAGGCGCCGAGACCCGTGACGCCAAGATCTCCGTTGTGAAACGACAAGACCGACGACATGACCCGACGACCGCGGACCCGACAAGATCTTCGCGACGACAAGATCGACCCCGACCAGGGCGCACCCGATGACCCTCCGACGCCAAACCATGTCCTTCGACAACCTCCGAAGACCGATCTCATTGAACCGCTCTCCCCACCGACCCTGTCGAACCCCGAACCCCCAGAATCCAAGATCTTCCGAACCCAGATGTGTGACCCTAAGCCCCTATTTTTATAATATGACATTACTATCTGTCGCATATTAAATTGTTCATGCATGCATACTGTTTGTGGTTTGGGGGCATTATGCCGATTCACCTCATAATTAAATATGGAGTCTATATGCGGGATATCTTTCTCTTATTCCGGACTCCATTTAAATTTGTGTAGCAAACTGATACCATGTTTTGCATTGTTAATACAACATTTAATTTGCGGGGTAGTTAAACAACTTGAACCGCCTAATTAATTGTCGGGACCCTGGTTCCGCCTAATTTCGACTAGTTGCATTGCATCTGTGCCATGCCATGCATCATATCATAAGCATGCTGATTCTTCTGCCGTAGTATTAAATATCACATCCGGTGTTTCTTCTAGTGTTTGCTTCTTCGCGGATTAGGCCGATGAGTTGATGCGAGTATCGGCAAGTTCTCCGGATATGATCCGTCGGTAGTGTTTCCCAGGCAAGCATCCCTTCCCCTTCTACCTATTTTGCATTTATAGTATTTATTTCCTCCTCTTGATCTATTGCTATTCGTGTCGCGATGCTTTAGTTTCCTTGCACCAGTTATATCCTGTGCAGCCTCTATATTGCCATGGACACCTCCTAATACCTGTTGTTTGGTAGATAGCTGGCCTTGCGAGTCGTAGTTGCTTTCTCAGGTGCGATCTCGTGTTGTCGAGTACCACAGTTGTTGGAATGCTGGCAGATGTTTATGGTGGAGATGCTTAATGGTGGAGATGGTCATGACTTTAAATACAACTATTAAAATGCTAGCTATAACTAATGCAGAGGCATCGGTGGGAAATAGATGTTATTTGGTTCTTCCACGCTCACTTCTGTCCCGTAGGACCCCGAGTACTTGATGCCTATTCCTTGATTTTTTGCACTATACACATCCGGGAGGCCGTGGACCCCCCTGAGACAGAGCTCGATTCATTTCTATTTCTTGGGGCCACAAAGTAGTTTGGGGCTTTATTACTATCCTGTACCTATGCCATGCTTTACTCCTTTATTTAAGATTGTGCGTGGAGCACCTGTACTGTTATGGATAGTGGAATGTTTTTGCGGTATCGACAAACCCAGTCACACTTTCGGGTTCCCAGTCGTTTACAACCATTGACACAAACCCTGGGTCCGTTCCGGAGCCGGCCAACTTCGTTGTGGGTAGCTTAGTAGGGTGGCCCCCTGAAATATTTCTGAATCCTGTGATCACTTTGTCGTGAATGCCTCGTTGTGTTTTGAGTTGGTTTTTCCGAGGTTGATCGAGTGTGTGTTGCTATTTGTGCACCCCTACAGGGTAAAACTTTCTGAAAGCCGTGTCCGCGGTTATGGACGACTTGGAGCACAGTATCTCGATCATAGACAAGCATAACTAAAGTAGTGTTATAAATTTGACTTAATATGTGACTAGTAATCAGCTTCACTACAATGGAATGGATAATAAAAATGCCAACAACTGGTGGGTCTATGGTGATCTGTGTCATACTATACCTGCCTAGTAAGTATTGCAACTCCAATAGAATGAGATAAAAGTGCCAACAACTATTGGGTTTTGGGATTTCCTCAGGACAATTATATCTAACTAGTAAATCTTCCAACTACAACGGAATGTTAACTAAAACTGCCCACTGCTTATGCTATCAGGAAGACTCATGCTATCTATATCTGATTCGTAATTGCTGCAACTATAACGGAATGAGTAAAATTGCCAACTGTGTGAGTTCCTTGGTCTGACTTCCTCGTTTGGTCTCGAGGGGGAAATACCAGGATGTGTTTGTTTGGTGTTAGCTTCAGGTTGGATCCGAATAGGTCTTTCTTATCCCTCTCTGATAACCGCCAGTTGTATCGAGTCTCTATAGGTTGTTTAGTGCCGCTTCAGCCCACCATACCTATGTAGGCGAGAGCCGCCGAATTCTAGCCTCGCCGTGTACTGGCCTCAGTACTGACGCTCCTCTTTTCCCTTTTTCCCTTTGTCGGCACCCCTTTTGTTTTAGCAGGTTTGCGATCGTCGTCGTTAGCAGGGTTACCCTTCCGGCTTGGCCTCGCAGGGTTATCGACGCCATTGAATATACTTTAGGGCTCTTAGCGCCATTTGCATCTTGTCGGTACTCGGACGTTGTATTGGTTTCAAGGTGATTTGGATCTTGTACTGTATATCTGTATTCTTGACTCATGGAGTCGTGTTGTATATATCTGTTCTGTGGGTCCCATCGAGGACTGTTGTGTAATGGTATTACTTCGTTTTCCACCCACACGAAAGTGCCTGGTGGGCGTCCTTGAATCGTTTCTATGCGGGTTTGGCGGGAAGCGCTAAAACATGCATAGGGCCGATTCTAGGGTGTTATAGAGTGGTATCAGAGCTTAGCAGTTGCGATACCCCACAAGTCCAGCCTGTAGGATAACCTAGCTAACGACCGAAGTAGAGTGTCAAAACTAATTTCGCAAAAATCGGTTGGATTGATCTGATTAGGTCTTATTTTACTCCTTACCCCTCAGCTGCTCTCCTCTCACCTCTGCGTGTTTTGAATATGCTCTCTTACCTTCTTCTAGTCCAGGATTTCTTGTGGGTGGGTTTTCCGTCGTACCTTCAGGGTTTCGCTTCCTCTTTTGGTAATGGTGCTTCTACATCCGGTCTTCATGCTATCTGAGTGATCCTTTATCTGTGGTAACATTCTTTGTTTCTTGTTTGCGCCTTCCGGTGTTTTCCGACGCGACGACATCATCTACGCCAGATCCAATGCAGAGTCTGCATCACTCCTTTGTTTCCGAACCTCGCTTGTCGAGATCTTCAGTCTGAATTCCGAGAGTTGGTTGGATAATTCCCCTATTCATGTGCAAAGTAATGCTTTGAGTGCGGGATGGAGTAGCTACCATACCACTACTCTTATCATTCGCTTTGTACATTGAATCGGTGGATTCGGCAATTTTACTCCGTCCACGGAAGTTAGAGGTGGCTTTATTTGTTGATACCTCTACCTTCGCCCTTTGTTCCCGGAGTGTTCTCTCGGCCATCACTGACGACGACCTCTTGTTAGTGGTGTCGCGAGCATCTACACGAAGCAAGAAGATTCAGATCGCCGACCTTCTTTCCGGTACTATGAGGTGGATCTCGAGGGCGAGATCCTTTGTTAGTGGTGTCGAATTGTGGCGCCCCGCAAAAACCACTACTAGAAAATCGCGTTGTTTTTGTGCATTGCATCTTCATGACCGCATGCTCATGTCATCATGCCACATTGCATTTGAGCATCGTCATGTCATCATGCATTTGTTTGTCTAAAACTATTTTCTAAAAGCCTAGTTTTGTTTTCTAAAATATCCCCGTCTTTATTCAAATCAAAACTATGGTATTTCCCGAGTCTTTTATTTGTCTAAAAACTATTTCCAAAAGTCTATTTTAAATTCAAATAAAAGTTTGCATTATTTTTGGGAGGCAGCCAGCCAGGCCCAAAAGCCCAGCCAGCCACCTCCTTCCTAATCTTTCTAGCAAAACCCTAATCTACCCTAACCCTAAAGCCCCACCTACCCCCTCACCAGCTTCCTCCATCCCACGCACGCACAGCCGCCGCCCCTCCTCTCTCCATCTCCCACCCCTCCACCTCACCTGCACCAATCAGTGCTCGCCACCTCACCCCTGCCCCGTCCAAACCCACGCCACACACACGCACTCACACGCGCACGCACCCCCTGGTCCACCCTAGTGGACACGCGCCCCAGGCCGTCCCACCTGCCACAACCAGCCCCACTCCCGCTCTCCCCTGACCACCTGGCCTAGAGGCCACCGCTCCACACGCCACCCAGCCCGACAAGTCCTAGCCCGGGATTCCCTTTCGCCTCCTGGCCCACCCCTTCCACGTCGCCCACCTCCTCTCTCCTCTGCGCCCCTCACGCGCCCGCGCGACCCCCCGCTCGGCCTCGGTTCCCCCGCCCCAGGCGCACCTCCCTCCTCTCCTCCTGTCTTCCTCCCCACGATCCCCCGACGCCAGCCCCGATCCGCCGCACAGAGCCGGTACCCCGCCGCCAAGAGCTTCCCCCGCCTCCTTCCTCCGGCCGCCACCACTGGCCCGCGCCTCTGGCCGAGCTCCGACGCTGCCTACGCCCTTCCCCTTGCCCGCAAGCTCCGTCGGCCTCCTCACCGCATCCTCCTGACCCGGACGGGCCCGACCCGGCCTTGCTCGGACCCCGCAAGCGCCGCGGCTCCAGAGCGCCGTCGTCGGCCTCCTCGCCGCCCCTCTCACCAGCCTCCCTCCTCTCTGTCGTCGCCTCGACCCCCACCCTATCAGACACCACCACGCGCGCCCTCGCCGTCCTCGTCTCTCCCGATGACCACAACAGCCCGTCGCCTCTGCTCCGACCCGTACCGGGTTGCCGTCTCCGGCACCAGGAGCCCCGCCAAGTCTGCCCCGCATCTGCCGCTAGGCCACCGAGCCCTGCCGCCGCCACCCTGGACGGCCTCTCTGCCTCCACGCGCCGGCTGCATCTCGTCGTCCTCTGCTTAGGTCGGCCCGCGCTGTGACGTGACCCTCTCCACGCGCCGTGGCCTCCGCTGCTCTATTACTTCCATGGGTGAAGTAGTCGATGAGGAGATAGTGTGTTTGTTTGCATATGCCTCTACCCGTGGGTGATCTGTTAATAGGGGTGTGTCGTTGATAACGACAAGCATGCTAACTCTGCTCCGTTACCGGCAAGATCTACCACATGGATTCCACGATCTGGAGATGGTCTACATGGAACCCGGCACGCCAAGTTCTTCCTCTCGGACCCGAAGGTGCCGAGACCCGGGACGCCAAGATCTCCGCTGTGAAACGACAAGACCGACGACATGACCCGACGACTGCGGACCCGACAAGATCTTCGTGACGACAAGATCGACCCCGACCAGGGCGCACCCGATGACCCTCCGATGCCAAACCAAGTCCTTCGACAACCTCCGAAGACCGATCTCGTTGAACCGCTCTTCCTACCGACCCTGTCGAACCCCGAACCCCCGGAATCCAAGATCTTCTGAACCCAGATGTGTGACCCTAAGCCCCTATTTTTATAATATGATATTACTATGTGTCGCATATTAAATTGTTCATGCATGCATACTGTCTGGGACATCTTTGTCTTATTCTAGACTCCATTTAATTAAATATGGAGTCTATATGCCGATTCACCTCATAATTAAATATGGAGTCTATATGCGGGATATCTTTATCTTATTCTAGACTCCATTTAAATTTGTGTAGGAAACTGATACCATGTTTTGCATTGTTAATACAACATCTAATTTGCGGGGTAGTTAAACAACTTGAACCGCCTAATTCATTGTCGGGACCCCGGTTCCGCTTAATTTTGACTAGTTGCACCGCATCTGTGCCATGTCATGCATCATATCATAAGCATGCCGATTCTTATGCCGTAGTATTAAATATCACATCCGGTGTTTCTTCTAGTGTTTGCTTCTTCGCGGATTAGGCCGATGAGTTGATGCGAGTATCGGCAAGTTCTCCGGATATGATCCGTCGGCAGTGTTTCCCAAGCGAGCATCCCTTCCCCTTCTACCGATTTTGCATTTATAGTCTTTATTTCCTCCTGTTGATCTATTGCTATCTGTGTCGCGATGCTTTAGTTTCCTTGCACCAATTATATCCCATGCAGCCTCTATATTGCCATGGACACCTCCTAATACCTGTTGTTTGGTAGATAGTTGGCCTTGCGAGTCGTAGTTGCTTGCTCAGGTGCGATCTCGTGTTGTCGAGTACCACAGTTGTTGGAATGCTGGCAGATGTTTATGGTGGAGATGCTTAATGGTGGAGATGGTTATGACTTTCAATACAACTATTAAAATGCTAGCTATATCTAATGCAGAGGCATCGGTGGGCAATAGATGTTATTTGGTTCTTCCACGCTCACTTGTGTCCCGTAGGACCCCGAGTACTTGATACCTGTTCCTTGATTTTTCGCACTATCCACATCCGGGAGGCCGTGGACCCCCCTGAGCCAGAGCTTGATTCATTTCTATTTCTTGGGGCCACAAAGTAGTTTGGGGCATTATTACTATCATGTACCTATGCCATGCTTTAGTCCTTTATTTAAGATTGTGCGTGGAGCACCTGTACTGTTTCGGATCGTGGAATGTTTTCGCAGTATCGACAAACCCAGTCACACTTTCGGGTTCCCAGTCGTTTACAGCCATTGACACAAACCCTGGGTCCGTTCCGGAGCCGGCCAACTTCGTTGCGGGTAGCTTAGTGGGGTGGCCCCCTGAAATATTTCCGAATCCTGTGATCGCTTTGTCGTGAATGCCTCGTTGGGTTTTGAGTTGGTTTTTCCGAGGTTGATCGAGTGTGTGTTGCTATTTGTGCACCCCTGCAGGGTAAAACTTTCTGAAAGCCGTGTCTGCGGTTATGGACGACTTGGAGCACAGTATCTCGATCATAGACAAGCATAACTAAAGTAGTGTTATAAATTTGACTTAATATGTGACTAGTAATCAGCTTCACTACAATGGAATGGATAATAAATATGCCAACAACTGGTGGGTCCGTGGTGATCTGTGTCATACTATACCTGCCTAGTAAGTATTGCAACTCCAATGGAATGAGATAAAAGTGCCAACAACTGTTGGGTTTTGGGATTTCCTCAGGAAAATTATATCTGACTAGTAAATGTTCCAACTACAACGGAATGTTAACTAAAACTGCCCACTTCTT
Source organism: Avena insularis (assembly GCA_023614405.1). NCBI lineage: Eukaryota > Viridiplantae > Streptophyta > Magnoliopsida > Poales > Poaceae > Avena > Avena insularis. The sequence goes on from CM042690.1 coordinate 510,034,704, forward strand.
ATGCTATCAGGATGACTCATGCTATCTATATCTGATTAGTAATTGCTGCAACTATAACGGAATGAGTAAAATTGCCAACTGTGTGAGTTCCTTGGTCTGACTTCCTCGTTTGGTCTCGAGGGGGAATGCCAGGATAGGTTTGTTTGGTGTTAGCTTTAGGTTGGATCCCAATAGGTCTTTCTTATCCCTCTCTGATAACCGCCAGTTGTATCGAGTCTCTATAGGTTGTTTAGTGCCGCTGCGCTGCCGCTTCAGCCCACCATACCTATGTAGGCGAGAGCCGCCGAATTCTAGCCTCGCTGTGTAGTGGCCTCAGTACTGACGCTCCTCTTTTCTCTTTTGCCCTTTGTCGGCACCCCTTTTGTTTTAGCAGGTTTGCGATCGACGTCGTTAGTAGGGTTACCCTTTCATCTTGGCCTGGGCAGGGTTATGGACGCCATTGGATATACTTCAGGGCTCTTAGCCCCATTTGCATCTTGTCCGTACTCGGACGTTGTATTGGTTTCAAGGTGATTTGGATCTTGTACTGTATATCTGTATTCTTGACTCATGGAGTCGTGTTGTATATATCTGTTCTATGGGTCCCATCGAGGACTGTTGTGTAATGGTATTACTTCGTTTTCCACCCGCACGAAAGTGCCTAGTGGGCGTCCTTGAATCGTTTCTATGCGGGTTTGGCGGGAAGCGCTAAAACTTGCATAGGGCCGATTCTAGGGTGTTATAAACAGGAAACTGGCGGCGGCGGCAAGGTTGCGGTGAGAGAGAGAGGGAATGGGAGGCGCGGAGAAAATGGGGGAACTTCCTATGAAATCGCCCCAGGCCCTCTACTTAACCGCACAGCACGCGCGTCATGGGATCTTTTGCGGTGGCCGCGCCGCGCGCAACGGGCATGTACGCGGCCAAAACGGCCAATCAGAGCAAGGCCATAGAAAGGGCCACAGGAGCAAACGATCCCATGAGGTGATGTAATGTTACGGTTAACGAGGCGCTGCACTGAAGGGACGTTTACAGCAGTTATTCCTGACATTACGACAGTAACCGGCGCATTAAATGCGCGTGGCCCTTAAAATGAGACAAAATGATGATTACCGTCCACGTAGGATATGGGGAAGCATACAAGAGAAGGAAAGGTAACCCGGGTAAGCGAGCAAGAGACCCGGCCAGCAAGCAATAACTCGGAATGAGCCAAGGGATCGGAAAATGAAAAACTCCGGGTTACGAGGTAACTCGGCCAAAGAGGTAAAGATCCGGATATGGGAACCTGTTGTGGCTTTAACAACTAAAAGTTGCTAAGACTGCACCAGCTTCGGGGACTAATGTTGGAGGATACCCCCGGGTAGGGTAACGTCGGGGTATAAGGGCCGAGTTAGCCGGGGTACGGCGCGGTCAAAACAAGTGCTGACCAGGTCACCTCAAGGCAGGCCGAACCACGGTGTGACCTGGCCCATGGAACATCTGCTTAACTATGGTCCGGCCGGCATAAATTATATGCCGGCCACGTTTATCTATCTATTTTGCAGGTAACTTGATAAGCCAGATTAGATATATGCTAGCCGGACTATCTTATGGCTTCCAAGAGAAGGAATCCCTCGCTGGTCAAAAGGTGACTTTATTAGCTGTAGCATGAGCGAAGGAAAGTAAAGAAGAGGACCAGCGGGTCAGGGGCGACCAAGGTGACGCGGTCAAAGCCGGATGACGTAGCCCGTGTCTGGTGATGCCAAAAGACAAAGATTACGCTGTGGATTACGTCCAAAGCCCAGACGAGCCGTTAAAGAGAATAAAGAAGCATCTGCTTTAGGCGAGGAGGATATTCGTAGAATATGATGCCACGTGTGCCCTATAAATGTAATCCGGACTCCCCTATATAAGGAGCACCGGGGCCTCCATAGAAGGGGATCGATCATTCTCTCTGTCTAAGGTAGAACTCTAGGGCTAGTTGGTAGGGAGTAAGAGACATTGTCTCCTTCTTACTGAGGGCCTCAAGAGCATTTGTAAACACCATTGATAGAGAAAATACAAGAACTTCCGTGCGTGGAATCACCACGTTCTCCCTCCCTGGATTCTCCTAGCACTCATTGGCCACATCTTTAGCCTATCCATGGCATCTACCGTGCCACCACCATGACAACAATGCTTATTATTATTATCTTTTATCCCATATAATGTGCAGCTGCAGGTGGATCTTCAACCCTGGCCTATCTCTATCCATTGAATCAACCGATTATAAAAGTAAACTAGATTGGTCTACTAAACAAAGGTAAAACAAAGAAACAAAATCTTGTAGACGTGTCCCTTTTATTTACTTTTAGCATTGCTTTCCAAGGTTCGATTAAACCTAGGTCTACTAGGGAAAAAGCTAATACACTACATTCGTGAATCCGGATCGAAGGTATCATACCTTTTTCTAGCACCGTTGACGGGGAAGCAATTTCGCTATCCTGGTGAGGTCACTTGAGACCTTGTTTTTGGATTTATTATTTGTTTGCAGTTTATTTCTTATTATTAGTTTACTTTCTAGTTATCTATTTGAAAACCAAAAAAATATGGAACAAATCATGGAAATCTCTCCTTGAGCAAACTGTTAGAACCTTTATGCAAGCTCAAACCAAGCAAAATAATATGCTTATTAAAATCACGAAGAACCATGAAAGTAGTATAGGAAAATTATCTAACCAAGCCGTTGCAATTAGAAATGACGTGCATTCTCTACAGGAAAGAACAAAGACCGTGGAGGCTCAAGTGGGCAAGGTAGCCGAGAGCCAAGCTCTCATACTAGCAAAGTTTGTTGGGAAGCCCGAGCCAAACCCGGTAGAAGACCTCAAGATGATGAGGATGGAAAAAAATGAAGAGAAGCCTGAAGAGCTGGATTATAGCAATGCGCCAACACCTGAATATACAGTGTAACATCTACTAAAGATGATAACCTTGAAGAATCCCGGTATAGAACAAGATAATGACGCTATGTACCAACAATTTATTCAAAAAGTAGCATCTAAAGTTTGATATTTAGAGATGGAGTATAAGAGACAAGCTGATAAGTTTCCTCTTAAGCTAGATGATATATTTGAGCCCAATATTAAAATTAAGATCTACTAGGAAAATGCCCACTCGTTGCGCCGGATTCTAAATATAGCCATAACAAAAAAAATCAAATTCTCGAGAGGGGGTCATTGTCACGGTTTGCAAAAGAGGGAAGCTGCATGGTTTAGAAAATTATATCAACACATTCTAACCACCACTAATCAGAATTTCATAGTCAGGATCAAGAAGACCGAGCACTCGAAACCTAATGCCACCGGACCTGGAAAGGCCAAAAGTGTCAAAATCACCAAGGTATCTTTCTGATGCACAATGGTCTCGGCAACCACGTGCACAACCAGGCGTTCCTCGATATCCAGTCCATCATCGGCGCCACGCTGCAAGGGGGGCCAAGAAAACAAGCATCAATCCAAATATTAATGTCGTTTGCACCGAAGAGGGAACAAATATCAACATCGTCCAAATAAAAGGGCAAGAAAGATGTAGGTTACATTCAATTGATCCAAGGAAACTGACCCATGACGATGCATGCCTTTTTAATCTACTGCCTCACCTCTGTTGTAATATCAATTTGTAAGTGAGATAGTTCCAGTAAGTGTAGTCAAATACATTCAACATTCATGTAAAGTAGTACTTTGTATACGTACTAAAAATTAAATTGTTCAATCCGGTAGACAACAAACTCCCCAGGTTCATTTGTTTACATAGATCCCATTCACATTTATACATATCTTCCGTTGTAAATCATCCCGTCATACATAGTTTCTAAGTAGTCGTCAGAGTAGTAAATCTTCTTAATTTAAATTCATACATAATTACATACATCAAACTAACTTTGAAGGAAGAACTGCTTGGACATGTGTGGTATGAATAGAACTGGGAGGTCAATGGATCCATCAGTATCTTAGGCTCGTACCTTGCGGAGGCTGCCGACAAACAGTCGACACCTTGTCCGCAGATCAACGGGGGTTACTCAGTGAAGTTTGAAGTGGTAGGACAGAGGTAGAAGCAGTTGATAGCTAGCTTTGTGTGTTGCAACCTGCTTCTATAGTTCCAGCTATGCATCTTCGGGAGGCATCACGAATCCATTCTGTTGCGGTCGGTGATCACTGGGTCAGCAGCCAAAGGCATGTACCGTAGCTTCGGGCTCTGCACATGAAGTCATAGAAGATATGCCATTAGACCGATCGATCCAACACAAAAACCCATCACCAACGGGGATGGCTATGCCGGTCTCCCAGCGAGAGAGCTGCGTCTCCTGGCCATCTGGCCATATGCTAATCGATGTCAAATGGCAAATCACAAGAACATGGCTAGGACGATAGAACGAAGCAGCGGCAGCAAGAACTCCTCCGTTAAAAAAATCCCTTCCTTCTCAAATCCTCTCCTTTTACCCTAAAGAAAATCCTCTTCTTCTCCCTCAAATTTCTTGTTACTTAATTCTCCACGGGCAACAAAGCAGCAGCGATGACATAACCCTACTCGGCCTGCCTGATCAGCTGATCCTTCCTTACGCCTCTTTTCTCAGTGATTTGGACAACCGTCTGCTCCTTTCCCTGTCGTCTATTCCCGTCAGCGTGGTCTAGGAGGGTAGGGTCCTCACATCAGATTCGATACGACCGAACGGGACAACACGATCGGGAATGTCGGATCAGAGCCACCGTGTGGGATCCTCTCCAATCGTCAGCCTACTCAGAGCCACCGCGTGTGATCCTCTCCAATCGTCAGCCTGCTCAGCGCCGCCCCACGTGGGGTTGGTCCGCTCGATCCAGGCCGGCGAGCTCGAGGAAGAGGGATGGTGATCCCATGACCATGGGGCT